>JARFXV010000820.1:0-600000 GCA_031761425.1 Cosmopolites sordidus | reverse complement strand
GTGAAGTATACTGAGCCTTACATTAATAATTGAAAAAGTTAAGTGAACGGAATAGGTCCTTTAGCTCGGTTTATTATTTTCTTACATTTTTTCTATTTCAATGCTTTCATATGCATCCAAAGCCCTATTATTATTACCACTTTTAATGAATCTTAAATTAGTAATATTTATACTGTAGTCATGTTCGATTGCATGTTGGGCAACATAAGACTTTTTATTTGTCCCATATCTAATGTGGGCAATGCGTTCTTTAAACCTCGTTAATATGGCTCTTTTTGTTTGCCCAATATACCTTCGAGCACAACCTTGACAACTAATTTCGTAAATTCCCGACTTTTCATGTTGATCTACTTCATACTTTGGATTACTAAGAACTTTTCTTAATTTATCATATGGTTAGCACATAACCTTAATGTCCATTTTTTTTCAAAATTTTGCCTAGCGCTCGTGTTAATTGGGGATCAAACAGTATTACCATGAATTTAAATTTGGTTTGATCGTTTTGAAAAGTGGGACATTCTTTCAATAATTTTCGAAAGTTATGTTTTCTAAAGTGTTCTTATAACCGTTCACTACGGATATCTACCTAATTAATTTTAATTCTTTGTTATAATTGTTTAAAGGATAATTGATTAATCTACTTACCATAAAATTTAAACTAGATATCTAATTTTGGAAGCTTTGATTCGAATCCTTAGGAATGTATCTCGACCTGTTAGTGTTTTTTCTAAAAATCATCTAAGTTTTCATTTTTTGAATCGAAAATTCCTCCTCCATCGGAAAGTAACTAAATTAATTTTTCGTCTTCGATTTCAAATTTACTCATGAATAAGTTGGCTAAGAACGGTGACAGAGGATTGCCCATTACCGTTCCTTCTAGTTGTTCGTCTTCTTCTTCTTCTTCTTATTTCTCCTGGTTTTTTGGTTAGCCTTCCGGCTCTTACCAGTTTCTACTGGGATCTCCGCTCTGCGGGTATTTGCTTGCTTACACAAGCCCTTGGTTATGTTTTGGGTGCTTCTATCTAGCCCTGGAGGTGACGATTTAGTAGACCTTTCGGTGAACATTAATCGTCCTGATTCAGATTAGTTTCTTGGATTTATTTCTGCTACGGGGTTAGGTCGGAGACCCAAAACCGCCGAGATTTGCGAGAAAAATTCGCGCACTTTGGTGTCCGGTGTGGAATGGTTCGATCGGAGATCTTGCATTTGTCAGTCGGCTTGAGATTGTTGAGGATGGATTGTTGACTCCTGAGAATTTCAGGATGGAGAAGGGTTTTGGCTTTGTCTGCTTCTCTTTGGTGCTACGGAGATTACTTCGCAGCTGTATTTGGTTGATGTATTCATCACTACTTCGGAACAAGGCCGCAAGGCCCGATTCCGCGGATTTATACGAGAGAATCGCGTATGTTGGTGCCCGTGGGGACGTGGTTTGAAGAGGGCGGAGTCATACGACTACGCGTCTTCTTCGATGGCTTGATCGGAAATATTGTGTTGAAATTGGTTGGAAAGCGGTAAATCTAGGTTCATAAGAGCCTGATACATCGCTATCTTGAAAAATTCTGCAAGTTCAGCCGAAGCTTCTTCTCGCAGTTGGTTTGGGTTGTGCTCTGATGAGGTGCTTCGCTGTTTTCCTAGCCAGGATCGGAAAATTGCGTTCAGGTTTGGTTTCTTTTCTTCTTGTTGGTGATGTGATGTTGTTTGCATCTTAGTAGCGGGGCTACGCTTCTTTTTTCTTTGCTTTTCCACTCTTACGGGCTGAGAATGGAGCTGTTTAATATTTAGGATGGTTGCTTCGTTGCGAGGTACTATGACTTGTACCATCGCAATGGGTTTCTTGTTTTTATTTTTCCATCTGATGGTGGAGATTGGATGGAAACCTAGTTGTTGCAGCTCGGTTTCGACGTCCGTTGATGGTATGGTTTCTAACACGCCTTTAATGACGGTGCTTAGATTTCTGCTTGATGTTGGTAAGTGGTATGGAAATTTGTTTTTGTCGAAAAGTTTTATTATGGCTTTTCTATCTGCTTCCGTACATGGAGTCAGGAGGACTCCGTCCGGTCTCGTTTTGGCCGGCCCAACGGCTATTTTGGCTGATTTCAAGGCTTTTATTGCGCTTTGAAACTTAGATTTGTCTCTTAAGACTATCGGATTGAGTTTACGTCTTATTGGCACTGACGATGCTTCAGACTTCTTGATTTGTTTTGGTTCGTCGATGGATTCTTCATTGCTGGTGATTGACGTCGATGGGAGAGAATTCGACGCTTCTTCCGGGGACTGACTAGCCTCGGAAGTGAACTTTTTCTTCTTCCTTCGTCTGGATAATCGAGAGGTGTCTTGATGGTGGCCCTCTGTGTTTCAGATACACTGTGGGTCTTCAATCTTGAAATCCGTTTGGATTTCTGTGTTTGTAGTTTCTGACACTATGGTTTGTGTTTCAACTACTGATACTGATGTTGCGATAACATCTGTTTGTGTTTGTATTGTTGATTTTTTAGTGCTGAACGCTTTTGTCTGCGTTCCAATATCGGTTGATTTGGACACATTTGTTGTTTGTGTACCTTTAGTTGAGGTTTTGGGTGTGATTTTTGATTTAGTCTTGGATTCATTCTTTTGGTTCAAAGCGTTAAGCGATTTTTTACAATCTTCATAACGCTTTGTAAGTTTTTTGATTTCTTTTTCTGCTTTCGCATACTTTTTCTTAAAATCATGGAGTTCGTTCTCGAGGATAGCATTGTTAGTTACTAGATATTCGATTGTTATTCTGTCTTCTTTGATCATTTCTCTCATATCCCAATTGGTTACTGGTATGCAGCCCTGGGCTTCGAGATCATCATCGTCGTATTCGTAATTGCTCATGTTGCAAGATCACTTGGACAGGATCACTTTTCACAACACTAATCACTTTGCTTGATTTTAATCACACCTTAGACTTGCTTCTCAGGAGCTCAAGAAACACGTCTTTACTCACTGAAAGCTTAGGCAAGACTACTCTAGTTGTTCGTAAAACGTTATTGGTTTCCTATACCGTTTGATGCCCAATTATCACGAGGGCTAGATAACATTTAAAAAAAAAAACTGGACGTTAAGGTTGTATACAAACGATATAATAAATTAAGAGAAGTCCTGGGTAATCCAAAGGATAAAGTAAATCAACATCAACGTCAAAATGAAAACTCAGGGATTTACGAAATTAGCTGTCAAGATTGTGATCGACAGCAAAGTGATGAGTAAACAAAAAGATCCATATTAACGAGATATAAAGAACACATTGCCCACATTAGGATCTTGTTGTTGCCCAGCATGCTATCGAATATGACCGCTATATAGACATTAGTAATTTAAGACTGGTTAAAAATGTAAGTAACAATAGGTAAGTAACAATAGCTTCAGATGCATATGAAAGCATTCACATAGTAAAATGTAAGAAAATCATGGATCCTTATAAAGGACTTATTCCGTACAGTCAACTTTTTCAATTATTAATATAAGGCTCAGTAAACTTCACGGTTCCTTTTTTCGTTCTTTTTTTCTTTTCTTTTTTCTTTTATCCTTTTTTCATACTTTATTATGTAGGTTTGGTAGTAATTAGGGTTATCATATAAATATAACAGTTTAATTTAAAAATTAGATTAAATTATCTCCTGATGATGCTAACATGGTTAGCAAAACGTGCGTCGAAAACTTAAAAAAAAAAAAGATATACAAGTGATTCGTTCTTTAGTGGTAAATCTCTTGAGTTTAACCTTTCACTACACTTACATAACACTTTCAACCTGCCAATTTCTTTTCATTTAATTTTTCTTGAAAACGGAAATGACCTAGAAGTTTCCTTATTTGACGTTCAATAAATGTCTTATTTTAGTTTTGCATCACTTAACTGAGGAAATATTTCTTTTAGGTACTTGAAACCATTATCTATTTTGTTCATGGTTTAGACAAAGTGTTTCATTAGTTTTCTCTGATACAAAAGCAGCAGTCACTTACATGATCAGTAGGTTCTCCTTATATCATAGGAATAGCAAAGGCATAGAATTTTTCTTGCGATGCATCCACTGCACTAAATTTCCGTGACAACTCACACAGCAAACATGAGGAGCCCAACTTTTATCTTGATCTGCAATTTGGCACTTGAAATATAAAAGATCGACTTTTTTAACTTTTTCGGATATAGATCTAGCTTACGACTTAACATATATAACAAAACTTATCCGCTGAATTTTTACAAAATCGAAGACTCGAACAGGCTATTATATATAAAATGGACTTAAAAAGTTGACTGTACCATAAACGAGATAAAAACAAAGTAAACTACAGAAAACAATACAACTGTCCTTAAAGATTCGTAGAATATGGACATAGGCCCACTACGGTCTTGTGGTAATTTCTACAATGTCCTGTCCAAAGTCACCTACAAATAATTTGAAATATAAATTTTTAAGAAGATTATTTAAAAGGAAAAGAAGATACTTGAAAACTGGACGATGAAAAGCTGTTTTAACTAATAACTACCTAAATGAAACGCAAAAAGAGCATTCTCATCAAAATTACTAAAATCATGTCGACCTGTGTAATGGTATCCTTATTAGAAAATGTGGGAATAAGAAGTTTAATGACGTTAGGAATATGTAGTTTTGAGTGCTGAAAAAGGTGCTGAAAAAAATGTTCCACTTATTGGATTTTAAAATTGTTTTTCGTGTGCTCGATTGATGCCTGGTATATTAACCGCTAATCATAAAAGCCTAATGCGTTTATAAAACAAGTATCGACTGAATTCATCGTTTCAATCCAAAAATCAAAAATATAAGGGATTGAATGGAGGTGTGATGGCTTACCACCTCTATGAAAAAGAGTGGTCTCATCTTTTGGCAGTCATCTTAATTTCGTCGGCAAGACCATCCATCATTCCATTTTTTCAATGTTGTTTATCATGTGGACGGGAAATGGATGATCTTTAAAGAAGCCTAACTCCATTTTTTTTGTAACAGAAATATTTAATAATTCAATGCTTAATTGCGGAAAATAGTATCATTCAAGTTGGAGCCATTTCCAAAAGATTGTTTTCACTCTTCTCGAAGTTTTTTCAACGGTTGTTTCAATTCGATCAGTTCTTCTAGTGTACAAAGCTTACATTTATACACGCGTGATTTCAAATACTCCCAAAAAAAAATGTCAAGGTCCGGTGACCGAAGAGACCATGGAGCATCGCCAAAGCAAGAAATTGCTCGATTAAGAAGCAGCTCGAACAACATTCATAAAATTTCCAATCTTATGAGCAGTGGCTCCATTTTATTGAAACTATACATCTCTCCTGTTATTGCCTCATCTACGAAGATCTAGTTTGAAAAGGTTTTCAATTAACATGTACTGTGGCTCCATCCTGCACTTTCTGCACTAGTTAATACCACACAACATCGTTGTTTTTGGAGTGTGTAGTGATCTCCATTTTCTTCTTTCTTTCTAATGTGCATGATCATAGATAGGGTTGGTTTTAACCTCCTTACACCTCTTCGGATCTCGATGTCCAATATTTTCTTCATTTTGCTTATGTGTTTATTCCAGTATTTTTTCCGCTGCCTTACCTACCTTCTTATGTCTTGTAGCTTACTTTGTTGTCGAAGTTCCTCACTTCTAATTCTCTTGTATAGTGATTTTCCGTGGTTTCTTTTTATTATTTTTATTTCAACCGTTCGCATCATTTGCTATGCCTTGGAAGTGTGACGTCTTATTTCAGTTGCGTATGCTATGATGGGTCTAATTGCTGCGTTCTTATTGCTGGTCCTTATTTTACCCTCAGTGTTGAGTAAAACAATATAACTATAAACGATATCTCTAAAGCATCGTGAGATTGGTAGATTTGCAAAACTTGTTATTTCAGTTCCTAGATTTTTACAGTGGTTTGTTTGCTTTATAAACTATTATATTTCTAATTTGCAGCATATCGGCTCTTTAGGTATTAACCGGCAATGTAGTAATCCGTGGTGATATTTATGGAGATTTTTTATATCTAAAACATGTCAAATATTGTTTGAGCAAGTATGAGACGTTGTTTATGATGCCCTCCATTTAACTCTTGAACAACCATTAATCGATATGGGTGTAAGCGCAAATTTTTGTATAATATAAACCTACAGAGCTTGTACTCATCTTCAGTTCAAAAGCGTGCCGCATAGGTAGAGCAAGTGGGACAGAGTCGCCTCACCGTTTATTCCATTCCGGGATGTGCATATTTATCGAAAAGGGGCAGGTAGCATTGCTTTTACTAATGAACCTTTCATTTGAAGTGCAGCTACCGATCTGAGAATGATTGCTACCTCTGTGGATCTCACCATTACGTCTGATTTTGAAGCAGTGACTAAAAATTTATTGCATTTTAATCATTTACTTTCCACTTAAGACCAACGTCTTGGAAGCAAACATGTAGTCCCCTCGAATCCACAATGGCATGGTGGCAAAAATCAGCATAATAGCGAGAGTCGATAGACCTCCCCCTCTGCTAGTTGACTACTACACATTCCAAAAACGTCTGTTTCCCGTATAGCACCTTATACTACCAATAATTTATTCTTTCAATTCTTCTGAAAGCGGCTTGCTATCCTATCCTTAGGCTATCCTACGCTGAGTACTGGACCAACCAAGTACCAAAACAAGAACTTACTATGTTTATTACCCATTTTGAATATTGCATATATGGATTATTTTTTAAAACTCTAAGACTTCATTCAGAAAATCGGCCATTAACAATAAATATGTCAACATATTTTAATAAATACTTAATTGAATATGACAATACCTACTGAAAAACAGTATATTAGTTGAAATCCCTTAAAGGGCATAAAAAACCCACATAAAAATTAGAAATCAAAATAGACATCCTCACTCTGTAGCTACTTATAAGTGGTAAAAAATTGAACAGTCTCCAGATCCAGGAAAGGTTTATCAATATAAAATCAGCGTCGTAGTTCCTAGTCACCACTATCAAACGTAAAATTAATATTACTTTGATGAAATTTTTGTCTTTTAGAAACCTGATGTAATGCTTGCTAATTATTATATTTCAGTAAAAATGTCTATAAAAGTAGCTATAAAAATCGATACATCTTACACTCCAACTCTAATGCTGTCAGCCTCCTGGATAATAACCAGCATAGACTGAAACGATATGATCCTTGACATACATACATAATATGACAATACCTACTGAAAAACAGTATATTATTTGAAATCCCTTAAAGGGCATAAAAAACCCACATAAAAATTAGAAATCAAAATAGACATCCTCACTCTGTAGCTACTTATAAGTGGTAAAAAATTGAACAGTCTCCAGATCCAGGAAAGGTTTATCAATATAAAATCAGCGTCGTAGTTCCTAGTCACCACTATCAAACGTAAAATTAATATTACTTTGATGAAATTTTTGTCTTTTAGAAACCTGATGTAATGCTTGCTAATTATTATATTTCAGTAAAAATATCTATAAAAGTAGCTATAAAAATCGATACATCTTACACTCCAACTCTAATGCTGTCAGCCTCCTGGATAATAACCAGCATAGACTGAAACGATATGATCCTTGACATACATACATAATATGACAATACCTACTGAAAAACAGTATATTAGTTGAAATCCCTTAAAGGGCATAAAAAACCCACATAAAAATTAGAAATCAAAATAGACATCCTCACTCTGTAGCTACTTATAAGTGGTAAAAAATTGAACAGTCTCCAGATCCAGGAAAGGTTTATCAATATAAAATCAGGGTCGTAGTTCCTAGTCACCACTATCAAACGTAAAATTAATATTACTTTGATGAAATTTTTGTCTTTTAGAAACCTGATGTAATGCTTGCTAATTATTATATTTCAGTAAAAATATCTATAAAAGTAGCTATAAAAATCGATACATCTTACACTCCAACTCTAATGCTGTCAGCCTCCTGGATAATAACCAGCATAGACTGAAACGATATGATCCTTTAGAAATAAGCTATAGAATTTAAGATAGAATTAAGGTTATTCCACTATTCTAGTTCTAAAAATCCTAACTTCCTGTATATGTTAGGCCTTTAATGCAAGCGCCTTAACCCCAGACGCTTGGCAACTCGTTGCCTTGCCCTAAGTGTTGTAACATTTATTTATTACCTTTGGGTAGATTGCATATATATGGGAGAATAAAAAAAACTTAGACTCCTACAAAATTTATTTAAGAAATATTTCTATAGTTCCCCTTAGTTATCATTAGTTGTAATTGGTTAATAAAAGAAATGATTACGTATAAGAATGTAACAGATAAATGCAGGTATAACCTAATAGCATATAAAAGAAATATGTTATTGAAAATGTTCAATAAAGCGTCGCTCTCCAATTCACTGTATTAATGATGTTCTATTTTTAACTGTCTTTCAGTACAAGATGTTCCATGGTCTGTTTCTTCTAACGATATTTTGATTAATATACTTCTTTTGAGACAAGATTTATAACTAATGAGTGTTAGAAAATGGTTATTAGGTAATTATGAACCAGGAAAACGACTTAATATCAGTCAATTGATAAAGTAATATTTTGGTATAATATACATATGAGGGTAGACTGAAAAGAAATATATTTTTTTCTTTTTTTGGGTTTTTTTGCCACGTTCTAAAACTCAAAAAATATCAAAAATATCTGTTCTTATGTAAATAAAGAATAGCTGAGTAAAAAATATAATTATTATTATAATTAATATTATAATTAATATAATTATATTAATAATTAATATAATTATATTAATAATTAATATAATTATATTAATAATTAATATAATTATATTAATAATTAATATAATTATATTAATAATTAATATAATTATATTAATAATTAATATAATTATATTAATAATTAATATAATTTTTTGGACAGGAAAGGTTTCAGGAGAAGACCTCCTGAAACGTTAACGTTTAAAAGTTTGTATTTATTTTTATATTCTTTAAAATTTTGCTCGTTAGGCAAATTTATTACAGAAAAGAATCATTGAGAGATTTGTTTCCGTTTGATTTTTTGGTTTTTATCCAGTGATTTTTTATTTACATAAGAACAGATATTTTTGATATTTTTTGAGTTTTAGATCGTGGCGCCATAATCATTCAGACATTACTGAAAAGAAATATCATGTTTGAAATGAAATATTCTTTATTTTAATCGAATATAGATTTATTCAACCTAGTCTCCATGTAACTCGATAACGATTATGATTTTCCAACTTTTTTTATATGCCTTCCAAAAAACACGACTTGCCGAAATCTCCAAATAGTCCTTTGTTTAGGCTATGATATCTTCATTTGTTACGAATTTCTTTTCAACCAGAAATTTCTTTTCATATTTGGAAAATAGGCAAAGAAGGCAAAATGCTGAGAACAGTGCGTAACGCAAATTAACCAGTTTTGTTTTTGCAATGGCGGACGAATGGGCTTGATTGGTGTAGTATGCAGCATGATATGTGATCGTCTTTCCCTTTTGCATATAGTTGATGAAGAAAAATGCCGTGAGAATCTCATAAAACATGATCAGTGGCGGGGCAAGACCTAAATTTGATGTGGGCGAGATAAATTTTGCGAGGCTCTCTGGTAGCACAAGAGAACGGATTTTATATAGAAAAAAAAAATTGAAATTTGAACTATTAAATTTTGTATTAATAAACATGTAAATATCTTTACTTACACTAAACTTATTAAGTAATAACTAACTGTATAGAATTAAAGAAACAGAAATTTCTTGCTTTTACCCTTAGTGAACTCCTAAATAACTGGATTGTAATCCAACTTGACCTTCCGGTAGTCGCGCGAAATTTTACGACGCCCCGGTCTCGTAGATCATGAGACCAAAACAATCAATAAGATTCAAAAATCTCACACAATTCTACGTTTTATTGTACATACTTGATAAACACTTTATTTACTGTAAACAAAAGCTAATTTGAGATTGACTGCGATTTTAGGTGTTTATAATAATGATTAATAAATTATCTTGGGTAAATTATTTTAAACATATTTTTCTCTTTCTAGTCGATAAAAAAAATAATTTTTGAATAATAAGCAACAATTTACAATTAATAATTACTTTATTCTAGCAAATAAATGTTAAAAAATAGTCTTCTCGTAGTCCATATTCTAGTAAATTAAGCGTTAGTTTTCTTGAAACCTGGCATAATATTCAATACGCATTACGTTAACATGTTCCAAGCATAGCCCAGTACCACAGCTTTTATGCCAATCACAAAAACTGTATCTTCCGTGTTCTTCAATATTTCATGCTTGTATTTTATTTTCTGGAACTACTACTCCACATACTTTGTCATAGAAGGCGTTCTAGGCGTTTTATTTCTTTTCACATTCGGTACTAATATTCCACAACTACTTTTAAGAAGGTATTGGGAGGGACAAAGGGATTTAGCAGCGGGTTTTTTAAAATATTACCAATTTTCACTGCAGCCGATCTTACAGTGCGTAGCGCGTCCAGCGGAGGGTTAAATACTGTGTCTGTTTCAATAAAAAAATTGCCAAAGCTGAAAGTCCCATTGTACTTCTTAAATATTTTTTTTTACTTTTAATTTTGAAAAGCTAATGCTGTACCTTAATTCCTTTCAGTGAAGGCTAAACTTACTGGTACTGTTAACAAACTTAGAATAACAATATAAATATTGAACAAATTTTATTTTCAGCTATTTTCTTTTTTATATTGGAGCAGCTGTTTTATCTTTCATGAAGTTGGGTAAATTTGGGATCATTGTATGTAATTCTTCATATAATGTGTAAGGTTGGAAGTCACTGCTCTCGCCCACTTGCAATTGACAATTGACAATTTTTTAATATATGCTTTTTTGGAATATTTTTTAAATTACTTAGATCATAGTTTTTTTCAGCGAGCGGTTAACCACTATAACCGTGAAATCGCTCGAGACACACACTCTGCGATTAAAAACCGCGAAACTGCCCGCGATTTTTACAGTTTGAAGATGGATTTCAAGAGAGCAATATGTATTGTTGCTCTAAGACTAAGAAACACTCAGATTGCGTGCTCGCTATCTAAATTATATTTGGTTACAAATTGTGGTGCAGTTTTTACCCGCCAGCTATTTTGTAACATTTCACGGTTTTAAAATCAGTCGCGAGAACAAACCGCAAGTGCGGCTGCTTGTATTTGTTTTCTTGACTCACTAAATCACGCGTTTAAAAACCACGGCGGTTTAGCCGAAGTGCGGCCTAACGCTTAAATATATAACTCTTGAATCCATATTGCTCACTGTGGAATCAATTATGGTGTTAAAAAAATGAGTTTTGTACCGGCTTTTGGGAGACTGGATAGGTTCATCGCTGCTTTTATAATCGAGCAACGTTTTCTTTTTGCCTACCCTTTTATTTCTAAAGTCTTTTAGCAGATCATAACTGTTTTTCTCAGTAAACTGACGACGTTTGATTTTTCGGTGTGTTTCTTCAAACTTTTAATTCATTCATGTCATCATCAAATTTACACTTTTCACTTTCCCACTTTGTGTCTGATAAAGGTTTTATAATAAGCTTTAATTTGTTTTTGATTATTTCCCAGCATTTCCTGGATCTTGAAAATCGCAAATCAATTTTCTAAATAAAACCAAAACATGCTTTTGCTGCCGCAAAATAATTAGCTGCGTCTACCAACAGTAAATTTTAATTATGACATCTGCAAGGTTTAAAAAATGCCCTGGGATTAATATTCAATATTGGAGTTTTAACTCCACTATTTATGCCTACCATATTTGCACGATAGTATCGGATAAAGTTTTCTTCTATTGTTCTGGTGGATGTATTACAAAATCTTAAGACAGCTGACGTTTGTTCAACTCGACTATAGTCTCTAGTGCAGTCGAGCAAAATAGAATAATCCAAGTCTGTATGTATTATTTTGTCTGTGCGTGTATGTATTTTGCGTCATTTACCCTACGAATTACTTCATTGGTAATTGTTTTTGACATCAATTTGGTCAATTCATTTTGAATATCGAGGCTTAGATAATGGTGTGCAAGTTATTTGTCATTAGATATTAGTCATATTTATATATCAATTTAATTATCCGTAATTTGGCAACACTGGTTTCTAACCCCAATAGTCAATCTGGCCGTAAGTTAACGTCAATCTGCGGCCGGAATATGAAGCGAACTTGGTATAAAGAGTAGGAGAGCAAGAAGTTGCGTTTAAGTTGGCATCAGGTTGTTTAGTTACTTTAGTTCAACTTGACATCAAAAATTGCTTGTCTGTTATTGACGTTAAGTTGATCGAATGTTTTACTTCAAATTAACTGCAAATTTTGCTGTCAAGTTGATTCCAATCCAACTTTCCAAATCCAAATTCCAATTCCAACGGCTGTAGATGCTAGTTGATACTATCGATTTTGTAGATCATTTGGTCAGTAGTGATTTCAACGGGGCGTATGTATGTATGTTTTTTTATATGTATATATATATATATATATATATATATATATATATATATATATATATATATATATATATATATATATATATATATATATATATATATATATATATATATATTGTATGTATGTATTATTATTATTATTATTATGCTTGTTTATCAACTGTGATAATTTTTGAGTAGATGTTTATAATTACAGGGTAGTAGTCAGACGATAAAACAAGAAATCGATTAAATATGCTATTAGAAGCATATTATGGTTTGAACGGATTCTTTTCTTCGCTGTTTTTGATAGCGAACATAAAAATATTTGATATCGTTCATATAAGAAAAATGGCTAACATAAGATTGTGGCAAATACCACTAAAACCAAGGTAAATATGTGCTTAAATTTTGTATATTTAGGAACATTAATTAATAAGAATAATGTAATGTTTTTTTAACCTTATTAGGATCTTCGTAACCGCGGATTCGATAATCGCGGTTCGTTAAAAGTCTGAGAAGCTGTAGGGGGCCAGTTGGGACATGCAAATACGTTGGCGTAAAAAGTTGTTTATATGTACTTAAGCTTCTACGCGTGTGGAATTGTACATACAAATGTCTTCGTTTATTTCAACTTGAATTGTCAGAGAAAACAGAGATTGTCTATCATTACATTAAATAATTTCATTTATATATAAACAAATTATCTGTAAAATATAAAATGGTTTCATGGCAAAATTACTCAGTATTATTGAAAAATAAAATATTACTAATACAATTGAAATAGAAAAGTAACTGCTTAGAGCTGAATCTTTGATACGTGGAGTGTTGAGAAATAAAGAGAAGATCCGAGCAAATTTTTCCGTAGACAATCAATCTGAAAATGTGATAGACATAATATGCAAAATTTGTTGGTTAAAATAGAAAAAGCTTTAAATTTGTAGGAAACAAAAGAAGAAAAAATTGTAGTGATGAAAACACGTTACGACAAAAGGCATTATAGTCATTCACAAAAAGTAAGAACTTAAACAAAAACATTATGAAGGATCTGCGCTGGCTGAAGAACTATAGCTATTGACGTTTATATTGATGTTTATATATAGCGATTGATATAGCGCTGGCTGATGAACAAAAAGAGCTAATTATTGCTATCATCTCAAGGAGCGTTTTAACTGTAATTGACCTGTGAAAAAAATATTCCGAATTAAGCATGAAACTTCTAAAGATTTTAGTACGTACAGAAAGAAGTTAGTACTTTGCGACAGTGCAGCTGATCATACGATTAAACCTGGACGCAAAATTCCCAGGAATTCGTCAAATATCGACGTTTACCTTTGATTTGAAAAAGTTAAACTTTTCAAATAAAATGTGAAGTATTATTTGTCCACGAAGAACTGTTTACAGTTTATTTCGACTTCTACTCGCAATTTTCAGTTAGAAAACACCCTAAGTGAAACTGAAAGTTTCTTCGGTCAAGTAAATCTACAGAAAAGATTTTCGATCCACACACATCAAATCCGATACATGGTAACAAAAATGTTTATAGAAATCTGCAAAAACACAAAGATTGTATTACGAGGATTACTATTTCTGTGTCCGGAATAATAAATAAAAACAAATATTTGTCATTGAAAATGATTTTTTGTTTTTTAAAATATTTTACTCTCTTTTAATATTCTGCTCTATATATGCTTCTCCGAGTACTACGGTTTGCGAGAGAGTGATTCAACGATCATTAACCTTACTCTCTCAATGGTCAAAGGCATTTGCTTTATCTTTCGCTCCGGAAAAATCATCCTCTATTCACTTTTGTAAAAATCGGCCTTGTCCACATTTTCATCTTTTTACTATCGCTAATTGCCCAATCTCGTCAAATGATAATCTCAAATTTCTTGGGCTTGCCTTTGATAGCAGACTTTAATGGACAAGCCACCTTTCCCTCTTAAAGACCCGTTGCTCCAAAGACCTGCTGATTATGAGATCTGTGATTACCGCACCCTCCTTCAATCATACACAGCATTAACTAGAACCTAAATTGATTATGCCTGTATATACCCTGCATTATTGATAAATTTTAGTTCAGTAACCGCAATATTGATCATTTTAAAGTTTGTCATGACTTATGTTTATACCAGTGGATTTGCAGCTTAACAATTTAACAAAATAAACCATCGTTCAATTTAACGAAGACTGGATATAGCAACCAAACATAATGTTAAGTAGCATTAATATGCATTAAATACGAAATAGAACGAAAAGTCAGATACTTTTCTGATAGATGGCGGTACGATAGCAAAAGTGGCTTCGTTTCTAATAATACATCATGGACTTTAAAGCGATAACAAAGTTTTTTTTTAGTTTTGTTGACAGTTTTCGGAAACAGATGATTAAGATCATTTTGTTAATAGTATGGAAAAACAGCCAATTTCGTGTGTTAATAGAACACTCCCTTTTGCATGGAAAAACTATAGCACAAACGTGAAAAGTTGAAAATGTATTATGGAGATTCTGCTTCTATACATTTCATGGTTTACAAGTGGTTTATTGAGTCTCGATGTGGATGAACCAGCATTCGTAGGCTTCCGCGCTCAGGGCGCTCCGGTAGGTCAGTGTGATATAAAATAGTGGTTCACACATAAGTGAAATAATAAAGAACAAAGGACTAGCAATAATATGTGTAATTGAGGTTATTAAGATAAAAATGATAACGGAATAAGGAACGGTGGGTCCACGCAAAATTTATTTGCGTCGTTGCCAAGCATTGGATTGAAAAAGAAGTTTAGGTCTTCTTGTACCGAAACAGACCAACTCAATAAATTTATTGAATAAGAAGAAATAAGAAAACCGAGATGGAATTAGATACAACCGATGATGGAGAACGTAAAAGAGGAAGCGCTCAATGAAATCCATGGTTTCGTATTGGTTAATAGCAGAATGAAGACTCTAAAGAAATTACTGAGATGACAAACATCTCGAACGATGCCATACGGAACATAGTATATGAACATTTGAGTATTAGAAAGCTATCACCGCGTTGGGTGGGGCGTTAGCTCGGAATCGAGTGACTGCTTTACATTGGTCTTTATATATGTATAAGAGTAATACGAAAGAGTTTTTGAGGCAATGAGTCTAGTCTGAGCCTTCAGAGAGTGCACATCTCTCTGATAGCAAGTCTAAGGTGTGACAAAACGTGTAGTGAACGTAGTGATATTTGTTTGAGTGATGAGTGATTACGACTCATTCTTAGAGGGTCTAGTCTCACTAACATATGCCAAGCAGAGCATTTAGACACCATAGAAGCTCATCTCAAAGAGATCTTCTATCAGAGGGAAGATATCAAAAACTCCGTAAGGGAGCTGCAAAAGCCAAAAAAGAAATAAAGCGCTTAACAAGTTGCATCAGCTGATGCTTTAACAAAAAAAGAAAGGTCCAACGCCGAAAATCGCACTAAAAACTTCAGTGGTTGGAACACAAACTACAGTGTTCAAAACACCAACCTTAGTGACAACACAAACTAAAGTGTTCAAAACACCAACCTCAGTCACAGAAACACAAACACCAGTGTTCAATGCCAACTACAATAGTCTGAACACAAACTACAGTGTTCGAAACACCAACACCAGTAATCAAGATCCAGTCGGACCTCGAAGAAGGATACAGCCACCATGTCTTCGAGACAGATGGATATCACCAGATGTCCTCTCGATCAAGAAGACGTAAAAAGAAGATGTCAGCTTCCAAGGCAAGCCAGCGTTTGGAAGAGACGATCGTCTCCCTTCCGTCCACGTCATCTACCAAAAATGAAGAACCTTTAAAGGCACCAAAATCAATCAAACAGTTAGCAGCACCATCAATTGCTGCCACTACCAAACCCAAACCGATAATTCTGAAGGACAAATCAGGATGTTACGCACCCTGAAAAAATCCAAAATAGCTCTTGGGCCAGCTAAAACGAGACCGGACGGAGTCTTTTTTGTTTCCGAAACGGAATCAAACCGAAACACCTTCTCGAAAGAAATAATTCGTACTCGACACCAACCTCAAGGAACAGAATCCTACGCGTTATATCCAAGGGCGTGCTAGAAACCATTCCAACTGACGATGTCAAACCAAAGCTCCAACAACTAGGCTTTCATCCATTCTCCATCACGAGATGGCAGAATAAAAACAAGAAACCCATTGCGATCAAACAAGTAACCGTACCACGTAATGAGAAAAATATCCTGAATACAAAGCGCCTCCACTTTCAGCCCATTAGAGTGGAGAGTCAAAATAAACAAATGCGTTGCCCTGCTACGAAGACACAGCCGTTACAGCGTCATCGAAATCAAAGGAAGAAAACCATCCTAACATCGTTTTCCTATCCAAGCGTAGGAAAACAGCAGAGCACTGTTATTATAACAGAGCAAAACCAACAGCAAGTAGAAGCCATTGCCGAACTTGCAAACAAGCTTCAGGGAGTATTGAATCTAATTCAGTGCCAATTACATTCATTCCTCTTGTACCACAGTCAATAAAGAAGAACTAAAGTTGACGGAAGAATCTGCAAAATTTAAGGACCAACCCCATTCCACGTCCAGAACACCAACCAAAATACGCGAATTTTTCTCGTACTCGGCGCATTTCGGACTTTGCGGCCCGATTCCGTAGCAGCGAAGTTAATTCTTCATCAACCTCAGGAATAAAAAAAAATAAATAAATAAATAACACCGATCAAGTCGATACCTTCAGGGCTAACGAGAAGCCCCCAACCCAGCGTTAGCAATGACGTTTAAGAACCTCAATAAAAACTGGTAAGAGTATCAGGACTAGAAACCTGGTAAATAATAAGTAAGTTCTTGAGGCGATGGACTGTTGATAAATATAGAATGGGCAGTTAAAATAGTAATCTTTTCTT
The DNA here is from genome assembly GCA_031761425.1 of Cosmopolites sordidus. Classification (NCBI taxonomy): domain Eukaryota; kingdom Metazoa; phylum Arthropoda; class Insecta; order Coleoptera; family Curculionidae; genus Cosmopolites; species Cosmopolites sordidus. The sequence continues at coordinate 582,676 of JARFXV010000820.1, read as the reverse complement.
ACAGAATGGATTCCGACGAGTTTCTATCTCCTGAAAAGGTCATGACCACAGTTTTCTGGTATTTCCAATACATGATCTCCAACGGTTATTTGAGAAAGGCAAATACCATCACAAGAGAGCATTATGTCACAATATTGATCAAATTTCGCAAAGATTTCATAAACAAAGTCCTCATTTGGAAAAGAAAAACCAGGGCAATTATTGCAATGGCAAATCGTTAGGTGAAATCTATAGGGGTAAATAGAGGAGAATAAGTTGAAAAATAAATCGAACTTTGATCAAAAAACATTTTTTTTTGCATGTGATGTGAGTCGATTCTCGTAAAAGGCAAATATTATGAATGAAGTTGTCTAAATGGAGATGTGCCCGCAATTATCTTATATATAAAGGGTGATTTTTTTAGTGTGTCCAAACTTCCGATAGCGGTCGCTGTCAAAGGAATTTGTGCAATCATCAATCAATATATATATATATATATATATATATATATATATATATATATATATATATATATATATATATATATTATATGTTTTTGTATTTGAACAACTTCATCTACGACTTGCAAGATTGTTTACACCCATATAAGGTTTCTAGGCAATTTGCTGCTACGCGTAATAGATATATCATCTTTATGGTCTGGGTTGTATTCATTTGTTTTAAAAGAGATCTCAGCAAAGCCTACTTACTTAGAACAGTAGATGAATTTAGCTTCCGTTTCTTAACTAACGTTAATTTATGGGTCTCAGTGAAGCCTCTATATGTTGTATTACGGTGCAATTAAATACTAGAAACCGGATAAGATTATTGATTGCTTGTAGGGCATGTTAAATGACGATATGAATATTGTTATATGGCTTAACACTAAACGCTTTTATATTAACGTTCTGTAACATTAAACTGATATATTACTTCGATTAAAAGTCTTCGGAAAAAAAAATTATATATGTTTTTTTTTCAAAAATTTCCATGCTAATTTGGTAATTTGTATATATGTATATCGGCAATTGTTTTATATTTTTTCATAACCTTAAAGTCATTTTGGCAGATGCAGCACAACTCCAAATTCTTTAAAGCTAATAATTTTCTCTTCTTCTTCATGTTCCCTCTCCGGTCCGGAGTTTGGCAATCATGTTAGCTATTTTGATCTTGGACACTGCCGCTCGGAACAGTTGGTTGGAGTTGCAGTTGTACCATTCTCTCAAATTACGTAACCAAGACATCCTTCTTCTACCGATGCTTCTCCTGCCCTGGATTTTTCCTTGCATAATTATTTGTATCAGTTGGTACTTCTCTCCGCGCATGACGTGACCCAGATATTGTAGTTTACGTCGCTTCACGTCTGCCAGCAGCTCATTTTCTTCCTTATTCACGCGATTCAGAACTTCCTTGTTTGTTACTTTCTTGGTCCAGGCGATTCTTAAGACCCTTCTGTACATCCACACTTCAAAGGATAGCAGTTTATTCTGTGTATATTTGTTTAATGTCCATGCCTCCATTCCGTAGAGGAGTACAGAGCAGACGTAGCATTTTATTAGTCTTAGTTTAAGAGTCAGCGACAAATCTTTGCTACATAAGACGCCTCTCAATCTTACGAAAGTACTTCTTGCCTGTTCTATTCTAGCAATAATTTCCGGTGTATTGTCGTTGTTGTCATTTATTGTTGTGCCCAAATACCGGTATTTTTTTACTCGTTCTATTTGCTCCCCCTGAATACGCAATTCTGCATTATTGATGTTTTTCTTTGTAATGACCATGAACTTTGTCTTTTTCGTGTTCAAGCTTAATCCGAGGTCTTCGCTTGCCTTTCATACTTTTTCCATTACTCTGTTCAGGTCCTCCATTGATTCTGTCATTACAATGCTGTCATCAGCATATCTGATGTTATTGATTGGTATTCCGTTCACTATTATGCCGGCTGTTTCATCCTCAAGTGCTTCATTCATAATGTTTTCAGAATATAAATTGAACAATGTTGGAGACATTATACATCCTTGTCTTACGCCTTTCATAATCTCAATTTCCTCTGAGTTGTAGTTGTCAATGCTTACCACTGCCTTCTGATTGTAGTATAAGTTATAGATTATTCTTATATCTCGCGTGTCTACACCTTTGTCTTTCAGCAATTTTATCATGATGTCATGTTTGACATTATCGAAAGCTTTGTTATAGTCGATAAGACATATGTATACATCTTTATTTACATCCAGGCTTCGTTGCATAAGTATATTGTATGCTACCAGGGCTTCACGCGTTCCTAGGCCCTTTCTAAAACCAAATTGCGTGTTGCCTATATGTTCCTCTAACTTTGAATATAATCTGTGGTGTATGATCTTCAAAAATAATTTCAATGTGTGTCCCATGAGACTAATTGTCCTGTAATCCTCACATTTATTATCTTTGTTTCTCTTAGGGATGGTTATGAACGTGGAGACAAGCCACTCCTTTGGGATTTTACCAGTTCTGTATATTTCATTAAACAGTCTCTGTAACACTGTCAAATGTTCGTCCTCTAGGAGCTTGAGGAGTTCTGTTGGTAGATTATCTGGTCCTGTTGCCTTGCCCGTCTTCATATTTTGTAATGCATATTTTATTTCTGCAGTTGTTATTATTGGACCACTGTCTTCTTCAGCCGGTTCCTCTGACTGTCCTGATCGTGTGTCCGCGAAAAGGGATTTCGTGTAATTCGTCCATGTTACAAGTTTATCCTTTATGTCTGTTATAATTAAACCCTTCTCATCCACCAAAAATGATCTTGTTCTTTTCCTTTGATACCCCGTTAAGTCCTTCACCTTCTTATGTAAATTGAACTGGTCGTGTTTTTTCTGTAGGATCTCTATTTCTTCGCACTTCTGAGTAAACCATATTTCTTTGGCTTTTCTGACTTTCTGGCGAAGTTGTTTCTGTATGTTTTTATAGTTAGGCTGGTGTTTGCTTTCCCTACGTGTATTCATTAAGTTTAATATCTCATTTGTAATCCAACCTTGTTCTTTTTTAGGTTTGGGTCTCTTCAAGTATTTTTCTGTTGGTTCCATTAGTGCCGTTTTAAAGTCGTCCCAATTCTTATTGTTATCCTCCGACATATTTAAGTTGCTAAGATTGTTGTCTATCTCCAATTTTACTTTCTCTCTGATGGTTACGTCATTAAGACCGTTGAGATCAATTTGTTTTCGTCTCGACTTTTGAGCTGGTTTCTTTAGTTGTATATTCACCCTTGCCACTAGGGGGTTGTGGTTGGAATTTACGTCTGCACCTGGGTAGGTCTTTACTGACTTTACACTATTTCTGAATATCTGATTAATCATCACATAATCTATCTGATTGCGTACTATATGATTTTCACTATCTTGCGGCGATGTCCAAGTGTATAGTCGTCTTGGTGGGAGATTGTAGAACGTATTAGCAACCACCAGATCTTTCTCTTGGCAAAACTGAATTAGCCGATGCCCTCTGTCATTGCGTATACCCAATCCGTAGCTACCCACTACCCTCTCTACTTTCCCTCTTCCGATCTTCGCGTTGAAGTCGCCCATAAGAATTGTTACATCTTTTCTTTTAGTCAGTTTGAGTGTGTCGTCTATTTCCTCATAGAACTGTTCTATTTGATGGTCGTCTTTATCCGCTGTTGGAGCGTATACCTGTATTATGTTGATTGTTGCGTGATTTGATTTCATTTGTAGTAAGGCAATTCGTTCGGATATTGGGACAAAGTTTAATACTGATTTATCCAGATCCTTTTTCAACATAAAAGCTACTCCATTTCTGTGCCGTGTGTCTTTGCTTCCAGAATAGTATATTATATGATGGTTCCCTATGTTGGTCATTCCCTCACTTGGCCATCGTGTCTCACTAATCCCCAAAATATCCACGTCCACGTCCAATCTATTCTATTCTATTCATTCAATTCGATTCTATTCAATTTTCTCCATTATGTATTTAAAAATGAAATCAGTTTATTGTATTAAATGTCTTATCTGGAGGTTTATTGATTGTTGTTATTATGTTTTAATGTGCTACTATCATATTTGTCATCTCTATTGCCCACAATATTTCATATACATTTTTTCTCGCTGTTACAGCTCAACTACAAACCAAACCGTTTTTCAACTTTATATTCATTTATTGTTTCAACTTAATATACATTTAATTCAACTTCCATTAGACAAACAACTCCTTAAATTGAGAATGAACAAAAATACTTTTTGTATAGATACTAGAACAAAAAATATACATTTACTATTAACAATGATACCTTTTATTTACGATGACTTTACTGCACCTTTTTGAAAGCAACGTGTGCTCTCGGGAAAGCAACTTGGTGGCTTTTGTTGCATAACTTCCTTAATATCGTTTTAGACCTCGCTGATTCTTTGCAGTGCCAATTAGGTGATATTGAAATGACTGAAATATGGCCTTGAAATGAAAAAGGTTCTTTGTTAATGTTGAGTCTGTTCTTGGTTTTCGGAGAGTACGGACGTTTTTCGGGAGCTGCCTGATAGTCGAAAATAGTTAAGTGGGGGTAAAGTGGCGTGAGTGTGACGTCACAGAAAACCGCTAAAGACCGTTACGACCGTTATGATCGTAACGGCGGAAATCGGTGAAAATCCGCGTCCGCGGGTGTAGGGAAGTTCGGAAACGGATGAAAGTGATGGCGACCTCCAACGAGGAGGACGTCAGCGTCGCGTCGGAGGACTCTATGAGTCCCGGCACCACGATGGAGGAGCTGGCAGAGCAGCTCAGGCAGGAGAGGGCCCAACACGCTCAGGAAAGGGCTCAGATGGCGGCACTGATGGAGACCCTGAAAGAACTCAAAGATGAGGTCAAAAGGAAACCCCCAAGCCGCCCCAGAAGAATAGGGCCAAGAAACGTTTGTTCCGATGAAGGAGCAACCATCGCCCACGAAGAAAAAGAGCAAGAAGACGAGGACGCGCCGCCGCAAAGCCCCAGCGGAAAAGAGTGAGTGCGTTTCCGTCCGCGAGTCGGAAATGAATGACGGGGCCAATCATCGGCCTCCGAGTCCGAATTTCAGACGGTTGCGTCTAAGCGCAAGCGTCCAATCCCTATCTCCGGGAGCCTCGACACCTTCCGTCCAGGCTTCCCAGATAGCCCAACCAAAGGCCAGCCAGAAACCGGCACCTTCCGCCGGTAAATCTGGCCCTTCGGTCAAAGACACAAAGACCTTGAATGTCCTACTTCACGACAAATCGGCCTATATCGAGGATATTCGCGTTCTGAATCACCATAACATTGATTTCGGTCACACGACCACTAAACCCGAAGGGATCATGTTTCACCTCAAATCTCCAGATACTTATCGAGCGATTACAAAATTGTTCGATGAGCGCAAATACCCCTATCATACGTTCCTTGGTCCGAACGAAAGAAATATCAGGGTATTTATTCGTGGCCTCGCCGAACCAATACCCGAAAAAGACATAAACACTAAATTAACTGAGTTGAGCTATCATCCCACCCGTACCGAGCGATGGAACGATAAGGATAAAAATCCTATCGCCATGGTCTCGGTCACAGTCCCAAACTCCAAAAGTCACATTCTAAATTTGAAATATCTCTTGGCTATCCAGTGGCGAAGTTGAGCAGTGCTTCAACTGCCAACTTTTTGGCCACAAGACACGAAAGTGCAAAGCACCTCCTAGCTGCGTGAAATGCGGTGAGGCTCACGCAGCTAAAGACTGCAAAAAGCCCCGCGATAGCCCGGCATTTTGTTGTAACTGTGGCGGTGATTACACTGCCAGTTACAAAAAATGCCCCAAACGTCCCGTCAGAGGTGTTGTGAAGGCTTCATCCTCACAACGCCCACGAAAGGTTAATCCTCAGCCTAAAACCCCCAAAACCGTAAAAACCCCCACACCCACCTTCGTGTGGGGGTCTCAGCGCAATCAGCGCAGTGCTCCGGCACAATTCGACCCAAAAGCTGTCTGTTTTCAGCTGATGGGCGAAATGACCATGAATCTAATGGGTTTAATTCAAACCTAATTTTCAACATTCTTTCAAAATTTAAATGGCTGTTAAACTGGCTTCCCTAAAAATTATCTCCTGGAACGCTAATTCAGTGCCAGCTCCATTCGATTCAGCGTCCTGAATTACAAGGTAGCAGGTCCCGAATTACAAGGTAGCAGTGATTCCCAAGAAGCCGAACTCAACTTCGGCTGCAGATTACAGACCAATCAGTCTGATAAACACCCTTTCCAAAATAGTCGAAAAAGCCATTCTTTCTGCAATAAATGATTTTACCGACAACAAGGGTATCATGCCGAAGGAGCAGTTTGAGTTCAGACGAGGACACTCGTCCTTGCAATAGACAGCCAGATTAACTGGCGAAATTATGCAGGCTTTCCGGTCAGGCACGCGCGTCGGCGCTGTCTTTTTAGACCTCTCGAAAGCCTTCGATAAAGTATGGCACGAGGGACTGATTTATAAGTTACTCGAATTAGGTTTTCCCGGGGACCCAACCATACTAATAAACTCTTTTTTGAAGGGAAGAACCTTTCAAGTAAAAATAAAATCAACCATCTCAACGAGCAAACCCATAGAGTAGGGAGTCCCGCAAGGTTCACCCCTGTCACTGGCCTTGTTTAACATCTACTTGGCCAAATTCCCTTATTATCGTAACGTCAGTGTTTCATTCTTTGCGGATGACACTGCTTTCTTTCCAACATCACGTTCCACTTCCGTTATTCGTAACCGTCTGCTACGGCAGCTCGATTCTGCCGTTGCCTAGCTTAAATTCTGACGCCTGCAGGTCAATCCTAAAAAGACCCAGGCCAACCTTTTTCTCCAGAAAACGCTTTCCAAGGGAAGTCAGTTTGCTGGTTGGCAAAATACCAATCCCGTGGCTACAAAAAGCCACATATCTAGGTCTCCATTTCGACCGTTCACTTCAATGGTCTAGTCAAATCCAGCTCACTATAAGCAAGGGGCACGGAATCCTCAAACTTCTGTACCCCTTGATTTGTCGTTCTAGTTATCACCGATAGTTAAAATTCTAATATATAAAGTCATGATAAAATCCGTTTACTTAAACGGCCTTACGGTCTATTACCGTTTTCTGTGTGGCTAAAAAGCTTAAAATATTCCAGAACAAAACCGTGCGTATGACACTAAACGCACCTTGGCATGTTGGAATAGCCAAATCATGAGAGAAACTAAATTCCATTCCCAAATCTACACTAAATTCATCCAATCGGCGAAATTTAGTGAAAATCCGCTAGTCCAGTCCATTCTGGACAACCTACCCGGATTTTCCGGGTAAATCTAGCGAAATGCCCCAAAATTCCCATTCGGGCCGCAAGCAGAACGGAATCGAAATATATCGATTCCCGGCTTGCATAAGACCGCTTCGACGATTTATTGTCCCGTCCGTGGCCTGGCGGCTGAAAGATCGTTTCCGATCGATCGGACCGCCAAAGGCAGAAGACCCGTCGTTTTTCCAACGGGGAAAAAGTTAAAATTTTTCTATTTTTCTTTTTCTTTTGCATTAACCTCAGAAGTTCGCCAGGACTTCAATCAAACACTATTCTTTCTTGCCTTACTGAATCTATGGCGCTTGCTAGGCAACCTCCTGGGTCAGATAGAGGCCCCCAAAAAATTAGTGCCCATATAGGGCCAAAGTCGACTAGAAACGGGTAAGAGCCGGAAAGGCTAACCCAAAAACCTGGCTAAATAAGTCGAAGTCGAAGTTTGTTAATGTTACCACTTGTTCTGAATTCAATTTGAATTTTATTGGAATTTAATTTAAAATCATTAGAGATTACTATGTTTTTCAGAATAACATGGCGAAAGACGATTTAACTGTATGTGTAATCAGTTAAGAATTTTTAATTGAGGAATATTTCTACGAAATAGATCACCGTATTGGAAAGAAAATGTCTCATGTTGATTTGTAGACGAACTGAAAACTCAAGAATTTCTTCAAAAATTAAAATAAGTATAAAGAAAATATAAAAAAATCGATGAACAATTTTAGATAAAGAATATCATCAAAAACAATCTGTTTAAAGCTTGAGATTTTTTATAAATACGAGAATGGGTTAGAGTTAGTAGGCGTTCTCAATTCAATGCAGCCAGACATAATGAAGAAAGTCGACGAAGTACAATAGCAGTAGCAATTGCTATTTTGCAATTTCAATATCCGAGAAACTTTAGCTGATGTCTTCTGGTCATTCTTCTGTTAGATATGACGCCTAGATACTTCACCGTATTTTGCCAATTCACATTTTTATCTCTAATTAATTTTTAGTGAAAAACTGACGCATACTTATTGCGGTGTGGGATGCTGGATTGTTTGTGGACTATACTACGGTAATCGAAGAAACTAGTTAACATTGACTTTTGATATTTCACTGGCTTGGAGAAAACTTTTTCGCCTTTGGCTTTGTTTCATCTTTAGGGCAATATCTCTTGGTTCTTGAGCTGGTTCTGAGTCATAAGTATAGATCCATGTTTCATCACCAGTAATTATGCCTTTCAGAAATAAAGCATTTCTTCAGCAATTTTAATGCGACGGTGTTACTGTCAAAACAACTTAATATTTTCAGATAAAGACGAGAAAACACACCAGGGAAGTCTAAATAATTCCTGAAAATTGGTTGAATATTTCTAATACTTAATCGGGCATTACCCAGTACAAAATCCTTGATTCTCATAGTATTATTTTCATTGAAAGTTTCAACTGCTTTTCTACCATCACTGAAGTTCTTCTACACCTGTATATTTTTTGGGCATAGGTTCATCACTGTAAAACTTTTTGAATGTTTTTGATGCATTAGCACTAAAAATTTCGTATGTTGGCCAAAATTTAACGCAAATTATTTATTCAAAAAATTTCTATTTTAAAAAGTCGCCGGCAAATTATTTTTAAAAATAACAAAAGACGCTATAATTTTCAACTTAACAAACGACATGATGTGAGACTTCTGTCTTCTTCTTTCTTCTTCAAATGATTGTGCCGATACGCAAAGCGGACAAATTTTTATAGCTCACTTATTTTATAATCATAGTAGTATATTACAAAAATTAACGAAATAATAGTTGCTCATATAATAAAACCAAGCATATATTACATTATTTCAATTATTATTTATTATTAATGTTAGTAGTGACACACAATTCTCGCGCAGACCCGTATATTCGTCATAGATTTTGCGTTGACAAGCGTAACTATTCCACGGTGAACACTATGAGATTAGTCTACCGTTACCTTAACACCGACAAATAGCAGAAACCTGTGGACCGGCTGTGTGAGGGTGGACATTTGAAAAAATGACTAACAGCACGGCTAACTTAGCTGCGATGCAGTAAACGTAAAAACAGTTATGGTGTAATAAACCAGTCTGAGAAATCGTGGCAGATAAAACTGCTTCTAATATATTTACCATAGTATATCACTGCACCGAGTCGAAACTTACTTGACCAGTGGTTATTCTGGTTAACTGACGCGGAAGTTGACGTAAAAATTCAGAAGGAATAAGTTTAATATCGTAGTAATGATAACAAAATCAACGTGGTGTGAAGGGAACGAATCGGAGCCAACTACTTCAGTATTCAGGTAGAAAAAAAATCGCACAACATTTCGCTGGTTAAGATGGAGCACTTAGTGACGTTATTTATAGCTTCCAGATAATTTTTGAGCTGCATTAAAATAGAGTTAGTTAAACATGGACTATACAAAACGAATCGGTTATTTAAAATATCCTTCACACTTCCAACCTGTCCATAAAATGACCGTAAATACAGATTGTTAATAATCGGTAGATGATATACTGCAAGTAAATGACTGCAAGTCCAATTACTAGTTGTACATATTCCAACAACAGTTATTTTTGCAATGTCCTTTCTGTGCAGTTTTATATATAAGACTGTTGCATAATTTTATTGATCGTAAACAAATAAACCTTGATTGTCCTATTTCTACTATTTTATTTGATAAAATAAATAGTTTGTCATTTAACTGACACTAGCAAATTTGTATCAACTACATTTATATTCAGATTCATTTTTAGAATTGTAAATAGGTAAAGTGGAAGAGAACTCTAATTATATAACTATGATAACTATTTTATATACAAAATAAAGTAATAAAAGATTAATAAGATAAAATATCGTATATAGTTGAAACATTGATCTTTAATTAAGCATCAGTAAATACTATGAATGTCCGCTTGTACTAGCTCAAAGTTTTTCGTAGTACTGAAGGTCAGATAGATTCAAGCTATTCTAGATCCATTTAATTCCAATTTTATTAAAATAATTCTTGTTAATGGCGATATTATAAAACCTTGTCGATAATAAAATACTGGTAAAGGCAATAGGGAGATTTCGAAAAGCTTCATGTACAATACCTAGTACACATATTTGAATCAAAGTAAAAATATATGCATTCTCTATAGAATATCTTAGATACAGAAACTAATACTTCTTTTTTTTGCTATGTTTCTATTAATATGTTGGTGAGAAGTGCAGATGTGCAAGAACTAATGGATAAAACCGCTGATCAATTAAATTGTATTGATTAATGGGTTTCAAAAAAAAAAACAAATTAATACTGAATAAAGAGAAAACAAATGTGATACAATTTAGTACAAAACAATCTAAAATTAAAGAATTTGATAATTTAATATTGATTAGTACTACTTTAAAAATGCAATAACACGTAAAATTTCTGGGACTAATCCTAGATTGCAATATGTCCTGGTCTTACCACGTTGAACATTTACAAAAAAACTGTGTAAATCTGTTTACAGTCTTTTTGTTATATAAAATACACTTAGAACCTTACAGTGTTAATGATCAAATATAATATCTGAACTGTATATAATATCAATGTAAAATTTTGGACACTATTTTGTTTTATGTATACTTACATACTTCTGAAATAAACATTATTATTATTGTTATTCTGCTTATCCTTAATGTAGAATCTCAGCTCATGCTGGTCGATATCCCAATGTCAGGATGAAAAAGCAATTCAGCTCCTGGCCTGTTATAATCAACCGTTTGATCAGTAGTGTAGTAAAGAATGGTATCGGATGATTCAAGTACAGGCGAAGGCGAGTAATTATAATATGGAGGAGATACGCCTTTTAATAGCGAGTATTTTACTGCAATTTGCTGATGTATGATCTTTGCCAGCTTATTATGCCGTCCTAAATAAGCATTAAGAGCAAGGGCCTGGCAACCGCCAATAAGGTGCTCAATTGTTTCCCCCAGAGTACTGCATTTCCTGCATTTATCGACTACGTCCATGTGCAGTATATGCCTTTCATAGTTTTTTGTTCTTGTTACTCTATCTTGAATAGATATCGCGAAACCTTCTGTTTCTGGATACAACAGTCCATCGGTCAGTCATGTTAGAGATAATTGTTCGTCAATGTTGTCATCTTCGAGTGACTTAGGAAACCTTCCATGTAAGGTTTGTATTTTCCATTCTCGAACGCAATCCGTGGGTGTTGTTTTGCTATCAATACGGTTTTGTTTATGTATGTTTATTGGGGTGACACCCCGTTCCGCATTTGCAACCAATTTCGTACGTAATTAGCGTACCGGTTGAATCGATGAAATGTTTTCTCATTCTATTTTCTTGATTGAAACAGAGATTTTGTTATTATATTAACAACTTTGTTAATATTCGGCATGTCAATCAAGTTCATCAAGGTTAGTTTCTGTCCATTTAACAATGCCAAAATAATATGCCAGATTTGGCACGGCCCAACTGTTGATCGCTTTAACAGGTTTCCACTGTTCAGTTTGGTGTTTAAAAGCTTTGTTAGTCCCTTTTGGTATAGAGTGGAAAAGTCCTTCTTTGCCCGTTTGTGATCAAGTTTTTTTTTGGTATTCCTAAATATTTATATGATTCTTGGAGTTGTTGTATGTTACAGAATGTTGAATGTTGACTCTGAACCTTCGGTTTGCTAATGGTAGAACATTTGTCCAGTTCTAATGACATTCTAATATCGCTACCAAATGTTTCGACCATTTTTATCAAGGAGTTTAATTTTTCTCTAGTTTCTCCATATAATTTAAGGTCATCCATATCTTTCAGGATATTTAATGTTTCATTTGCCTTTTTTTGTTGAAAATGCTTAAAAACTTATAGTACTGTAAAAGGTTTTTACAGTAAATCCAAGACTTCTAGAGTTAATTCAATTCTCAATACCAGGCAGAATATCGGCGGAACCATCCCAGACATTTATATTCTTGTATTCAGTTATAAGAAGTAACAAAGTAACAAAATAGATTAAAATCGGAAATAATCTTATTCAAAGTTAGTAAACATTGGTTTGCAAATGCTATTGTGAGAAAAAAAAAAGAATTTATATATATATATATATATATATATATATATATATATATATATATATATATATATATATATATGTATATATATATATATATATATATATATATATATATATATATATATATATATATATATATATATATATATATATATATATGTATATATATATATATATATATATATATATATATATATATATATATATATATATATATATATATATATATAATAAATATATATCTATATATATATATATATATATATATATATATATATATATATATATATATATATATATATATAAATACATATATTATCATCATCATAATCATCATCAGCCGTTTCGATCCACCGCAGGATGAAGACCTCTTCGGCATCCTTCCAACTTTCGCGGTCCTGGGCATTCCTATGCCGCTCGTGTCCATATACTTACTCATCTGCCCATTGAGCTTTCGGTCTTCTTCGTGGATGTTTGCGATCAAGCGGGATCCATCTGTCGTCCCATCACCTCGCTATATGGCCTGCTCATCTGCATTTCAATTGCTTCACTGTTCCAATGATGTCATATACTTTCTTTTGTTCCCTGATCAGGCAGCGCTTTCTGTCTCATCCTGTAATGCCAAGCATACATCTTTCTATTCCCCTCTATGCTTCCCGAAGTTTATATATATATATATATATATATATATATATATATATATATATATATATATATATATATATATATATAATCATCATTATTAGCGTGTGTCAATCCACAACAGGAAGAAGGCCTCTTCGCCACTGCAGCATGTTTCCAACTCTCGCAGTCCTGAGCTTTCCTCTGCCAATCGTTTTCAATATACTTCATGATGACATCAGTACATCGTGTTTACGGTCTCCCAGGTTTCCGTGGACGTTTGCGGTCACCGCTTTTTTCATCCTCGCAATTTGCTTTGCTATTTTTTACATCGTCAATCCAACTGCTGTGGACAAACAACAATGAACTCAGTATGCAGCCCTATTTTAGGTCTATTTTATCTCAAATTCTATGGATTCACAGTTATGCGTTCTTACTTCATCCTTGTTGTTATTGTATAAGGTTTAATAATTTCTAATACTCTCTCTTCTACTCCTCTTCTATTTAGACTTTTTCATATATCCCTTCTTTTTACTTTTTCAAAAGTTTTTTTCAGGTCAATGCAACACATATGGATTTCGATTTCTTTTCTTAACGTCCGCTTTTCTCCTAGTTGCTTATAAATATCAGATTTTATGTGCTTCTGCCGTTTCTAAAACCATCTTATGGTTCCTGTAATGTTGCTTCTAATTTTTCTCTCAGCCTATGCTCTATTATTCTGGTAAATATTTTCTACAGGTAAACTTGTTAGTGTGATCCCTCGGTAGTTTATACATTTTCTGATATCTCCTTTCTTAAAAAAGGGTAATATTTCACCCATAGTCTTTTATCTGTAGTCTGTTGGTAGTTTATTTTTTATTATGATATCGTTTAGTGATGACACAAATTCTTTTTTTACTACTTCTGCCATATATTTCAGCATTTCTGCTATGATTTCGACTTGCCCTGGAGTTTGCCAAAAAAAATATATAACTTTCAAAAAAAAAAAAATTTTTTTGTTCTTTAATATATAATTTAATATATTTATTTAATTTAATAAAATTAAACTGCTTAAATTTGTAAACTAATGCAAAAACTTGCAGATAATATCAAGAAGTTGAAACCGAAAGCGTAAGATACCTAACATGGGTGGGAGTCGGTGCGCTACCTCTATGTTTCTTCGTACGTCATATTTTTTTCTTTGCGTCCTTGCATTTTTCTCGTTCTACACCGCATGCAACTAACGTTTGAATAGATGCATGGGTCTTGACGATGAAAAGTTGGACAACTGTGGACGTACCTTATGGGTACACATGAGTTAACAAAGAAAAATTTGTTAGTGCAACGATCCATCCAAATCGATCCATTCTTAAAGTGAATGCTTACGGTTAGGTGATAAAAGATTAATTGGATATAATAATGTTAAGAATAATGTAAGAAGAAGTACCCTCCAATTAGCACAAACACCAGTTTACATCCGATATGCTTTGGACTTGTCGGTACTTGTCCGAAAGTAATGACCGTTTATTATGAACTGTTATCTGAAATAATGAATGATTCCATAATTTGAAGAAATACATTACAATATAAAATGAATTAGATCAGACCATTAATTGAGTGTATTAAAGCGAGTCATCAACAAGAATCAATTCTAGATTACGTTTGTATTCGACCATCTGACAAAAACTTTTACAACTTGACCCAGTCAAGTTGTAAAATAATGTTTTGGTATGTATACTTTGCGTCCTTTCGACTATCGTTTATTTAGGTCGCTTTAAAACAGCTTAGATGATAAAATATCTGCTTTGAGCGACTTAAAATGTCACGTGGATTAGTTCTTTACCCAGAAACATCAGAATATCTACAGCTACTATTGTAATCGAGAAAAGTCATTAAACCAAACGGCAAATACGATAGTGATTAAAGAAATGTTTACCAAAAAAAATTCTTATTTAACTGAGGTAGCCGATACTTGACGGAAATTCATTTTAAATAAACAAAATAAGATTTATATCTAAATTTCTACTATCTTCAAAACTTGTATGTCTTACAATTGTTTCGACACACACTGTCTTTTTCTAATACGAACTATACGAACTATTCAGTATTTGAACACTTCGTATTAGAAAAAGACCTTTTGACTCAAAACAATTGTAATACATATGAGGGATACTATTTATGTATCAAGAATTGGTAACGATGGTATTGCTAGGCCCCATTTCTCACATACATCGTAAAGTATGGCATTGCTGATTGTATACGTACTGAAAACATTTTGTCATACGGATGATATTTGTGCCATTTAGTGTCTTGAAAATTTGATCTCAGTTAAAAAATGGAATTAACTCGTGAGAATATTCGTGCGATTATTTACTACAACCTTCGACGTGGATTATCTCAATAACATTGCATCGATCAACTCACTTCGACTTTTGGCTATTAGGTCCCATATAAAACCAATGTATATCACTGATTTAGTGAATTCAATAGTGGCTGTCGTTCGTTCATAGACAAATTTAAAGAAGGTCGTTCAAAATCGGTTGTTGTGCCAGGAAACATGTATACTGTGAGCGAATTGATAAAGCAAGATCTTCATATGTGCGTAACGTGAGATTGATGAATCCATGGGTATTGGCATGACATGCATACACAACATTTTACATGACCATTTAGTTAGTAGTTTATGCCAGTTGGATTTCGCATAATATGACCATCACTCAAAAAAGCTCGTGTTGATTGGTGCTTGTGCTCGTGGTCAATTGGTGAAAAATGCTCAAAAATACAATCGTGGTGCGTATGAGCCCGACAGTAAACATCAGTCGACTGTATGGGTCTTTTAAAATGAGCCATCTCAACAAAAGTTGTTCGCGAGTAATAACCCCAAACCGACGGTTATCGCTTGCCTAGCGCTGACTAAGGCATTGTTATAGTATATAAGTAAAGAATTGTAATGTTAATGTTACTCAATATTATAGTGTCAAAGCTGTATTGCTGTTCATAATATTGTTTCATTAGTTAAGTGCCCTTATTGTAAAATAAAGTTTTTTAAAAGCAGAGTTGTCGGTCTTCACATTTAACTGGCGCTGCGAACAGGATAGTGTCATTCTGCCCTTTATCGGTTTACCGTTGTGCAGAAGTGATTTTCAAGTCTTAAGGCACTATCGAAGAAAGGTGAGAATTCGAGATCAAGCTATCGTCTACCGTGTTGTCAGAGAAGCTGTGGTCCAGTTCCTGCCTACCCCAGAAGACCAACAATTCAGACCGCCATTCAGCCACGCCTTTATAGGGAACCCTTTGGTTGTGGAACTAAACAGTATAAGCTTTATGGATCCATCCTTGATTATATTGTAAGTTAAAACTGAATTGCCATTTCTACATATTTCTATGTGAATGTCTGAAACTTCTAAACGTTTAACAAAGATTTTATTGAATAATAGGGCAAAATTCGGATTAAGTGAAAGTCAAGTAAATACAGAAACAAGTTCAAACTCAATAAATCAAGAAGATTTATTAAACCTTTTAAGTAATTTAAGTTTAGATTCTAATATTAATTATACTAGTCAACCAAACATGGAAAATATCAGATTCCACACGTCACTCTTGCCAACTTTTTCCGGTGCTCAAAGTCATTTGGAGAGTTTCTTAATTTCTATAGACGAATTTCATTATCTTTATTCTAGTAACGATAATGAAAATCTAAATAAAGTAATTTTGGCCGCGATAAAATCAAAATTAGTAGATAATGCTATTTGATAATGCTAGAGAATTTCTTCTCTCAAGACCAGATCTGCATAATTGGCTCGAAATAAAAACAGCTTTAAGAGAGAAATTTGGTGATCCAATTACTTACCAAATTTTAATGCAGCAATTGCAATACATCAAAATAAATAAGAATGAAAACATCCTTAACTTCGTAGATCGACTTAAAGCATTTGTTCAAAGAATATTTTCAAAAATACAGTGCGAAGTTCAAGATCAAAATTCAAAATTAATTTTATTTAGTCAAATACAGAAAACTGCCGTTTTAATTTTAACTGCAAATTCGCCACAAACCTTGAAAACAATGCTTATGCTACAAAATCCTGATACACTTGATAACGCTTATACGCACGTTGTAAACTTTAATATGATAGAATCGCAAGTCAACTTTGCAAATAATTCAAGTATATTCCACCAAGATATGAAAACACCATCTCAAAAACCATTCAACTCCTTTCAACATTCAATTAATTTTCCGCAAATGCAACAATCGAGATTTCCTAGCCAACCAATTCACATTCAACCTCGACCAGTTCAGAGGCATTATCCGACAAACGCTCAAGTGTTTGGCAAACCCAGGAATAGTTTTGCACTACAAAATAATAAACCCATTAAACTAGATGCCCCTACACCTATGTCCATTTCCACTGGAGGTCCTTCGAGAATATTCCAGAATCGACCACCTCATAGGTATCCCAACGCTTTCCAACCAACAGGTCCAAGAAAATTTGTCTCTCAAGAACTAACAAACGTGGAGACGTATACTGAACCTTATAATGAAGAATATTTCGTAGAGGAACCTGAACCCCCTCAAGGATATGACTATTCACAATATCATTTCCAACAACAAGATTTCCCTTCAGAAATGTCTCACACCGAATTATGTCAACCATCCCCTACTGGAGAACAAAACGCTGAAGATTATCCAGATAATATATCTGAAAATTTTCACAAGATAGGCCCTTATCTGCCATCAACCTAAACAACATAGCCCAAAGGATCGAGTTACCATATTTCTATCTTCCCCAAATGCAAATATCTGTCCTTATAGATTCCGGTGCTACTGATTCCATAATAACACCGAAAATAGCTAATTTATTTCCAGAAAACTTCTTTTTCGAACCCTTTGAAGTTACAGCTTGTAAAACTAGATATAAAGAAGATACAAATTTAATAATACCTTTACTAAAAGAATTAGGACTTAATTACGATATTAGAATGAGAGTGTTAAATTGGCATAACGATTTCGATGCACTGATAGGAACAAAGGATCTGAGAAACTTACACGCACTAATAGACTACGAAAAGAAAATTCTAACACTTCAAAATATAAAAATTCCATTTTCTCTCGCTTATAACAAACCTTTAGTTCGACCAATCCACAATTTTCATAACAATTATCTCGTTATTCCGGTAAATCACGAAAACGGCGTTGCTATCTTACCTTCTCGTACAATTGGAGATCATATTATACCTGATAGTTTAATCAATGTAAAGAATGGATATTGTAAAATTCCGAATCCTACTCCTGAAGTTAGTATTAATTTCCATCAAAGACTAAAAGTTATTCCCCAAGATCAATTCGATTTAATAGACCCTCCTCGCGAATATAACAGACAAAAATTCGACCCGACAAAACAGCTAAGGTTAGATCACTTAACACCTGTAGAGAAATCAAAAATCGTACCTCTTCTTCACGATTTCAAAGATATTATGTATCACGAAGGATGCGATCTCTCTTTTACCAGCCAGACGAAACACGTTATCCGTACAACAAATGATCGTTCTGTCTATGTAAAATCTTATAGACATCCACCTTCCATGAATCAGGAAATACAAACTCAAATTCAGAAACTATTAGACAATAAAATAATTCGACCTTCGATATCACCTTATTCCGCCCCAGTATGGATCGTTCCAAAAAAGGCAGATGCTTCTGGTAAAAAGAAGTTTAGACTAGTGATCGATTACCGCCAACTTAACGATGTGACAGTTGAAGAGAAATGGCCACTCCCACGCATAGACGACATTCTCGATAATCTGGGAAAATGCACTTATTTCACCACTCTTGATTTAGCTCAAGGTTTCCACCAGATTGAAATGAGCCCAGAATCCATTGAAAAAACGGCATTTACTGTAAATAATGGTCATTTTGAGTACCTCAGAATGCCATTCGGCCTCAAAAACGCCCCTGTCACGTTTCAACGAATGATGGACGAAATATTAAGAGAATACATCTACAAATTCTGCTTCGTTTATATGGATGATGTTGTTATCTTTTCTAAATCTCTTTCAGAACACATCGATCATATTCGAATTATACTGAAGAAATTGAAAGAAGTAAACTTGAAAGTACAGTCCGACAAATCCGAATTCCTTTGCAAAGAAGTTGCCTTCTTAGGGCATGTTATCACTTCAGAAGGGATACAACCAAATCTAACAAAGGTTGAAGCCATCCAACGTTATCCCATCCCAAAAAGCCAAAAAGAAGTAAAAGCGTTCTTGGGATTGGTAGGCTATTACAGAAGATTTATAAAGAATTTTTCACGAATCACCTTTCCATTAACCAAATGCCTCCGAAAAGGTAGTTAGAAACAGACCATAATCCTTTAGTTTGGCTCTCCAAGATAAAAGAACCCAACTCCCGTTTAATTAGATGGAGACTCAAATTGGAAGAATTCAATTTTGAAATTAAATACAAAAAGGGTAAAGAAAATGTCGTTGCCGATGCTCTCTCCCGTATCGAACTTAATATTCATGAATCCAACGACGCACATTCAAGTGTCCCCAATGTTGACGATACAGTTGCCAATCTCGCCGAATTCGATCTTGCAGACTTTGTCCATAGCGAAAAATATAACGAAATTATTTCAAACCAAGTAAAAGATATTAACAAAAACGTAGACAAAGAAAATACTGCCGAAAATACAAGAGACGAAGATGTCACCTCCGACATTACTGTACATTCCAACAATGACACCCGAGGAAAATATCTCCCGATATCTGAATTACCTGTTAACTATGCCACGAATCGCCTAATCATTAATTACGGTCAAAAATTCAAACGCTCATATTCAAAACCTTTTAAGAAAAATCACCATTTTATTGAAATCTCCAAGACGGAACGTCAAGAGGATATAATCAAAATATTGAAAGAAGTAATTAGACCTGACACGTCTTTCACAATTTATATTCCAGATCAAGAACTGAGAATAGAATTCCAAAGAATCATCAATGCAAACTTGAACCCATCCGCAAAGCTAATCTTTTCTAACATATATTTGACTGACATCACTGACACTAACCAACAAAAAGAAATTATTTCCAACTATCATCAAACCAATCATAACGGCATAACAGAAACGTACAATCATCTTAAGCAAAAATATTATTGGCCCAACTTAAGAGATTCTATCACTAACATCGTGAATATGTGTGAAATCTGTCTGCAAAGCAAATACGAAAGGCATCCCTACAAAATAGCTTATGAAGGCCCTCTTTTAGCAGAAAAACCTTTTAAGACTCTACATCTCGATATATTTCAATTCCTAAACTGCCAATTTTTATCTATCATCGATTCATTTTCAAAATATGCTCAAGCTTATTTCGAAACTAACAAAAATGCAGTTACCATCGTTGGAAAATTAAGGCACTATTTCTCCCATCATAATTCTCCCTCGAAAATTGTCGTTGACAATGGTGCAGAATTTAAAAATAACCTTTTCAAAGAATTCTGTCAGTTATTTTGTATAGAAGTCCACTACACGACATCTGGAAATTCATCTTCCAACAGTCCAATAGAAAGACTACATTCCACATTATTAGAAAAATTACGTGTTCTGAAATTGCAAAATCCTGATGAAACGCCAAAAACTTTAATGACTTCCGCTATATTAATATACAATCAAAGTATTCATTCGACCACGGGTCACTCTCCATTTTCAATACTATATGGCCCCTACCTTAATGAACCTAATATAAATAACGACCTTACTATTTACGAACAATACAATCAAAGACGAAAAAGTGAACTAATACCTTTTCATAAAAATATTTACAAAAACACTTACAGAAAGCAATCCGAAAACACACAAAAACAAAATAATAATACAGAACAACCCCCTGAAATAATTCCCGATCAGACTATCTATAGGAAAAATACCCTACGCAATAAAATGAACCCTCAGTACATACCGACTAAAGTTACCGAAACAAACAAAAATAAGATAACAGGCATTTCAAAGAAAAAACCCATAACCACACACGTAAGAAAAATCAAGAGACTTAGAAAGACTCTTACTCCCTTTCAGCCTCCTGCTCCTGACAGTGCAGAATCCATCGAACCAATGCCAAGCACTTCAGGTACACAAGCTATCAAATAATGGCTATTTCACTGAAGACATATCCCCTTCTTTAGTTGTAAGTCATTATCATACAACATATATTCCTTTTAATATGACAAAATTAAAATTTACGTTAACTAGTTTATTCAACAATGTTCTTATTATAAATCATATGGTAAATAAGCAAAACAATAATTTAACGTCGACCCAATTTCAATATATCTTTGAAGCATTCAATAATACATACGACACATATGCAAAATTGACTAACTACGATTCAAGTCGCAGGAAACGTGGGTTAATAAACTTCCTTGGAAGCGGTATCAAGTTCATTACAGGAAACTTAGACAACAATGACCTAGAGACAATAACGCAAAATCTACAGATTTTAAAGCATAATCAGTTAAATACCATGCATAGTTATTAGGATACCGATCTTTGAAAGAAATGTATGTAATTTAAAACTTGTATACCCTATACCTAGGAATGATTGTAAAATGATGATAACACCTAGTAAATATTATTGTAACAGTTTATGGTACGAACAATGCGAAGAAGTTAACACAAATTGGATCTGTTCTAACCCTATTGCCAATGGATGCTCTTTTCCAAAAGACTGTCTATATGCCCTTATTCAAAATAACTATAAAGTACATGCACTAACTTATCATAAATCACTTTTGCTATGTACGAAAACTGTAGAAACAATATATGAAAATTGTTTCCAATTTCAAAAAACTGATCTCCAGCATTGTAACCTTATTCAGAGCCAATGCGATGTGATCATCGGCCAACATAAATATTCATTAGAAATTAACAATATTTCCTTACAAATTCCGACAAGTGACAACATTCAGGACTCTAATTTAACATTAGATTTACAAATCAAACACTTAGAGAATCCCTGGAAAGTCAAAGAAGATTTAATGGAGCCACTAAATATGCAAGATGTTATTCCTCAACAACAGGCTCATTATATATTTATAATCATATGTATTATGTTATTCTTTATTATAGCTTTAGTGATATATCTATGGCAAAAACAGAAAAGAGACAAATCTGTTCCGATAAAACTATTACAAAAACTTGTCGACGAGGACGTCGAAAAAACTAAGGGTGGAGGAGTAATAACCCCAAACCGACGGTTATCGCTTGCCTAGCGCTGACTAAGGCATTGTTATAGTATATAAGTAAAGAATTGTAATGTTAATGTTACTCAATATTATAGTGTCAAAGCTGTATTGCTGTTCATAATATTGTTTCATTAGTTAAGTGCCCTTATTGTAAAATAAAGTTTTTTAAAAGCAAAGTTGTCGGTCTTCACATTTAACTCGCGCAAGAAGCACTTCTTAGCAAATGGTCGGGGCTACAGGTAAATAGGTATGGGGCTACAGTACCACTAGTGAATCGTAGAACGGTCAATTCTGAATGGTACACAATCATTTGTTTGCCAGAAGTTTTTGAAGAAATAAGAAAAAACAATCAGCGACGTAGGATCATTCTTCACCATGACAACGCGAGCTCTCACACATCGAACAACTCAATACTTGACCGTTCAAAACTTTGAATTGATAGTCATTCGCCGTACAGCCCTGGTTTGGCACCCAAAGATTTCTTTTTATTCCCGGCCGTGAAGAATAAACTACGTGGCGAACGATTTTCGACGCCAGAAGAAGCGGTTGATGCGTTCAAAATGCATGTTTTGGAGATACCTCAATCGGAATGGAAAAATAGCTATGAAAATGGGTTCAAATATATGCAAAAGTGTATAGATCATCGCGTAGAATATTTTGAAAAACAATAAAACCATTTTCAATGATTAACATTTGTTTTTATTTATTATTCCGCGTACATAAATAGCAACCCTTGTACAAGTTTTAAATATAGATTACTAGTAGCAGTAATAAGTAGCAAAACATTATTGGTATTTATCAGAGCAAGCTATAATCCCCATGTGGTTCTACTACAACTAGAAAACAAAATATAAAGCATCACATTCACTATACTCATATTCATCAACCTAATATTATTCACTAATATACGAGGGTAGAGTGAAAAGTCAGGTACATTTTAAATGATATATTTTTTTTAATGGATTAATTTTTTAATATGGTATACTTTTAACTCAGTAATGTCTGAATGATTGTGGCGTGTTCATATATTTTTTCTCCTTTATTTGGGTTTTTCGCCACTGTCTAAAACTCAAAAAATATCAAAATATATAGACAGTGGCGAAAAACCCAAATAAAGGAGAAAAAATACTTTCAGCTCGATGCACATCGCTTGACGATTTTTGAATTTTTAAATACTTTCCAAAGGGTACGGCTTGTCGGACTGAGATATAGTTCTCTGTTTTTAGATTTTTTCATTTGATATGAACTTCTTTTCAGCTAGCCATTTTTTCATGCTTGAAGAGGAAAAAGGCGGAAGGGGTTAAGATACCGAGAATAGTGCATCAATTTGTAACGCAAATTGACCAATTTTGCTATTCAATGGTGGGCGAATGGGCGGGTGCATGGTCTTTGTAAAATAGCACTTCTTTTCTTCGCTAAATACGGACGTTTTTTTCTACTCGTTGCGAAATTTGACCCACAATGCAGCAAATATTCTTGTGTGACTGTTTTTTCCGTCTAATCCCGAAGTAATAATTTTAATTTCGATCCAAAAATTCTACTAGCAAGTATGTTAGTTTGATTGGTCATCAAGGTCAATGGAGATTTCGGGTCGAAAATAAACTATGATTTGTTTAAGGTGTCCGAACTTCAGATAGGGGTCGCTGTCAAATCGTCATGGCGAATGTCATCATGGCCATCATCATGACACATTAAATGTCTGGCAAATCATCAAGAAATGTTTAACATCCGAGAAACTTGTCAAAATTTATTAGCAAATCAGTCTTCGGTGCGTCAAACTTATACAGTCTTTTATGGCGCACATAATCGCCCAGTAAAGCGATGTATTCGCTGAATTATCGACAAATTTCGAAAGCATTTCACGCTGCTCGATATCAAAACAAAAACAAGACCAAATACTGTGCGTTCCGAAGAAAATATCGCCGCTTTTGCTGGCAATGTTGATAAACACAGAAATTTATCAATTCGTTATTGGGAATCGTTACAGACCGATAATCAGTAATTATTTCATACCGAATTTGAATGGTATTGATCTAAAGGAGATGTGGTTCCAACAAGATGGCTCCACATGTCATACAACCAAATTAACACTCTATTAATTGAAGAAACAATTTGATGAGAAAATCATTTCAACGATTGAACCTGTTAATTGGCCGCAAAGGGCATGAGATTTAACGCGTTTAAATTATTTTCTTTGAGGTCCAGTTAGAAAAAATGTCACTAGATTGTTGGAAATGCCAAGTCTAAGTATTTTGACTAAGAATCCAATATACCAGACTCTGTCAATAGCTTTCGAGAGATCTAGAAAAGCAGCTCCCCTTTTGCGTTTTTTTGCCGAATTCCCGCCTGACATCCGCAGCCAATATCATTGTCTGATGAACAGCAGCGTGACCCCTTCGGTTTCCAAACTGTTCGACCGGCAAAATCTTGTTGTCGGGGAGAAAGTCGTTCAGAACATGGAGAATTGCTCTTTCAGCGACTTTGCCGACCGCGCTATGGAAGTTAATTGACCATTAGGTGCTTGGATCATTGGAGCTTTCCCTTTTCTTAGGGATTGCCGTTATTGTGGTGTGTTTCCATAAAGTGCCGTAGTCTGAATATCGCGTTAACGATGTTCGTCAACTGCGCTATTTGCTTATTTGGTAGTCGTTTCAGGTGCATCGGAGAGATACGGTCGTGACCTGGTGTTTTCCTGACTTTAAGTTTTCGTATAATATTATGTATTATCTTTGAAGTAGCTAGATAGCTGATCAAGTAGCCTGGGTTCGGAATTATTTAAAACATAAGTTTTTTTTTATTTAAAATTATCAACTTTATTCGTCTGTTGGACTGAAGGTCGAATCGAGATCATCTGTGACTTGTAGGTCTTGGCAAAAAGCTCCTCTTTTTCCTCCCCGGTGACGCCGTAATTGATGCTATTCTTCGGAAGAGGAATTGGTGCTCCCACTTTTTCCACAAGGGATCTGGTCATTTTCTAAAGCGATCGACTGGCCGTGTCTATTGACGCCAGGAAATCATCCCATCTGAGGCCGCTGAACTCTTCAAGAACCCGTTCAACTGCTCTTTTAGCCTCGTTTGCATGACGGTTGAACTCTGGGTTCCTAGACGAGCGATAGCGTCTGTATAACTAGTTTTTGAGACGTATCTTCTCCTTCACCTCGGGCGGAATATCCAAGGATGTCGGAGAAGAGACCGTGGAGGTTTTAGTTGCCATATTTGTGGCTTCTAATATATCTGTAGTTAATTTTTTGGCCGCCTCTTCGAGCTGCTGACTACAATAAACCAGAGAGTTAGATACAATAGATCAGGCGGTGCCCAGCAACATCATTGTTGCCAATTCCTGATACATAAATGAGCAACCCTTGTATAAAGCGATTGTTGCTGAGGGTAATTTTTTAAGATACGTTTATGATTTATTTATAACAGGTAATTTTTATAAATCAGAATCAATCATGAATCAAATGTATATGTTATCATATCGAAAATGTATTTATCAAACAAAATTCAAGCTAGGATTACATCTACAAATATCTCCATTATGGATGAAGTTCAAAATTTAGTTACTGACAAATGAAAATGATTTTTACAGATACATAAAATATAAATTAATCTTTACAAATATATTTTGTGCGTGCTGTTAACACCTGCAAAAACTTTTAACATAAAAAAATCAATAACCTTTAGTTAAGCATCACGGTATTAAAAAGGCAGTGGCAAATTAATACAAAACTACCTTATAATAGAAGCTACACTACCTGTGTAAAGATCGTAAAAACTGTTTCATTATCATTATTTATATTTAACACCTATTAGTATGGTAATTACACTGAAAAGGTGCTGAAACTGGTACCTATTTTCCAAAAGGGCTATTACTAAAGAAACCGCAGCTACAGCCATATCGGTCGCAATTATTTCGATAGGCCTTTAAGATAAAAATTTATATAATAGATAGGCAGGTGAGGATGTTATGCCAATTTTAGAAAATAGCTGGAGATGTTAATTCTTATATATGGAAGACTTTCAACAAATATAGTTCGTTGTTATATAATCATAAAATTACGAACCTTTCTGTTAGAATTTAAAGGTTAAATTTATTGTTTTTATAAATGTACCTCAGTTATAATTCTTAATTAATAGCATAAATCATTTTTTTATGATTATGGAATTAATACAAACAGTACACTTACATACTGCTTGCTATCTGTTTTTAACATTCCTGTGATTAATATTTCACCATTAATGAAAATAATCAACTGTGTTATTGATAATAAATCATATCAGTAGTCTTATAAAGTAATTGTAAAATAATTTTCTAGTACCAAAGCAATAAGTTATTTATTAAGAAAGATTACTAGAGTTTTTTTATAACTTGACCTTTTATTATCTAAAATATTCTAAAATGATATAAGGGCAAAAAAGCAATCGAGAAAAATAAATGTACTTACACGATACCCATCTTCATCAGTTAAGAAAAATAAACGAAAAATAGATATTTTTAATTTAACTGTATCTGTATATGAATAATGTACAATCCGTTGTTTTCAGAACAATAAGTAAATCTTATGATTATAAATACAAATAAGGCATACAGAGTGTCCCGAATTGTATGGACCAAACTTTATTCTATATCATTTATTCTTTATTCAGTATATTCTACAGCTACCATTTTCCATTTTGTTAGCTTAGCCGGTATTGAGTATTAGCCGATATTGAGTACCGGTAATTAGCCGGTATGTGAGCCGGTACGGATACTGGTTATTTTGAAAGTCTCTAGTTGGCCCAGGAGGTATATACCAGTATATGTTGCCAGTTGATTAAGTAGATGGAAATTTACAAAAAGTCGCGGTCGGCTTTCGTAGGTTAATCAGAACTTTTGGTTATCCATGAATGCCCGGTAGGTATGCGCGGTGTAATGGCATCGTGGCGAGGGGTTAGACGAAGCCTCGGGACCTAGATTAGAGCGACGCGGACTCCGTCGTCCAGACTGCTTGGGGGGTTTGTGAGTTTGAAAGTTGCTGCTGGAGGTGGAGTAGTGAGTTGATTTTTGTGTGGATCAGGTCCATTAGTTGCTGCATTTGGGCTTCAAGTCCGGTCATGGCAGTGGAAGAATCTGCAGCTGTTGTGGTTGGGATCCGCTGTGGAGATGGCGTCATCTTCGCGGCTGGTTTCCAGGTGGAGTTTGCGTTATACCTAAGAAAGTTCGCGGTATGCGACCCCTGCAGTTGCAACATTTTGCAGGTTGGCTTTTTTGGTGGCCGCCGTTTTCGGAGGTTCTGTGGTTCGATGGCCTCTGGCTGTATTGAGTCCGTAGATGCGAGAGGGGCTTCCGCCGTCTAGCTCTGGTGGAAATCTGATGATTTCCAACTGGTTTGGAGCCCGGTGCCTGGTCTTCGTCTTCGAGGGCCGAGCCGTTCTCTTCTTTTTGGGGTGCGGTTTTCTTGGATTTTTCGATTTCTTGTGCTAGAGTCCTGGTGAGAACCTCCAGCCTTTCGTTCTCTTGCTTTAGTCTGGTGATTGTAGCTGTTAGCTCGACTATTGCTTGTTCGCTTTAGGCGAGTTTATCCTCTCGTTCTTCATTTTGTGTGGATAACTCGTCGGTTTCATTCAGATGCAATATCCTTCCATTTGATTAGTGATTCTATGACTGCTGCGTTTTTCTTGCACATCGCTTCTAGTTCGGATTTGGACCGGGGATTAATGTTGAGATCTCTACATGTGAAGTGGGACAGCCTCTCTTCAGATATCGCGTACCAGCGAGAGTGATTCCGCGAACTTGATTACTAAACGAGGACTGAACGAGAACCGCACAGAATGTACGGGAGCAATAGAAAAACACGTCCGATCACAACGGCGCTGCACACTGTACTTATTTTACGGCTAAAAATGGCGACTAAATTATGAAATTTGTGTAAACTTTCAGCGCCGAAATGAGTGTTGTAAACTTTCAGCGCCGAAATGAACCGTTTATTTGAAATTTAAAAATTTCATTTAGGGACATGAGATAACGACGGTCCAAGGAAATATGGTCCCATTTTTTGTACGTATATTTTTTTTTACTTTTAATTACAGATTGTGAAAATTCTCACTTTTAACGTAAAAGAGGTGCTCTTAATTGGCCTCGATAGAATGCACTGTTTTTCAGTAAATTGCTTTTAAACTTTTCGTCGGCAACACAGTAAAACTCAATGTCTGTACAACAGTAGCATACCAATAATAAGTGTGCCATCACTGTAATGTTTCAAACAAAAAAAACTTTAGTATACCATGTCAAAATGACATTTATTTGTTCCGCAATTTCCTTTTTTGGATGTTCTTAATTTGTAAAGTGTTAAAATTAAATAAAAAATATAGGATATTAGTAAGATATCATATTTGTGTTTAGTAATGTGGAATACGCCGATATTTATTTTATCTACGGATATTGTAATGGAAATGTAATGCAAGATAATATCAATAATGATTTCTTAATAGAAGGTTAGCTTCAAAACGAGTATTTATTCGAACTCGCTAGAATTTTTGAAACTTTGAACTTAAAAAGGATTAGCGGAATGAACTAAGGCGAAATAGTAGATTAAGAAACAAAATTTTGGCTACATTCAATAACAATGATAAATTAAGCGTCAGAAGAGCTGTCCAACAGCAGCGCGGTCAATCTATTCAAGTTTCCAAATTAAAATTTTTCGAGTCTTATAAAAAAACCACAGGAAACCTTTCTGTATGCAGTCCATCCAAAATCTTCAACCAAGTGGTGCTGAAAGGCGAATGAATTTTTGTAACTAGTTTTTAAATACTGTGGAGGAAGATCTTAATTTAAAAAATAAAATCATTTGGATTGACGAAGCTACATTTACCCGCAGTGGATCGGTAAGCTTTCAAATTTCAAGAACCTGGGCTCATGAAAATCCCCACATAATTTGCCTTAGCCTTTCAAGTACGGTTCAGTGTTAATATGTGGTGCGGTGTCATTAACGGTACTCTTTGTGGGCCTTACATTTTTCCACCACGATTAAATGGAGCACTATTTAATGATTTTTGAACGA
This sequence comes from Cosmopolites sordidus, assembly GCA_031761425.1. Taxonomy (NCBI): domain Eukaryota; kingdom Metazoa; phylum Arthropoda; class Insecta; order Coleoptera; family Curculionidae; genus Cosmopolites; species Cosmopolites sordidus. Next base: position 553,484 of record JARFXV010000820.1, on the reverse strand, counting down.
CAATTTTTCCGAATGTCCTGAAGATCTTCCGCTTAATTGAAGCAATGAACTCTGGTTTCAAATGGATGGTGCTCCAGCACACTATGTCGCTGAAAATCGTATGTGGCTAAATAAATAATTAATTAATTAAAATTAATTAATTAATAAATAATGTTTCCTAACGATGCATCGGTTTAGGGGTATTTAAAGGATAAAGTCTATGTAACTCCTGTAAATACGAGAGAGTAGTTATCGAAAGAATTCAAGAGGCGTGTGAAGATTTGCGGGCTAATCCAGATTTTATTCGCAACGCCACATAATATGTTATGCGGAGGTGTCAGCATTGTGTTGAAGTTGAAGGACTGCACTCTGAACAATATTTGTAATTTAACTTAATTAAAAAAATTGTTTAATAAAAATAGATTTGTTATTTGGTTGCGTTTGCCCACGAAAAGTTTAAAATCGATTTACTCGAAAATGATTTAGGTGAACTAAGAATATTCCTTTTACGCAAAAAAGTCGGATATTTCTTAATATTTACTCAAAATTCAAAAAATAATCGCACAAAAAACTGGGCAATTATTACATTGGATCCCTCATTATGTTACGCCCCTAATTGAAATTTTTTACTTTGAAATACACAGGTCGTTTTGACACTCAAAGTTTACAACACTCACCAAATTTCATAATTTTATTATGAACAAACAGCTTCGGAAATATTTGTGAAATCCTGTTTTAGGATGACCCATTTGGGGAGGCGTAGCTCCCTTAGGATGCATTATTCGACGAAGATTTATAAGACAAAGTACCATTATTTTTAACCCTAGAATATGTTGGTAAAGTTTGGTCCATACAATTCGGGCATGCTGTATAGAGAACTTTTCCAGATAAGATCTTTAATATTCTACTATGCAATACTTAGATTTTATAACAACAGAGAATAAAAAGTTATCAAACTTGGTTGGTATGCCAGTAGGTTAAAAATATTTTACACCTTTCAACATTTGTGTCAAACAAGTCACTTCTCATATTAAGGTGCAATGCAATTTTTTTCTTAAACTGGGTCCACATCAATACAAATTTACAGTGTGCGGGCTTTCTGTGTTGTATGTGGTGAGCCTATATAGCAATCTAGACGCTCTGACATACAAAATCAGACCCAAATATTGCCGCTGCACAGCACGCACACGAACCATCTGTTGCCCACCAGATGATTCAAACAAATTGTTTTGGTAAATTCAACACACACGCAAAATGTTATTAGCATGGACAAAGCTTTATATTTTTCACTGCATGTATTAACTTCTCTCTTAATAGACGGAATTTGTAGGTATTTCTGTATTAAGGGGGAATTCTAGTCTAGAAATTTGAAAAACCCGATTTGTTAAATATATTTCCAAAGTTTAGACATTCAAGACTGTGTCCTCAAAGGGGTTTTTTCAAAATTCCAATTATTTACTGAGTTACAGCGATTTTGGTGATGAGGCAACTAAACTGGTCCGACCGGAACAAATATAACGATAGTCGTTGCCCGACTGCCTGCGGATGGATTACCCCATAAAACCTTTCTTATACTCTATACCTATAAAATGTGTATATATATATATATATATATATATATATATATATATATATATATATATATATATATATATATATATATATAAATATATATATTTACTTTAAATATTACTTTACTCAAAACTTTAAAGGCGCTTTTCTCGAAACTACTTTTTTCAAGCTGACGTGCATGATATCTCAAGTTCTATTGAACCGATTTATTTGAAATTTTTTGTGAACCTTCTCTATACAATCCCCTATATTGCTTAGTAGATCAAGTCAAAAATTTTTATTTTTACTATTTAAAAAAAAAAATTGAAAGTCTTAAAAAAAACGTACATTTTTTTTTCAAATGGCCACCATTTTGGACTTCTCCAAGGTAGGGGCGATAATGATATCTTTACTGATTAAGAATAGGATTTTTTTATTTCAGATAACCAGACGGGTTGGAATCATATACGCCAGGACATCCCTTTTTTTGGACCCTCCACTTTACCAGTGGGGGCAAAACTTTTCGAGTTTTGATTTTTTTTTAAATTTTTTATGTATTCTTAAAATATAAATAAACTAATGATAAAAAAGGCATAGTAAAAATATCCTTTGCTTTTTTACAGACCTCGAAAAAAGGCCCGAAATTCGTGCCTCTAGACTAGAATACCCCCCTAAATGATTAGGCACATACTATTGTGAATTAACTGTACTTCGCTGCACTTTGTTTTGGAATCTTTGTAAGATTTGGCGATATGTCCATCTCGGGAATGAATGAATATTGAATGAAATGAAATTGAATATTTGTTAATATTCTCTACGAGTCCACTATTTTAACATTTGTGCAACAAGCATTTTATGCAGCTCTTACGAATGGTTTCACACAGTAATATTATTGCGAACCATAGAATAGTATGGGCTATATTTGGTTACAGCCTATATTTGATTGCAGCCTATATACGACATAGGCAATGTCTCTGTCGTACCGACTGATCGTGAAGTCGATCACGGGAGACAGTTGCTGACGACTGGAGGAATGGGCAAATTTTTGCGTGGAGTTGTTTTTTAATGTTGATAAAAATTCCTAATTAATATTTTCTACGAGATTTTCTTAAATATTTTTTTTGTCTTTAGTTGGCACCTTCTGTCCATAAACCAGTTTAGTGGAGATTTAGGGTGATTTTTTTAGTGCGTCTGAATTTTAAACTCAAATAAAACAAACAAATTAGATGCCTTCAAACTATTTATTTTTTTGTGATGTTTGATGTGATGTTTGAAAACAACGTAGCGTAATCAGTCAATCCAAATTTCGACCACTTTTTCAAGCAATTCGGTCTTATGTTCGCAATTGCCTGAGTTATGTTCGCTTGCAAGGCAAGTTTATCGGCATAGACCAAAGATTTAACACAACCCCAAAGAAAATGATCGAAAGGCGTTAAATCACATGACCTTGGTGGCCAATTAACAGGTTCGCTCCTCGAAATAATTTTGTCACTGAATTGTTTCCTCAATAAATAAATTGTTGCGTTGTCTGTATAATATGTGGAGCCGTCTTATTGGAACCACGTCTTCGCCAGATCAATACCATTCAAATTCAGAATTAAATAATCATTGCTCATCGGCCTGTAAGGATCCCCATTAACGAATTCATAAATTTGGATCTTCTTCAACACTGCTAGCAACAGCGGCGATACTTTCTTCGGAATGCACATTTTTTTTTTGTCCCGTTTATATTGTAATTAGGTAGTAGTATTATTAGCCGAATTATCGGCACATTCTGAAAATATTTCAGGCTGTTCGATAATAAAAAAAATCACCTTATACGTATATATTTTTGGATTTTTTTAGTGCGACAAAAATTAAGATAAAGAAAAGTCCAGCATTTGGTCTTTGATTTCGGATGGAGACTATGGTCTCTCATCTGTCGTTTCTATCTTCCTGAAGTTTATATATTGCTGCAGTTCCATTTCCAGAAACATCGGACTTCCTTCTAGGGTTTATCTCTGACATTACTTAGGGCAGATAGATCCTCCCAACCCAAAAAAAATACATTCCGGTGTTGGGGTTAATTTTCAGGTACATAAGCAAGAATCACAAAAATGAGCTTGAAAACAAGTTAAAAAAACTGTAGTATTAGAAAAGTGGTCTAGACGTCTAGCTTTCCAGTTTACAATTATTTACCGTTTGGACGTTACATTCGCAAATGTAAATCATAACCAACTAAAATTATACCAAGGATGCCCAAATTTAGTTAAATATCAGAATGCTAATAAGTACACACCTCAACAATATACTACGGAATTCCGCGAATTACAACTCTGTTAATCTGCATGTTGGCATATTTACGGTCTGATTTATTTACTTGCTAAGTTTCATCACCATTATTATTTCAGATAAATTAAACAATAATCAATTGCACTTTAGTTTTTCTATTTGCGTTTATTATCTAAGAATAGATTTGATGTAATTATCACATTCGATATACAAAATGAATTTGATAACTTATCCAATATATATTTATTATTTGTAAGTTTGCTATTTTTAGAAACAGTTAACAAACCGCATCAAACAAAATTGTAGGATAGAGCGGGGCTAGTTGAGCATAGGGGCGTGTTGTGTAATCGAAATATCTCGAAAACTAAGTAACCTAATTGTTATTTTGTTGCTTCAACTGAAGCTAGTTGAGCAAGGCGCGTTCAATGCTTGCTCGACTAGCCGCACTAGATGCTCATTGTAGAAAATCAAATTTTTCTTTAATAAATTAATAACCATCAATTAATTTGTGCATGTAATGATTCTACACAAAGTTTACTAATTAAACTTATTTATATTGATAATTGTCAACAAATTCAGAAGACGATGAGTACCCTTGTCTGGTTTGTTATGAGCAATTTTCTGAGAACATATCTGGAGAAAACTGGATTCAGTGTCAGATTTGCAAACAATGGTCCATATTAAATGTGTGCCGAACGTTGGTCTAACCTATGTTTGTATTAATTGTGATAGAGACAAAGATAATTTAGGATTATTTATCATCTAGCAATATGTTTGATCTCATAATTAGTTACTACATTAATTTAATATTTATTTGCGTTATAATTATTCTTAAATATATGATTTTAAATATGAAAATTGTAATAATAATCCAAAGATTGGAAAGATTTAATTTTGTTTGATTTTAATTTTATTTTTTCAGATATATAATAACAATATGAGTATGTAATAATCATAATAAATAAATATTTACTTGTTGATTACAATTATTTTGTATTCAGATCATTCTATACAGTCATCCAAACCATTTTTGCCATTGCTTAACAAGCCCCATACCCATTCTCAACTCGCCCCACTAATGAGGCACGTTGAGCAACTTGGAGCGCTCTCGCATTTCCGACAATAACTTTTAAACTTGTACTCGAATCGTTTTTACACCGCTAGACGTTTTGAACAAGAGTAAATTACGAATCTAACAGTGTAAGAATCAATTAAATCCGATGCATATTCTTAAAGTTATGGGAGATAACAGGATACGTAAGCAAACAAAATCACTGTATAGGTAATTTTGTTTCATGCATAATTTTGTTAAAGAGATCTCGTATCAATTGGGTATTATGGTAAACGTTATTGCGATTCATTTATTTTTACTCTGTTATTTTTAAAATGTTAAAGATTCGGTTAATAATTTTCTGAACTTATGTTTTCTTATTGATAAGTATTCAATATGTTTATTTTCACGTGTGGCAGTTAATAATTCTTAATTTTTTCTTTTAACAAACATTTAATTTGGGAAAAACCTAAAAAATGGTTTATTCAAAGTATGCGCCATCGCCAGCTGCACATTTTTCCCATCTCTCTGGTAATTTGTTAATGCCCTACCTGAAATAATTTTTTTGCTACAAAATTACTTTTCCGAATCTTGTAGCCTGTTTTGGTCGCTTTTTGATCAATGCATGGTTTAAAATGATCATTTGTTGACGGTAGTGAACGGTGTTAACTGTTTCACCTGGTTTCGGAAGCTCATAGTACACGACACCCTTCTGATCCCACCAAATGCACAGCATTGTTTTCTTTCCAAAACGATTTTGTTTTGCGGTCGATGTTGAAGGTTGTCTTGGGCCAACACATAATTTTCCTTCTCAAAATATATCCATTTTTTGTATCCATTCACGATCCGATGCAAAAAGTTTTCTTTCATGACGAGAAAGCAAAACTTCGCATACGGTTTTTCGCTTTTCCACTGTCTATTATTCAACTGATGTGGTAAGCATTTTCTTACCTTCTGGACTTGACAATGGCATGCAGAAAATCACAAATGGTTTGGCGACCAACACTGAACTTCTCCGTCATTTGATGTTGAGTTTGCATATCGTCTTCTTCCAACAAAACTTGTAATTAGGCATCTTCAATTTTTTTTCTGTTGACCTGGGCGTTCTTTGTCTATCAAATCGAAATGACCACTTTTGAATTGTGTAAACCAACATCCACAAGCGTCATGCATTGGGACATTATCACCGTAATTTTCCACACGTATGCAACGGTTTTCACTTTTTTCTTTTCAGTGAGGAAGACAAATGGTACATTGCTCGAATGCTCTTTATTTGACTCGAAACTCGACATGATTACCACACGAAAAAAATATGACGTTAATTCAAAATCGTTTAAACATCAATGGCGTTTGAAAAGTGCTGTCGTAGCAACAAAATGACATAAGAGATTAGACAGTGAACCGACCTCGTGAAAAACCGACCAAGTGAAAAAAATTAAGAATTATTAAACGCCACATCTGATATACTTTGACTGCATTGTGCAACTACGAAACGTGTACCGATTTAAATGTCTTTGTATTTTTGTGACAAAATAACCCAGGAGTGTTTAATAGATGCTTAAAATTAAGTTATAGAATAGAAAATTAAGTTATGAACTGACATAATAGATTAGAGTGTGAACCAACCCTTGTTTCCAGCGCAATCTCTAAAAAAAATAAGGAATATTAACCGCCACATCCGGTATAATTACTTACTTCTGTTACCTCCCTAATAAGTGATTAGTGATATCTTAGTAATTCCTTGATTATAAATATGTTTGTTGCAGTGGCGGCTCGCGATCGAGGATTCCAGCATTTATCACAGTAAACAATTTTTCAGAGCAAAACACCACATTTGATTTCCGTTCAGCTTCTTTCCTTTAACTCATTTTACGATATTATTAAAAATTAAAATCTCCAAATGTAGAGGAACGTCTGTCGACCCATCACATCAAATAATGTGGATAAAAATTCCATCCTCTCGCCACAATTTTTACATTGTAAATTATTTTTACTATGTGATCTTATCTCGCCGTTGGCGTTACATGTTTTGTTGATTGCCAGAATTCAGGATTTAACTGCTTTCTAAAACATACGATTTGGACGTAGATTCCCTGCGACCGCACGTATCGGTAATTCATTTTAAACGCTGATTTGACGGGGACGGAGCATTTGATATGCCTCGCGTCGAGCATTTCGTTCGCCTCGCGAATACTTGCTTTGATTTGGGATTTGCTACGTGTGTACATACTGAGTAGTACTTTTCAAATAAAAATATTTTAAAATATATTACAAAAAAAATCCTAGTTCACCTCCTGTATAGGGTTTCAATAGCACGAAAAGTAAAAAGGATGAACGGGAAAGTAAAAAAAAAAATCTTTAGCAGCACTATTTTCTTCGCTCCCACTCGCTTTCCACGCCCTCCCACTTTAAAAACCCACAAGCCGCCGCTGGTTTGTTCAAACGAAGATTAGTAATCTATCCAGCATAAAGTTTAAAGTTAAAACCATTTTATTGTGGAATCTATGATTTGAATCACTAGGAATGTATCTCAAAGTAAGTTTACTCACTAAACCATCGTTTCTGAACCTGGAGATCGCGCCCTTAAGGGGTCGGGTTCAGGAATATGGGAGGTCGAAATGTGTTTAAAAAATAAGACTCATATACGAAACATCCCTTTATTAAAGTATTTTAAATTTAAAAACAAGTGTTAAATTTAAAAACAAGTGTTAAATTTAAAAACAAGTGGAAAATAAAAATATTTCCAAGTAATAACAACATAATAAAATAAACATAAATAAATAGCCAAAGTTGTTTGAAATAATAATTTAAGGCGAAGATTGATTTTGTGTTTCACTTAAAAGTTTTTCTATATGTAGATCATCATTGCACATATACATAAGCAAACTATTTTCCAGTTATAATAGACAATTTCTATATATAGTTTTTAAAGCCACCATAGACGAGAAGTTTTTTTCGCATAAGTAAGAAGTAGCGAAGGGGATCAATGTTTTCAAAGCTTCCATTGCTAGACTTCCATATTCATATCGTTCAATCCAAAAATTATATAAATCTTTAGTTAAAAATTCTGGTTGTAAAGTTTTGTCGGCCGATATATTCAATTAGTTGGTTGTGAATCTCAATTGGTAATTCAGCAGCTACAACAATATTTTCATCAATCGGGTTGAGAATCATTTTTTTCGACAAATCATCGTTGCTATCTGGAAAATATTCCAGTAACTGAATTTTCAATTCACGTAACAACACGTTACCAATAAGATCATTTTCTAAATCCATATTTTTGGTAATATAAACCACAGTTAAAGTTAATTTATTAAAATTGCGTTTTTCAAGACGTTTAATCCAAATATTCCTTCTTGATGAAGGCATTGACTTTGTCTGTCATTAGCAAAATGTTTTTGTTACAGCTTTGTAAACTCGTATTCAAGTCATTCAAATGTGAAAATATATCACTCAAGTAAGCCAACAGTAATAAAGTTTCTCCATTTTGTAAAAACGTTGAAAATGAGTTATTTTTATCTGTAAAATAGATTTTCAATTCATCTCGAAATTTAAAAAGCCTCGTTAGAACTTTTTCTCGCAATAACCACTTGACTTGACATAACATGGAAAAGCAGTGAAGCGTATTTGGCACCGATTTCTTTCCACAATGTGGAAAGCAATCGAGTCAGTCATGGTTGGCTTTTAATAAAATTAACAATATTTAAGGCTTCTGACAGAACATTTTGTTATTTATCTGGCATCTTTTTTATAGTAAGCACATTTCAGTGAAGAAAGCAGTGCATCCATTCCATATGTGGCATAATGTCATTTAATTTTACTATCACACCATCGTTCTTCCCCGTTATCGCTTTCGCGTCATCAGTACCTACTACAATGCAATTCCAAGATTTCGTTTTGCGTTGCATCAATAAAACCATTAGAGTCCTTGGCCAGTTGCACGACCACGGCTTGATTTGCAAAATAGCATATATTTTTTAATTGATCCCTCGCATGCGTATCGATAAAACAGGAACATTACGCCAACTTCGACAAATCCGTGAGTTCGTCGAATTGAATGGCAAAAAATTCACTTGATTTAACCTTTTCAATTATTTGTGAACATTATTGACCATTTCATTAATATGTCTCGATATTGTGTCATTTGACGTAATACAGTTTTCAACTATTTTGCTTCTTCCGGACTTACCATCACATTAACCATATCATGGCAGGGTTAAATCAGCTTTTCAGAAATCATGTGGGGCTTAGACTCCATAATGGTCATTCTTAATGTTACTAACTATTATGTTTGAAGTGCTGCGGTTTCATTACAGCTTGATTTGTTGATAGCAATTTATTGATTTTTTAAGACGAGTTATTTAGGCTCAAAAAATTCTAATGTTTTGTTTTGTAAAGATGGGTGTTTTGTTTCCATATACCGGTCATTTTTTGAAAGCTTTATGTTTTGGTGGATAGAACTTGATAACAAACAATACATTGCGTTTTGTAATCAAAGGTAATGAATTCATATTTTAAATATGTTTCATTGTACAATCTGGTTTTTTTGTTTACTGTTTCACCAGATGTAGACGATGCATTTCGTTGTGTCACAAATTTGTCGATGTTATTTAATATTATTATTTTATTTTAGTGTCACAGTGTTATTCATTTATTTAACACGGAGTGAGTATTTAATACTGGGTGGGAGAAGATATCGTATTATTTATTTTCGTAAAAATGTCTCGCATGCGCAGGCGCGTCATTTTAAAAGTGCAGGGCAATATAAATACATACCCATACATTCACACATATATCCATCATTGACGATTCGTCATTTAATGTAAATACATATAAATGATTCGTTTCTTTTCAAGATTCGTAAGCATGTGTGTGAACAAGCTCGTTGGAGTATATACGCCATTTAAAAATAGAAACGATTTTTCGCCGTGTTAACCGGCCGATGTAAAATTTTTATAAAGATCAAATTAGCATACTGTAGTGAGGATACTTTATAGGATGCAGTAACTTTTTGGCTATTTAGTCGGTCGCGACACTAAAAAGGTTGAGAAACGATGGTTTAAATGTTTATGGATGTCTTAATGCAAGACTGCGGTACCCGTCAAAGAGTCGTCTCTTAGTCAAGTTAGTAACCAGGTTAGGTAAACTTGCTGCGTCCTGAGAGAGCTTCTACCTTAGCCACTCGCCAGTCGTTAAGTTAGTAGATTTAGTGGTTAAATAGATGATATGCTCATGCACTAATAATTTAAAACTTAATATGGAAAATATTAAGCTTTACTTGTTGAAATTAATTTAATTTATTTAATTGTGTTCTTCGATAATATTCACAGTTCCTAATTAAATGTAAGAGTGGTTAATTTTTTCAATTATTGGGCGTAACATAGTAGTTATTTATACAACTGAAATTGAGTAATTGAATGAAATAAATGCTAATGAAAACATAATGTAAATATGTCATTTAATTACTTTAATGTACACACGTTTCATATGCTATTTAAAATAATTTTATGGTGCTTAATTTTATTGAAAAACTGAGACAATTCGGACCAGAGTCGTTACAAAGCATCTCAACAAAAATATTCACCACCACTAAATTTAAAATGAAATTTCCAAAATATTACTTGAATAGGCGATAGGAATTTTAATGTGAAAAACAGCTTATTTATTATAGGCTATATTTAAAATCACTTAATATATTTGACTTATTTGGATATTTATTATTTTATTATCATATTGCCGACCGTAAAGTAAGCATCAGTGTAAAAACTGCCTCAGAATGTTTTTCGTTTTTAATACTTAAAATAAAACATCAGAATTATTTCAAACTTGTTTAATTGCTGTTAAATTACAGAGTAGTTTTTAACTTTTTATTTATGAAAAACAACCGTCCATAAATGCGCACCATCTGCTTCTTCACACTCATTTAAGTAGGGGCCGATAATTCCTTCGCTTGATATGGCAACCCAAACTACAACTTTAGGCGAGTGTAATGGTTTCTGGTGCAGTTCTAATGGATTGTTGGGAGCCCAATATCTGCAATTTTATTTATTCACGTGGTATTTAATGTGAAAATGCGATTCATCAGAAAACCATATTTTATTGAAACGCCTAAAACGATTTTTCATTGCCTTGCATAATTCGACTCGTTTAGCTGGATCATCGGGCTTCATCTCTTGCACAATAACAATTTTCTAGGGGCGGAAATATAAATCTTTTCAAACGCCGACAACATTCGTGCTTGTTCTTGATGTCCTTTTGCGCCCAGTTGATTTATCCGACATTGTGTTTTCAGTTTCTTCAAACTTGCGTACTCAATGCTTGATTAAATTCGCGCTTGGCACATTTCTCATGCTCTAAATGTGTCCTGTACATATGTCGAACAATAGTGTAGGAATCGTTGTTTTTATAAAACGCTCGTACGCAATATGCGCGCTGTGGTCCCGTGAAACGATCGATCGATACTACACTTAAAATGTCCGTCAAGCATCTGACACCACTGCCCTCCTCCGCTGTCTGTGCTTGACGCGCAACAGTCAAAACAAAAACCATTCTGAGACACAGGTTATGATTATATAGATATATATTATTTCCTAAAAATATATACAACATCTCTCCCAAGATTGCGAAGATTAACTATTGAGTCACTATTAACCCTTAATCTTCGAGGTTTTCATAAATCTTATTAATACTAAAAGACAATGTAAAAAAACTAAATCAACGGAACTACAAACTCATTATTAATGGGTACGAAAACAAGAAAATGGGAAATAATTATCAATTACAAAAGTTTTTAAATACAAATAAAAATATAAATATCATCACTGTCCAGCTAAGAGGCAATATATACAACATCGAAAACTACTCAGTAAATTACTGTATACCTCAAAGCCAGAGAAATTATACAATTTCACTGCATTATGAGTAAATGATGTCTAAAAATATAAGAAGTCCCGGCCGGACATTCCCCCCTTGAAGTCGGATGATAGCGCTTCTATCGCCGTCTCCGACTTGGAAAAAGCTGAGATGCTGGCGGAGTCTTTCAGACTCCAGATGACCAGTCCGAGGCGCAAACGGAAGAACCGGCAGATAAGCCGGAACTTTCCTATCTGCAGGAATACCTCGTTTCTCCAAAGTCAGTAACGGCTATTATTCGTAGTTTTGCCCCCAATAAAGCTCTGGGCTGCGACGGCATCACCATCCGTCAGCTCCAGAAGCTCCAAAGTAAGCAAATCGCAGAAATCACGAATATCGCAAAAATCACGAATCGCAGAAATCACGAATCGCAGAAATCACGAATTCCATTCTGAGTTTGCAATATATTCCAACTACATGGAAACGCGCTAATTTAGCGATGATTCCGAAGAAGAGGGGTGCAAACCTCTCTTCTGATTTTAGGCCCATCAGCCTTCTAAATAATCTCTCTAAGATAGAAGAAAAGGTCATTCTTTCCGCTTTAAAATACTTTACTGACAGCAAAGGCATCCATACCTAACGAGCAATTCGGATTCCGAAATAGACATTCGTCCCTGCAGCAATGCGCAAGGCTTGCTGGCGAAATACATCAGGCATTCCGATTAACAAAGTGCGTTGGTGCTGTGTTTCTCGGTATTTCCAAAGCCTTTGATACAGTATGGCACCGTGGTCTTTTTATAAGACCATGGAACTAGGTTTTCCTAAAAACCTTACCATGCTAATCCGCTCCTTCCTGAAAGGCAGATCCTCGTCTCTCTCAAATAGAAAACACTATAGAGTCGGGCGTCCTGCAAGGTTCGCCCCTGTCTCCGGCTTTGTACAATTTGTACATAGCCAAAATCCCCTGCTGTAGTGACGTTAGTTCTACATTTTTCGCAGATGACACTGCCTTTTTTGTCACGTCACGTCATGCGTCGGTTATTCATAACCGACTGCAAAAGCAACTTAATGTTAAGATTTCCTGGCTTAAATTCTGGCGCCTGCAGGTCAATCCTAAAAAGACCCAGGCGATAATTTTCGTCAGAAAGCGCTCTAAATGCGTAACCAGACTGCTGGTTGATAAAGTGCCTATTCCGTGGTTGCAAGAAGCAACCTATCTAGGCTTACATTTTGACCGCTCACTTCAGTGGTCTAGTCAAATCCAGCTTACTTTAAGCAAGGGGTACGGTGTCTTCAATCTGGTGTACCCCTTGATTTCCAGGTCAAGCAAGCTAAACCCTTGCATCAAAGTAAATATCTATAATACCTTAATTAGATCTGTATATTTATACGGTCTATTAGTGTATTTTCGCTTCCTGTCACCTACTTCGGTGCACAGATTAAAGTTCTCCATGACAAAACCTTGCGTTTGGCACTCAACGCTCCATGGTTTGTTCGGAATGCCTAAATTCATTACGAAACCGGAGTCCCCACGGTTTCGTAATTCTTTGAAAAAGCTTACGAGAAGTTTGTTCTAAAAGCTTCTCTAAGCGAAAACCCGCTCATCCGGAAAATTCCGGAAAATTTACCCAGACCCCCCCGGGTAAATTGAGTCAAACCCCTCAAAAAAGGCAAGCAGAAGGGAATCGAATTTTCGATTCCTGGCTTGCGTAAGGCCACTTCGACTATAAAGAATGATGCTCAATTCCCTGCGTCGTCGGATAGCGGACGATCGGTCACTCCCGATCAGTCGGACCGCCATTCGGCAAAACACTCCATCTTTTTCCGATGGAGTATAAATATTAAAAAATAGAAATCTAGCTTTCTTGCTCCTTTTGTTTTCTTATTAACCTCAAGAAGTTCGCCAGGACTTCTAGAAATTGAAATACTATCCTTCTTGTCTTTCTAACTTTACTGATAGCCGGAATCTTTAATTCCGGCATATTTAGGGTCAGCTAGAGACCCCCAGAAACAAAAAGTACCGCACATCAAAACTGGGAGTTTGTCTAGTCGCACTACCTGTATTTAAAAATACAGTTAATTGCATACAGTTACAAGCATCGTAGATATTTATATATTACTTAATCCTTCCTCTTAGTACCCGGAGGAGTAGATGTAAAATTACATTTCATGTGTTAATGAAGTTTCTCCATAATTTGCGGTCCTTGGCCAGGTTAACTGCGTCCTGCCATGTTTTACCTCTTCCTTCAATTGTTTCTGAGATGTCTTTATTCCATGACTTACACGGTCTTCCCCTTTTGTTCTTTCGCATCACTCTAATTTCCCAAATTTTTTGGTTTGTGTGTCTTGATCTATTCTGTTAAGATGTCCAAACCATCTCTGTTTTTGCTCTTCTATTTTTGATATTAGTGCTGGTATATCCAAGTTGTTCCTGACTATGTTATTCTTGTTCTTGTCTATTCTTTTTATTCCCTGAACCTTACAAAGTTATCGCATTTCTGTCGCTTGAAGTCTACTCTTTTGCCGTTCATTAAGACCGAATTTTCGCATCCATATGTTAGTGTGGGGATAATATTGTTTTATACACTGTTAATTTCGTTTTTTTTTTGATACTTGTTTGTTGTTTAAGAATCCTCTCCTAAGTGATTTGAGCAATCTCCCTACTTTCGCCAGTCTGTTGTTCAGTTCGTAGTCCTAGTTTCCTCTATTATGAATAATAGTACCTAGGTAGTTATGCTTTTCAGTGTATTTGATTTCCATGTTGTTTAAGGTTATTGTTCTCTCCTTGCAATGTTCTTGGTTATTTGTCAATATCATGATCTGTGTCTTATTTTCATTGATGTGTAGCTCAAACTTTTCAGCAGCTTCGTTTCATACCTCATGTTGAATTTCAATTTTCCCTCAGATTCTGCCATGAGAACTATATTGTTAGCAAATATACACATTTTTACATTAACTGGTTTCATCTTTGTCTATCCATGTAATTTTTCTTAAATTTATTCTTACATATTTTGATTATTTCATCTTTTGTATAAACAGTAGAGGACTCAGACTTCCTCCTTATCTCACTCCTTCCAATGTGGTAAAAGGAGCAGATACTCTATTGTAAGATCTAATTTGGTTTGTTGTGGTTTGATACATGCTTTTAGTCGCTGCGATAAGGCCCTTGTTTATATTTTTCTTCTCTAAGCTGTTCCAGATGGTTTCTCTTTTTATTGTATCAAAACCTTTTTCCGTGTCTATGAAGCATAGACATGAAGCATATGAAGCATGGTCCTGCACAGAGTATTGTCAGTTTCCGCTCTCAATATTCTCTCTAACATAGTTTCGTACATTTTTGCAATTATACATAGTAATAATATACCTCTGTAACTCATGCATTCTCTTTTGTGTCCTTGTGTATTTGTATGATCAAGGCATTAGTCCATTCTTTTGGAACTTTTTTTTCCACGCTAAGTTAAAAAGTTTCAAAAGTGCATTTCTTGCATGTGGTATTTCAACATTTCTGGAGTGATTTCGTCGCACCTAGGTGTTTTTTCCAGTTTCAGTTTTTCTATGGTTTCTGTTAGTTCTTCAGTTATTAAATTTTCACTTGTTTTTTCTCGATTTTTAATATTTTTTCATTTTTGTTTAATATATTGATGGTGTCCGGGTTTAGTAGTTTTGGAAGTACTTTCTCCTCCTTTCGAGTATTCATTTATCATTCGTCAATAGTTTAGCTTCTTTATCATTTATCTGCTTCTAGATTATGTCTTTGTTATTTCTTAAATTTTTCAGTGATCTGTAAAACAATTTTCTGCTTTCTGAACCATTCTTTTCCATTCGTTGCCCGAATTTGTTCCAGCTCACCCTTTTCACGTGACTTGACTATAACATCCGCAATATTATTCTGCTCTTTGTATTTTTCACGGTTTTCCAGTGTTTTACTTACTAGGTACTTCTTCCATAAAATCTTCTTCTTAATTTCTTCTTCGTTTCACCAAGCTGTACCTTTGTGATTTCCACTCTTTCTGCTATATCCACGAGCTATTCTTGCTGTCATGATTATGCTACTTTTCAGTTTGTTCCATTGCTGTTCAATATCTTCACCTATCTCCCCATTTCTCTCACATTCTCTCTCCAATTTTGTCACAATTTTTGTGACTTGATTATCTTCTTGCAAACATTTTTTGTCATGTTGCGTGATCCACTTCTTGGTTTCTGATTTTAATTGTCGTTTCCTGCAAATAGTGCTCACCATCAATTTCATACCCTCTCTTTACTCTTACATCGTTTATTTCTTTCCGTTCAGTTTTACTCACTATGGTATAATTTATTTTTGAATTTTCCCCTTTAGATGCTACTTCCCTTGTTATCCTGTGTATGTCATAATGTTGGAAATGACCATTTGCGACTATTAAATTATTGTCAAAGCAAAGCTCCATATATTTCTTTCCACTCTAGCATTCATGTTACCAGTTATGTACCTCTAGCATTCATGCCACCAACTCAAAAAATAACGAACATTAAATTCGTTAATTTGCTTGAAATACAAATTTTATTAAACATAAATAAATCAAAATAAAAATAGGAATGTTAACATTACTAGCTAAAGGCTATATTTTATAATGGGAAAATATAATTCAACCAAATTACAAATCTTCCAGAAATATTTTACTTAAAAATATGATCGAACTTTCTTAGATTAAAAATAACTCAGCATGAATGTTGAACTTTTTGTAGTTGAATTTGAGACATTATAAAAACAAGTATAATATAAAATATTACAATATTTCAGTATTGAATAAACCACTCAATAAACTGACCTTTGGGTAATTATTTCACGTGTTATTTAAACCTTTCCAATCTATCCACAATTATACCTAAAATTATTACATCATCAGGTATATTAATTTGATACATGCCAGCCAACTCCAGCCTGATAGTAAATGTAACATATCTCCTTCTAGTTTTGCTACAAAATAGAACTACGATCAAGTGTGTTGTAGATCTTTATTGATTGAATCATTTAAAATGTCTACATTTTGTAGTGAAAAATAAAATTATTAGTTGATTGTCATCAACATAGAGTTGCACACAATTACGTTTTGGAACTGTTGATAAATTGGAAATCATTAGAAACAATCTAGGGGCACGCAAGAACAGATTTTGCAAGTAGAAGGAATGTTGTTTCTGCGCACATGTTTTCAAAACAATTTTTAGATAATTTAAAATCAGTTATACATCAGCCAAAAAATGGAGACAGCAACGTAATAATAGGGATGATTAGCTCCCATAACAGTTGAAAGAAAACTTGTATTCTATAAGGGCATATAACTATATGCTTCATATTTACGGAAAAGCTGCAATCACAAAGATATGTACCAGGATCCTTTTTCAATATATTCCAGAGGTTAGGTTAGAAACCATGCCGGTCTTGCCTATACTCAAATGGTGGACATTTTGAATATTTAATTTCATAAAATAATTAATCATGTGTTTCTTAATGTGACGTGAATCATTCTATCAATTTATCATTCATTCAATCGTTCAATTTATTATTCAAATTTGGCACTAGATGGCATTAATGTGTAAATTTCCCTTCTTTTGTCGTTAAAAAAACAAACCAAAACTATTCCGAAACGTATGAAAAAAATGGCTATAAAAATATTACATTTTATTTTCATATAATACCTTAACACATTAATGCATGAGGTTTCAAATATATATTTTTTAATTATTTCTTTCGATAAAATATTTAAAGAGATTGTAATAAGTAGTTAAAAAACGAAAAACTGGTGTGTCCCTTCAAAGCGACTCTATGCAAAATGAACTATTTTAAACTTTAACGTAATTGGAATTCTAACTCGAATGGTATATCTCAAAGCACATTATGTGCATATGAAAATGCTTTTCTTCTTACAAACTTAACATCTTCTGCCTGATTCATTGTACCTTATTATGTGCCCCATATTGTCAAGTCTAGACGCAACTTGTTACGGTGTTGTAGATTTTCCCCTACTTGGCTTTTTGTTATAAGATTCAAGGAAGTTAAGGGCAATATATCTGCGGAAAACTAGTTGTGAAGCACAATTAGGATCGGATGGCTTGAGTCTCTTCATGAAGATTCACGCATTTGAAACACAAGCATCTAACAAATATGATGCTATCGGCCAATACCATTTTCGTCTCCGCATTCTTGTTCTGTACAATGCAATAAACTCATCCATTTTCTCCTTACATGACCTGAAAGTTGTCACAATATCATTGGCCACACAATTTGTACCCAAAGTCGCCACATTATTATCCTTCCATTGCTCAAACGTAACATTTTCATATGAAACAAAGTTTGAACTTCATTTTGATTTTGATTTCTACCAGCTGGTTTCAGAAAATCGGCAGTATTCTATGCAGTTTTCCCTAATTGTGCCAGTGGCACATATATTATTTTCGGATAACTGGTTTAACAATTTTAGACTGGTGAATTAATTGTCAAAAAGTAGTTTATATACATCATTAGAAGAAACCTGAATCTTGTCTAATAAAGCTGTTACAACATCTCCACCAAGACCAAAATATTTTTCGGAGTAGCATTTTCCCGTATAGATTTCAAAATTAATCATATAACCGCTAGTGGCAGGAGTTTGAGCAGCTTTAGCCTCTAAAGATGGCTCGCGAGGAACACACAATTTATTTGTAGAATAGTTAAGGGTTTTTTCCCACTTGTGAGGCTTTTTGCGTTTATTTTCTGTCAACTTACGTTTTGTTAGAGTACTCGTATTTTGTACGTACCCCGTACTTTGTTAGAGGTATCAGATCTTTTTAATGAAACTGATCTTGCTTCCTATTAGTTACTTCACAGTTTTGCTGTAGTATTCCACGACCCAGGTGAATTACATTACCAATGTACTCGTGGTCTGATTTGTCACTAATTTCCTCGGTGTCTGCCCCCTGGTTGCCGGGAATTCCAATATACACGTTCAGATCTGTTTGGTTATTGAAATCCTCATCATCTTTAACCAAAGAAAGCACCTAGTGTAATGATAATCTTCAATAATAAATAATTTGCAATAATAAAGCAAATGTATAATTGTTGAGTTTTGGTCCCTTATAAGTCCCTTATAAGGGACTATACAAATATACAGTAATATTATTATAAACCAGTTGTGCAAATTGCGAGTAAAATTTGTGGGACCAAACTACTAGTAATGACGATCTTTTGCCAAAATTTTAAAGGCCTAGTGTCATGAAGCCGTCTAAGAAATAAAAGGTTACCCTCTATTTTTAGTTGAGTAAAGTTCGGGATTCATAGCCACAGAAATACATAAAAAAAGTTCATACTCCTATTTCTGTTTTCAGATTGACCGGCACATGGCTTCCTAAATTCTTAAATACATCAAGAAGTCTAAAATTTGATTTAGTATACCCTGCATTCTTAAAACATTAGGCGTCCCTTATGAGGAGCACTAATGAGTTAAGAGAACACTTAAACAATAAACTGAATTTTCGTAATAATTTACGTGGTTGCCAATTGTGTTTTAAGGAAACTTTTCGTTCAAAATAACGTAAAGAATCCTTGGTTATGTTTAATTACACCCTGTATCACGCTGTATGATGGCGTGAGTTGTGTGCGATCACGACCCGTCATTAAAAATGGCCAGTTAATCTGGTCTGGCCCCGATCGTCTCTCCGAACTGCTTTCCTTGCGTTCATCTAGAGCTCGGCTGATGACGGCTGAAAGGCTAGAAACCGGTTCCGAGAGACACGTGACGTCGCATGGTTGACGGTGCGGCGAAGGCGATCGGTGGCACCAAGTGGAGAAAGGGTAAAAGATTTCTGTAATATTTCTCTCCACGGTTCCGTTACGCTACCTTGTGGGCATACCTGGTACTATACCCGAGGTTCCAGGCAGAATGTTACGAGCGGTCCTGACTGCTACGAGCATTCGCCGTATGATGGCGTGAGTTGTGTGCGATCACGACCCGTCATTAAAAATGGCCAGTTAATCTGGTCTGGCCCCGATCGTCTCTCCGAACTGCTTTCCTTGCGTTCGTCTAGAGCTCGGCTGATGACG
The DNA here is from genome assembly GCA_031761425.1 of Cosmopolites sordidus. Taxonomy (NCBI): domain Eukaryota; kingdom Metazoa; phylum Arthropoda; class Insecta; order Coleoptera; family Curculionidae; genus Cosmopolites; species Cosmopolites sordidus. Next base: position 533,727 of record JARFXV010000820.1, on the reverse strand, counting down.
GCTGAAAGGCTAGAAACCGGTCCCGAGAGACACGTGACGTCGCATGGTTGACGGTTCGGCGAAGGCGATCGGTGGCACCACGTGGAGAAAGGGTGAAAGATTTCTCTAATATATATATATATATATATATATATATATATATATATATATATATATATATATATATATATATATATATATATCTATATATATACATATATATATATATGTAATATATATATATATATATATATATATATATATATATATATATATATATATATATATATATATATATATACCAGGTGTCCCATTAAGGATGGATCGTGGCCGTATCTTGAAAACCATTTATCCCACAGCTTTGGGAAAAAAATTGTACTAAAAATGATCATGAAATTCACCAAAAATATTTTTAAGCTTCTAAAATAACCGCAAGAGGGCCTGACGAGCTAAACATTTTTAAAAATCATTTTTTGTGTGTATTTTCAAGTCTTAACCGAGTAAGAAAAACTCTCAGTTATAATTAGCAAACTGTCTCCTACAACTTTGTTTTATGACATTTTGTCGTAACTTCGCGAATAAAGAAGTGGGGGGGGGGGGGATAGTTTTACCTATTTAGATAAAAAGTCGTCTAATGTCCGTTTGCCTAAACCGATTTTCCTCAATTTGTATTTATTTAAAAGGCAATAGCTGGGACAATCAGATAATCTGCGAGATAAATTATTCAGTTTATAAATGAAACCGCGAGGTGGCTTTACATTCAACAATAGCTTTTTGAAGTTTTGTTCAGTTTTTTCAAATGGAATGGTACAGCTTTTATTGCATGGCTAGAAAGGTAATTTAAAGAGGAATCATCCAGTGAAAACCCGAAATCGATATCTCTGACATGTCAAGAGATATTTCGACTTTTCTGAAAAAATCAGTTATTATTACTACCTGCATTAAGTTAAAAAAATATTAACCTAATGTTTGCCATCCTTCACACTTTACCCAGGCTTAGGACTGGTCCAAACCCTTCGTGCCATATTAATTTGGAGCGTGTTTAAAAACCAACGGGCCAACAACGATGTTATTATTATCTAATAATAATAACAACAGTCAAATAAAATTAACAGTACAGCAGTCTAGTAATTAACAGAATCTGAACTTTAACGCCCTTCTAAATGTTCAAAATGCCTTCCATCCTTAGAAATGCAAAGATTTATTTTTCGACGAGTACTAAAAACGGCAGCTTCCGCTCTTGAAATGCTGGTTATTGAATTTTGAATTCTTTCAATCATGTTTTCTCGTGTGGTAGGACGAGTTTGAAAAACAAGGTCTTTTAGTCTTCGCCACAAGTAAAAATTGAGGACTGTCAAATCCGGTGAACGCGCCGGCCACGAAAATAAACTCCCCGTCCTATCCAACGATTTGGAAACGAAGCATCCAAGAAGTTTCGAAACACCTGCGACAAGTGGGCAGGGCATCCATCATGCTGGTACCACATTTGTCTTCTTGTTTCCAACGAAACATCTTCCATTAGTTCTGGCAGTCCATTTTGTAAAAAATGTAAATATGTTTCATTATTCAAATGTCCATTAAAAATAAAGGGCCCAATAATTTTGTCTCCCAAAACACCACACCATACGTTCACACTCCATCTATTTTGGTGGTTGATTTCTAACATCCAGTGTGGATTAGCAAATCCCCAGTAGTGCATATTATGTAAGTTAACGCCTCCATCACTACTAAAAGTAGCTTCATCAGTCCATAGTATGCGTTTTAAGAATTGTTTATTTCCACTACACATATTTTTTAACCAGTGACAATAGTCTAACCGTCTGTCGAAATCGTTATTCAAAATGGCTTGGTGTAAGACAACATGATAGGGGTGCAGCTTGTTATCTCTTAAGATTCGAGGAACGGATGTCTTGCTAACACCTAATTCTTCAGATATTTGTCTGATACTTAAATGGGGGTTGGTTTCAACATAAGCCAGAACATTTACGACATTATCTCTATTACGAATCGAACGTAACCTGGTGCGGACTGGATCTGGATGCAAAATTCCTGTTTCTCGTAAGCGTCTTGCTAGACGTGTAAACACCTTCTTCGAATAATGCCTTCTTTCGGGATATTGACTTGCATATTGCCGCTCTTCAATACATGTATTTTCAAAACATTGGAAATACACCGCCAACATGTCATAGGCCTCGTTATTCGTAAAAGGCATTGTTAGATATTATTATAATAATTATTAATAATCAATAAATGCAATGTTGAAAATGTAATGCATTTCAAAACTGACAAGTTAATTTGACTGTTTTTGTTTGTTTCCATGGTTCCCTTCTTACACTCTTTGTGTAATGTACCTAAGGATTGCATGCGTTCATTTGGAAACCTGAAAACGCATAATTTCATCCATCCATTCATTTAGTTTAAAAGAAAGAGTAGGTATATTTATTAATGACTGATTTCAATCTGTCAAGTAGTATTTAATCAATTTCTGTCAAGTAGTATTTAAGCATCACAAAAGAGAAAATGTAACAATTGGGGAAAAGTATTTTTTCCGCTTATGTAATTAAATTAGAAAATATTATCAAGGTCAGGATTAGAACATTTATGATGATTGATACTGAATAGATAATTTTATTTTTTAAATAAAATTGTTGCGGTTGCGATTGAGACCTAAATATTAAGACCAAATTTTAACTTAATATTACGGTAAAAATTAAAACTAACTGATTTTTTCAGAAAAATCGAAATATCTCTTGACATGTCAGAGATATCGATTTCGGGTTTTCACTGGATGATTCCTCTTTAAATTACCTTTCTTGTCATTTAGTAGAAGCTGTACCATTCCATTTGAAAAAACTGAACAAAACTTCAAAAAAATGATTGTTGAATGTAACGCCACCTCGCGGTTTCATTTAAAAACGAAATAATTTATCTCCCAGATTATCTGATGGTCCCAGCAATTGCCTTTTAAATGAATCCAAATTGAGGAAAATCGGTTTAGGCAAACGGACATTAGACGACTTTTTATCTAAATAGGTAAAACTCTCCCCACTTCTTTATTCGCGAAGTTACGACAAAATGTCATAAAACAAAGTTGTAGGAGACAGTTTGCTAATTATAACTGAGAATTTTTCTTACTCGGTTAATACTTGAAAATACACAAAAAAAATGATTTTTAAAAATTTTTAGCTCGTCACACCCTCTTGCGTTTTAGAAGCTTAAATATATTTTTAGTGAATTTCTCATGATCATTTTTAGTACAATTTTTTTTCCCCAAAGCTGTGGGATAAATAGTTTTCAAGATACGGCCGCGATCCATGCTTAATGGGACACCTGGTATATATATATATATATATATATATATATATATATATATATATATATATATATATATATATATATATATATATATATATATATATATATATATGTATATATATATATATATATATATATATATATATATATATATATATATATATATATATATATATACCGACTAGACTAAAAAAAATCATAACTAAATCCAAATTGACTGTTATATATTTTAATAAGCACTCCAATAAGCTGGATTTCGTTATGAATCGTTGGCCTTCTATCAATAGAATTAATAACTGGTTCTCACTGCGAGTTTTAAGACTGATTTAATTATGGACCATTTAATGCATATTCTTTAATTGTTTATTTAACAATTATATCCGCATAGTTCAATTCCCATGTTACGGGGCTTATTGTTCTCTGGGCGTTACATAATAGTTGGTCGGAAATGTTTAACACGACATAACCGTGTTCTTGGAAGAATTTATTTGAATAACTAATCAGTTTTAAAGTTAAAAGTGGATCAAGATGAATATTGAACGGACAAATTGCAATTGTCCCGTAATGGGAGAACTATTAATCTCTATGTTGAGTTACCCAAGTAATTACTTGAGTAATTACTTGGGGAGTGGTGAATAAATGAAGGAAATTGGATTTAGTTACAACTTAGTAGAAAACAGAAATATTTGTATTCTTTACATAGTATCATACTGTGCAGTGGTGGATCGTGGGTTTTTAAAGTGGGAGGGCGTAGAAGAAACTAGTGCTGCTGAAGATTTTTTTGCTTTCCCCTTCCTCCTTTTTACTTTTCGTGCTATTGAAACCCTATACAGGAGGTGAACCAGGAAAATGAGTTAAAGGAAAGAAAGTGAACGGAAATAAAATATGGTGTTTTGATCTGAAAAATTGTTTACTGTGATAAATACTAGAGGGGAGGCGCTCCAACGCCCTCCCTCACGAGCCGCCTCTGACAGTATGTCGGAAAAATAACGGATCTTTTTAAATAAAAAAAAACAATCAAAAAAACAAACAACACCCCTTTGGCATCAATACACCGCTGGGCACTTTAAACCATAAATGTTTTATGTTGTTTTTCGGAATTGCCTCAATTACCATCGTCACGGTTTCTTGGACTTGTGTATCACTGTCATAAAACGTTACTTTCATGACCAGTTTGAGTTTGAGGAACAGGAAATAGTCAGGAAACAGAAGACACACACATATTTATTTCTTCGGTAAAGAATTCACGAACAGCAACAAAAATCAAAAAATGCAATAAAAATCAACTTCCGGGCGCTCGATATTCAGTCTTCACTCGAATGATTCTCTTCCATAAACGTTCCATAACAGATAGATAATATTGGCAAGTTACATTTTGATCAGGTGGACTTTTTCCATCAACTAACTATATTCATTTTTTTGGCCGGCCTGGTTTTGGGTCGTCTTTCAAAACATCACCACCGTTCTGGAATCGCTTATACCACTCGAGTTCATGTGTACGGGATAAGTAATCCACCATAAACTTCTTTTATCAATTCAAATGTTTCTGTAAAAGTTTTACCGAACTTGAAACCAAATTTATTATTAGTTCTTTATTCCATTATGTTTTTGTTACGAGGTAACAAAAGGTACTGTCACTTTAAGCGCTATAATTTGATAATTCGTTGAGCGGTTTGAATGATGGCGATCTCGTTTTATAGAGGAGATATATAGCTTTCAGATTATATATCCTCTGAATAGATGGCGTTGGTAGGTTTCTTTAAATTTAAAAGGTTCCCTTATTTTTTCCGTTATATTGTGTATATGGCACCACGACGGAATAATAAAAACATTTATTTAACTGAGTTAGCCGATACATGATCGGAATTTATTTTAAATAAAGATTTATATCTAAATTCACACTAGATTTGAAAGTTGCCTAGAAATTGTTTCGACACACAGTACTTTCTTTATATACGAAAATAAAGTGAGTATTTTGGTGTGGTTTTGTACCTGAAGAAAGTTCCATGCGTCAAAACAATTGCTCTACAATTTTCGAATATAGTGGGAATGTAGACACAAGTCTTTGTTATTTTATATAAAATCAAGAATATTTTATATGTAGAAGAATTATAAATATTTGATTCCTCTTTTCTTATACGAGGGTTGCCATTTATGTATCCGGAATTATACATAAAAACAAGTATTTATCATCGAAAATGGTTTTATTGGTTTTCAAAATATTCTAAGCGATGATCGATACACTTTTTCCAATCAATATTCATAGCATCTTTTCTATTCTGATTAAGGTATCTCCAAAACATGCATTTTGAACACTTCAACGGCTTTCTTCTGGCGTCTAAAATCGTTTAACACGTAGTTTATTCTTCACGGCGGGGAAAAAACTATTATTTGGTCCGTGTGTCCGTAAAACTTAAGTCTTTTCTTTCTCATATCGCTATGTATATCTGCGTATTGTTTGATTTCTTGGTTTTCTCGAAGCCGGTATGTTGTGCTAGTTATTTGTTTGGGGCCTAGGATTTTTCTTATGATTTTTCTTTCCTTCTTTTCAATGTCCTCGATGTCCCTCTTTCTATTCAAAATGAACGTTTCTGCAACATATAGACATTCTGGCTTTATAACCGTGTTGTAATGTCTCAGTTTTGTGTTTTTAGATAGGCATTTTTTTTGTAAATATTTTGTGTAAGTCTCAATGCCGTTTCCATTTTTTTGACATCTACCCTTATTGGCTGCTTTTTCCAACCCATTTTCCATGATTATTTCACCCAAATATTTGAATTGAGAGACTCGTTTGATGTTACCATATTTTGTTTTTAGAAATGGTGTTCTTTGTCTGTTGCAGGTCATGTATTGTGTCTTTTCAAAGGAAATTTAGAGTCCTACCTTTTCTGCTGTTTCTTTTAGGATTTCAATCTGTTTATGTGCCGTTAATACATTTTGAGCTAAATTGCTAGATCATCAGCAAATGCCAGACAATCAATTTTGATGTTGGTTCTCCCCAGTTTAATGGGCTGGTCAATATTCAGTGCCGACTTTTTTTCACGCCACTCCTGTATTACTTTTTCTAGAACACAGTTAAATAAGAGTGGCGAGAGTCCATCCCCTTGTCTCACACCAGTTATAATTTCGAAGGGCTCTGAGATGTCACCCATAAATTTAACTTTTGACCTTGTGTTAGTTAACGTTGCTTTAATAATTGCCAGCATTTTCAGATCTAGTCCTTGTTCTTTCAAGATTCGGAATAAAGATTCGCGGTCAATAGAATCATATGCTTTTTTGAAATCCACAAATGTACAGACGAGATTTTTATTGTACAGTTTTTGATGTCTTAGAATCAACTTTAGATTCAGGATCTGTTCAGGGCAGGATCTGCCTGATCGAAAACCTGCTTGATATTCACCAATGTTAGGTTCTAACTGTCCCTGTGCTCTGTCTAGTAGACATTGAGATAGAATCTTGTAACAAACTGGGAGAAGAGATATCCCTCTATAGTTGTTTACATCCGTTCTATCTCCTTTCTTATGTAGTGGATGGATTAGAGCATCTTTCCAGTCTTCCGGAATCCGTTCGGTTCGCCAAACTTCTTGTAAAATTTTGGTTATTTCCTTGATTGTACCAGCGGATTTCAAAAGTTCAGCAGTGATTCCATCTTCACCAGAAGCTTTGTTATTTTTAAGCCGCTTGATTTGCTTAATTATTTCCTCTTCATTCGGTAGTAATGAATCTGGGTTTGTTTGTTTAGGGTTTAGTGTTGCTAATTTGTTTAAGGGCTCAGAACAGTTTAGTATTTGTTGAAAATATTTCGCAAATTCTTTGCAATTGTCTTGGTTATTTAGAGCTAATTGTCCGTTTTCGTTTTGAAAATATAGACTCTGCGGTTGATAGCCTATTTAGTTTTAAATGTTTTGTAAAAGTTTCGGGTATTATTTTTTTGGAAATCTTTTTCTATTTCATTAAGTTGATTGTTTTCATATTTTCTTTTAGTTTGTCTAATTAGCTTCGATGTTTCTTTTCGTACTTCCAAAAAGATGGTATAGTTTATTGCTGTTTTTGTACTGTTCCAATCTTTGAATGCTTTACTTCGGCTTAATACTGCTTGCTTCATCCCACCACGCATGTTTTTTACGTGTTTTTAAAGGGACCAACTTTAAGGCTGTTTTAATAATTTTTTGGTTTAATTCTTGCCAGTTCTGTGCAGGTTGTTTATCAAGCTCTTCTGTTACGGCTGGTTTTATTTTCGTTGGGTCAAACTTTGGTATTAGCAGCCTCTTTTGAATAAGTTTTTGAGGTTTTAAGCTAAGTTTGATTCTAGTCAAGTATAGTCAAGACTATATTTGCTCCTTTCCTGACTTGAACATTCAAAATCTTTTTATAATTGGAGTACGAAATGGCAACATGGCCAATTTGAAATTCACCCATGTACGTGTTTGGGCACTCCAGGCCTTTTGTTTTGTTATTTTCTTCTTAAAATGGGCTGACATTATTTTTAGATTAAACTGCGAACATAGGTCAACCAATCTTCTACCATTATGGTTAGTCCATTTATGAGCAGGAAAACTGCCGACTGTTTTCCTGTACTTTTTTTCTTTCCCTAGTTGGGCGTTGAAATCACCCAATAGGGTTTTTACATGGTTAGAGGGAATTTTAGAGACAGTCTTTTCCAGAATTTCCCAGGACTTATTTACTTTTTCAGGATTAGATTTATTTTCTTCGTTAACTGGAAGGTGTGCATTGATTAATGTATAGTTTTTGTTAGCACACTTGAGGGATAGTGTCATAAGTCGATTATTTACTGGCTGGACATTTGTTATAGAACCAAGAATGTTTCTTGAGACAGCGAAAGCAACACCGAGAAGTGGTATATTTTTGAGTATTCTTTTGTCCGTTTTACTTTTAAAAAGTCTGTAGTTGCCGAATTCCAAGGTGTTATCATCTATCAATCTGGTTTCTTGCAAAGCTAAAATGAGTGTAGTTTTCCTGGACGCAGGAGAGAATTGATATTTACCGTTCCAAAGAAAGTTTTTGTTTTCGGTGTCAGACGTTGGCCAGAGGTCTCCGACTCCCTCTGAAAGATTTTGCGTTTAAGCCCGGACGCCCCAGAATCCGAAAGTCCGGTTGTAGCAAAGCTGGAATTAAATGTTTGAACCATGACGGTTCAGAAGTTAAGACTGGAGGGGTTAGTTCCAGAATTTAAATATCAGCCGCACCACTGGTGAATAGACGCTGACCACTCAGCCGCTTGATACAAGTCAAACGCTAAGTGGATTTAGCTATGGAACTATCCACCACTCGTGACCCGTCTAGTACCTTAGGCGAGGTATATTGGAATATATATATATATATATATATATATATATATATATATATATATATATATATATATATATACATATTTGTATATATATATATATATATATATATATATATATATATATATATATATACGTATATATAGAAATTAATATCATTTATTTTTTAGATTTGTTTTGAAAACGACTCGGAGTAGAAGACCTCCCGAAACGTGAACTTTCAAAAGTTTGTATTTATTTCAGAAAATTTTTGTATTTTTAAATCTTTGTTCGTTACGCAAATTTATTACAGAAAAAGAATCACTAATAAATTTGTTTCCGTTTTGTTTTTTTAACCATTGATTCTTGATTTACATAAGAACAGATATATTTGATATATTTTGAGTTTTAGATGGTGGGGAAAAACCCAAAAAAAGAAAAAAATATATGAACACGCCACAATCCTTCAGACATTAATTGGGTATGGATACCCTCATCTTGCCCTTCCAGTATGAAGAAAAAGACAATAAATAAAAAGAAATCAGTAAAAAGAGTAGGAAAAGAAAATAAAACAAGCAAGAAAAGAGTAGAAAAAGAAGAAGTAGAATCGGTTGGTAACTCTGGAGATACTGAGTGTCTTTACTGCCAAGGTTTATATTCGCAGTCTCGGGTATGGTAGGTTATTGGCCAGGCTTGCGAAAGATGGTCTCACTGTAGTTGTGCCGGCGTGGAAGATAAGGACAAGGATTCTGTCCAGGGACATCTGCCCAGAATGTGACAAATGTGTATACATACATTACAGAGATATACACAGTGTATATATACATTATTAGCCCATGTCGATCCATTGCAGTATGAAGACCTCTTCAACATGCTTCCAACTTTCACGGTCCTGGGCTTTCTTTTGCCACTCGGGTCTAATATACTTAACGATGCCATCGGTCCATTGTGCTTTCGGTCTTCTTCGTGGACATTTGCGATTAAACGGTATTCACTCCAGGATTGCGATGCTCTATATGTCGTCCCATCGCCTCGTTATAGGGCCTGTCCATCTCCATTTCAATTGCTTTACTCTTCCAGTAGTGATGTCACACACCCTCGTCCGTTCCCTAATTCATATACAGGGCTTTTTGTCTCGTTTTGTAATGCCAAGAATACATCTTTCCATTTCTCTCTATGCTACCCGAAGTTTTTGAATTGATTGCGATGTGAGTGTCCAGGTTTTACTACCATATGTCATAACGGACAGGACGCACTGATCGAAGACTTTTCTTTTCAGGCAAAGTGGAAGTTTGCTCTTAAACACTATGTTTAGCCTGTCAAATGCCTGCCAGCCATATTTAACACGCCGTTCCACCTCCCAGGCGGTATCCCCCTCCATTTAAATCATCTGTCCAAGATATCTAAAGTGGTCCGCGATCTTCTGTCCTCGGCGAATTTATTGAACATAATTTGACTCTTTTCAGGTTAATTTTTAAGCCGAATGGTTCGACAACCATTTGCATCTCTTATATATCTTTGCAGCTCCTCTGGGTCTTGTGAGAGGAGCACGATATCATCGGCAATCTAAGATGGTTTAAGTTTGCACCATTGATCTTTACATCATCCTGTCCATCATCATCCTGATCTTTGCATCATCCCAATCCAGATTACGGAATACTTCTTGAAGGCAGGCAGAGAAAAGAATAGGCTATAGTGCCTCATCCTGCCGTACACCTCGCACTACATTAATTCCAACTTCAAGATTATCAAGGTGAATTGTCGCTGTAGCTTCAACACATATCGATCCTAATATGTTTACATATGCTTCTCTCTGCAGCAATTTTCTAGAATCCACTATGGCCGTCTTTGACCTTACCATTCTTTCGCGCTCTTTTCGACAGTTAATCCGATTATCAATTTTTGCTCGTACCATTCGATGGTCACTTCCAACATTAAAATTGTTAAGGACAGTACAATTGCAAAATATTGTTTTATCATTGGTCATAATATAATCAATTTGACTTATGAGTCCAGATGGACTTTTCCATGTCCATATATACTGTGCTATCTCCTCAGCCTCCATAAAACAATATTGGACCTACAGGTTGTTTTATGTTAATATTTTAATTCTTTATTTGAAAAATTCCAAAAGTCAGCGTCGAAACTGGAATTTTTTAAAATTCCAGGTTAAAAAAAACGTTTTACTAACTTCACTAATTTGCTCTATGTATCGAGACGCATTAGGCTGATATTAAACCGTAAATTTCGAATTACATAGAACCCTACAACATTACACATTAAAATAAAAAAAAATAACATGGAGGATATTCCAATAACTTTTTTTAAATTCAAGTTTCAATGCTGACTTTTGAAATATTTCAAAAACAGATTTAAAAATTAACATAAAAAAAGACCCCTTCTATCGGTCATTTTAAATTGGCAAACGATGCACCAAATACCCTGTATATATAGCTCTATTTCTAGCTCCCAGTATGGTTCGAATGCCTTCGGTCCCTCCTATATAGGTCGGAATGAAAAGATCTTATGCTCTCTTGGTTCCTTCAGCTGCTCTCGGACGTCGATTAGAGTCCGTCTAATGAAAACCAGAAACAGATCTCGAGAGATACTATTGGCATTCTTCCGCCGGTGTAGGGAATATACAGGGTAGTAACGTGGAGTATGGGCAAAATTTCAGTTTTTCATATTTTTATAGCAGTTCTTTAATGTGACGGTATTGAACATGCGTTTAGTAGTTTTTACTTTCGTTATTTTATAGTATGTTACATACCCCGACTTGCTTTCTGTTGATTGAAGCAAACATTATTTATAAATTTTTTATTTACATATTAGATCATCAACTCTGCGAGCCACCTTCGTATTCACCTCACCCACTATATCTTATAATAATTTTTCTATGATTATAAATGTATCATTTATTTGCTTACAATTTACCCATTCTATTATTTCGTGGTCTATGAGTTAGCTGTACTACTGTTATTCCAAATACAGGATCAACTTTTTAACTTTCGAGAGAGAAACTATAACAAATCAAAATTAGTAATTTATTTGATACAGTTCTACACGATATGCTTCGAAGCTGTTTATATATCCATTCATTAATCAAAGCGGTTGTATAGTAGATGCACTGACAGCTGCAATTCTAATAAATTAGAAATCACCCAGATCTCGACAGAAAAATGGAATTACATACAAATATGACCTGGTTGTAGTTATGGGTATTCGGGTTTCTCGCAACTGTTGAACCATAAATCTCGAGATCGTGTGGTTAGTAGCACTTAAATACGACCAAGGGTCGAGTAGCTTTCAAAGAAGAACTAGTTAAACCTGTTGATATTAAAGTGGCTAACTATTAAAAATTTAGTTTGCAATATTTACTACTTATAGTGAAACATAAATGTCCTCCTGCAACGCCGCAGTGTGAACTGCTATAAAGGGTCAGTATAATGTTTTCATGTCATGTACTTAAAAATAACATAAGACATTTTGTTTAATAAAATTTGGTAGTACAATTTTAACCTGGAACAGATACACATTGCAGTAATGAATTTAAATTTTTCTAACGTATTATGCAAACGGACAAAAGGCAAAAGTGAAGAATATTTAAGAATTTTTTTTTTGTTATTAAAAAACCTTATTTTGTTATTAAAAAACCTCCATATTATTCGCGTTATTAGCTGAGGTCGGAACTGTTGAGTTCGAGATCTTCAACTACTGCGACAAATAACGTCGGACAATATAGCAGCTACCCAATATTGCAGCCTTTTGCATGATTCCTACAGATTTTTTTGTGAGTCGAATATACTCCAAATTATGACAGAACCGTTTTTCAATAAGTCCATTTGTAGATATTATAAATGATATGACCTCTACCTAGGTCTTGATATTTTACCACCTTTTCCAAGTATACACTTCTGATGTTATTGTCTAAAGGGACAGCTATGTCTATAACAAAGACCGTTTTTTTTTGTTTTATTTATAAACAAGCTATCTAGTTTGTTATGTTGAATAGTCTTGTTAGTGACCATCATAGTATCCCAGTAAATTTTTATATCTTCGTTCTCCAAGCAGGCGCTTGGTTGATATTTGTAGTATGGTGTAATATTACTTACTAAATTGTATTTATAGCATATCTCGTTATGGATAACATTGGCAATGTTATTATGCCGGTCTAAATATTGTTTGGGTGAAATGACACTGCATCCACCGCAGATATGTTGTATAGCTTCATATTGAATACACGACAGAGCTCGCATAGCTTCATATTGAATACATGACAGATGGTATTTCTTGCTTCATGACATGTTCAATGTAAGATCTTGTGTGATTCATCAGATAGAGCACTGACGATACCCCATCTACATCATTGTTTCTTAAAGTTGCAAAAAAGCGTTCATGTAGAGTCTTTTGTTTGCATTCCTGAAGAAGCGTTTCAGTTGATATGTCATGAAGCAGTAGTTCAATATTTGAAAGATTTAAAGGTGTATAGTGGGTGTCTAACTTCATTAGTCTCTTGTATAGATTTAAGGTACTATTCCTACGAAAATATTCAATTATTTTTTTTCTCTCTCTCTGCTTCAGGAGAGCTATCTCTATTCTATTATTATTATTATTATTATTATTATTCTGCTCATCCTTACTGTAGAATCTCAGCTCATGCTGGCCGGTATTCCAATGCCAGGATGAAAAAGCAATTCAGCTCCTCTCACCCTAGCATAATATCTTACGAACACATGTGACTGGTCTGCAAGAGCACGGCATGCTGTCCCACTATGGCAATCGATCTCGAGATTCCGAGGCTCTCAAGGTTCTTTGAAAATCTCTTACTTATCAGGCCTTCGGCGGATATAACGAAGGGCACTACATCTACCTTACTCAGTTTCCACTGGTTCTTCAAGTCGTATGCCAGATTTTCATACTTTGTGGATTTTTCTATCTCAGTTTTTCTAATGTTGTGAGATAGTGGCACTGCGATGTCAATTATAAAAGCCCTCTTGTCCTTTTTGTTAATTAGAACAATATCCGGCCTGTTATAATCAACCGTTCGATCAGTAGTGATTGGTCTGTCCCAGTAAAGAATGGTATCGGATGATTCAAGTACCGGAGAAGGCGAGTACTTATAATATGGAGGAGGTGCATTTTCTAATAGCGAGTATTTTTTTGCAATTTGTTGATGTATAATTTTTGCCAGCTGATTATGCCGTCCTAAATAAGCATTAGGAGCAAGGGCCGGGCAACCGCCAATAAGGTGCTCAATTGTTTCCCCCAAAGTATCGCATTTCCTGCACTTATCGACTACGTCCAAATGCAGTATGTGCTTTTCATAGTTTTTTGTTCTTGTTACCCTATCTTGAATAGATATCGCGAAACCTTCTGTTTCTGGGTACAAGAGTCCATCGGTCAGCCACTTCAGAGACAATTGTTCGTCAATGGTGTCATCTTCGAGTGACTTAGGAAACCTTCCGTGCAATGTTTGTCCTTTCCATTCTCGAACACAGTCCGTGAGTGTTGTTCTGCTATCAATACGATTTTGTTTATTTAGGTTCAGTGGGGTGAATATTATTATTATTATTATTATTATTATTATTATTATTATTATTATTATTATTATTATTATTATTATTATTATTATTATTATTATTATTATTATTATTATCCTCGTACTGAACTCAGCATCTCAGCCTAAGCTGGTCTATATTACAATGCCAAAATGAGAAAGCAATTCAACTCCTCTCACTTAGCATAAAATTTTACGAACAATGTGGCACGTCTGCAAGAGCACTGCACGTTGTCCCACTATGGCAATCGATTTTGGGATACCAAGGTTCTTCAAATTTTTTGAAAAGTTCTTACTTATTAGGCCTTCGGCGGATATAACGAAAGGCACTATCTCTACCATATGCAGTTTCCACTGGTTTTTCAAATCGTACGCAAGGTTTTCATACTTAGTGGTTTTCTCCAACTCGGTTTTCCTGATATTATGAGAAAGTGGCACTGCGATGTCAATTATAAAAGCCCTTTTCTCCTTTTTACTAATCAGAACAATGTCTGGTCTATTATAATCGACCGTTCGATCTGTTGTGATTGGTCTGTCCCAGTATAGGATTGAATCAGATGATTCCAATACGGGAGAAGGTGAGTACTTATAATATGGAGCAGGTGCGTTATCTAATAGCGAATACTTTAATGCAATTTGCTGATGTATAATTTTCGCCAGCTGATTATGTCTTCCTAAATAAGCATTAGGGGCTAGAACTGCACACCCACCGATAAGGTGTTCAATCGTTTCCCCTTCGTGCTTTTCATAGTTCCGTGTTCTTACTACCTTATCTTGAATAGATGTCGCAAAACCTTCTGTTTCTGGGTACAAAAGCCCATCGGTCAGCCATTTTAGAGACAATGGTCCATCAATGGTATCATCCTCGAGTGACTTTGGATACCGTCCATGCAGTGTCTGTTGTTTCCATTCACGGACACAATCCGTAAGTGTTGTTCTACCATCAACACGATTCAATTTATCTAGGTTTAACGGGGTGAAACCCCGGTCCTCCTTAGCAACCAACTTCATTAGCGTGCTGCTTGAATTAATGAAGCGTTCTCTCATCTTACTCTCCTGGTTCAGACAAAGGTTCTTAATGCTCACGAGGCCTCTGCCTCCCAACTTTCTTGGAATGTACAGTCGCTTCATAGATGAATTTGGATGCAGACATCGGAATTTTGTCAATGTTCGACGTGTTAATCTATCCAGTCCATCAAGGTCTGTTTCTGACCATTTAACAATACCAAAGGAATAGGTCAGAGTTGGCACTGCCCATCCATTGATCGCTCTAATCAGGTTTCCACTGTTCAGTTTGGTATTTAAAAGTTTTGTAAGCCTCTTTTCGTACATAGTAGAAAAGTCTTTCTTTAACTGGCTATGGTTAAATTTCTCGTTTTGAGGTATACCTAAATATTTATAGGATTCTTCTGGTGCCAGTTGTTGTATGTTACAGTGTGTTGAATGTTGATTGTTGACTATTTCTTTTTGAATGCTAATGGTAGAGCATTTATCAAGTCCGAATGACATCTTGATATCCCTACTAAATTCTTCGACCATTTTTATTAAGGAGTTTAGTTTTTCTCTAGTTTCTCCATAGAGTTTAAGGTCATCTATATATAGTAGATGCGAGAGCTTTCGTGGATTCCTCATGTTTAGTTTATATCCTATATTACTGTTGTTCAGTAATGTAGACATAGGATTTAGGGCTAGACAAAACCAAACTGGAGAAAAGGAATCTCGCTGAAAAATTCCTCTCTCGATATTCGCAGTTGTAATGCATTGTTGGTCGATAAAGAGACTTGTTTTCCATTTCCCCATAAGGCACCTTAAGGAGTTAATGATGGGAGGGCTTATTTTATAAATCTTCAGGAATTCTAGTAACCAATCGTGTGGAACACTATCGAAGGCTTTCCTGTAGTCTATATAGCAGATGTTTAGGTTGCGTTTTCTTTTCCGCGCTTGTTCGAGAACTACAGCATCGATCGTTAGCTGTTCCTTGCATCCCATACTTGCTCTTATACATCCTTTCTGCTCTTCTTCAAAAATATTGTTTTCATCACAATGTTTGTAAATTTTTTCATTGATTAGGGCTGTCAACAATTTATAAAATACTGACAGACACGTGATGGGTCTGTAGTTATTGGGTTGCTTAGCATCACCCTTTTTGTACAGAAGATATGTATTGCCTTCCATTAAAAAATTCGGGAAAGTATCAGGATTTATCATTACCTCTTTAAATGCACTAGCAAGTGGGCGGTGGGCCGCCGCGAAGTTTTTAATCCAGAAGTTATGTAGTCCATCTGGTCCAGGAGCTTTCCAGTTATGAGTTTTCTTGACGGCGGTGCAAATGTCAGTCGCCGTGAAATCGTTAAACTCCATTTCTGGGAGAGCAGTTGTGCGCTGTTCAATTGTTTTAATCCAAGGTGCCGCTTTTTCATAGTCATCTGATCTTTTCCAAACCGATTGCCAATATTCTGCAAAGGAGGACATGTCCACATTCTCAAGTTCTGACCTGCTACTGCCTTGTTCGAGCTTATTATTATTATTATTATTATTATTATTATTATTATTATTATTATTATTATTATTATTATTATTATTATTATTATTATTATTATTATTATTATTATTATTATTATTATTATTATTATTATTATTATTATTATTATTATTATTATTATTATTATTATTATTATTATTATTATTATTATTATTATTATTATTATTATTATTATTATTATTATTATTATTATTATTATTATTATTCTGCTCATCCTTACTGTAGAATCTCAGCTCATGCTGGCCGGTATTCCAATGCTAAGATGAAAAAGCAATTCAGCTCCTCTCACCCTAGCATAATATCTTACGAACAATGTGACACGTCTGCAAGAGCACGGCACGCTGTCCCACTATGGCAATCGATCTCGAGATCCCGAGGCTCTCGAGGTTCTTTGAAAATCTCCTACTTATCAGGCCTTCGGCGGATATAACGAAGGGCACTACATCTACCTTACTCAGTTTCCACTGGTTCTTCAAGTCGTATGCCAGATTTTCATACTTTGTGGATTTTTCTATCTCAGTTTTTCTAATGTTGTGAGATAGTGGCACTGCGATGTCAATTATAAAAGCCCTCTTGTCCTTTTTGTTGATTAGAACAATATCCGGCCTGTTATAATCAACCGTTCGATCAGTAGTGATTGGTCTGTCCCAGTAAAGAATGGTATCGGATGATTCAAGTACAGGAGAAGGCGAGTACTTATAATATGGAGGAGGTGCATTTTCTAATAGCGAGTATTTTTTTGCAATTTGTTGATGTATAATTTTTGCCAGCTGATTATGCCGTCCTAAATAAGCATTAGGAGCAAGGGCCGGGCAACCGCCAATAAGGTGCTCAATTGTTTCCCCCAAAGTACCGCATTTCCTGCACTTATCGACTACGTCCAAATGCAGTATGTGCTTTTCATAGTTTTTTGTTCTTGTTACCCTATCTTGAATAGATATCGCGAAACCTTCTGTTTCTGGGTACAAAAGTCCATCGGTCAGCCACTTCAGAGACAATTGTTCGTCAATGGTGTCATGTTCGAGTGACTTAGGAAACCTTCCGTGCAATGTTTGTCCTTTCCATTCTCGAACACAGTCCGTGAGCGTTGT
Source organism: Cosmopolites sordidus (assembly GCA_031761425.1). Classification (NCBI taxonomy): domain Eukaryota; kingdom Metazoa; phylum Arthropoda; class Insecta; order Coleoptera; family Curculionidae; genus Cosmopolites; species Cosmopolites sordidus. The sequence goes on along the minus strand of JARFXV010000820.1, from coordinate 515,955 downwards.
TCTGCTATCAATACGATTCCGTTTATTTAGGTTCAGTGGGGTGAAACCCCGATCCTCATTTGCAACCAATTTCATCAACGTACTGTTTGAATCAAGGAAGTGTTTTCTCATTCTATTTTCTTGATTGAGACAGAGATTTTTTACGTTTACAAGGCCTCTACCCCCCAACTTTCTTGGGATGTATAGTCTTTTCGTAGATGAGTTTGGATGCAGGCATCGGAACTTTGTCAATGTTCGGCGCGTCAACCTATCGAGCTCATCAAGGTCAGTTTCTGACCATTTAACTATGCCATAAGAATATGTCAGAGTTGGCACCGCCCAACCGTTGATCGCTCTAATGAGGTTTCCTCCGTTCAGTTTGGTGTTTAAAAGTTTTGCAAGTCTCTTTTGGTATAGAGTGGAAAAGTCCTTCTTTAACTGGTTATGATCAAGTTTATGCTTTTGGGGCATTCCTAAATATTTGTAGGACTCTTCTGGTTCTAGTTGTTGTATGTTACAAAGTGTTGAATGTTGACTCTGAACCTTTCCCTTCTGTATACTAATGGTAGAGCATTTGTCCAGTCCGAATGACATTCTGATATCCCTACTGAATGTTTCAACCGTTTTTATCAATGAGTTTAATTTTTCTCTAGTTTCTCCATATAATTTAAGGTCATCCATATATAGTAGATGAGAGAGCTTTCTTGGATTCCTCATGTTAAGTTTATATCCAATATTGCTGTTGTTGAGTAGTGTGGACAAAGGGTTCAATGCTAAACAGAACCAAATTGGAGAAAGGGAATCTCCCTGAAAAATTCCCCTCTCGATATTTGTAGCAGCAATGCATTGTTGGCCGACAAAAAGATTCGTTTTCCACTTCCCCATCAGGCACTTTAAAGAATTAATAATCTGGGGGCTAATTTTATAGAAATTCAGAACCTCAACCAGCCAATCGTGAGGGACACTATCGAATGCTTTCTTGTAGTCTATATAGCAGATATTTAAGTTGCGTTTTCTTTTTCGCGCTTGCTCAAGAACTACAGCATCGATCGTCAATTGTTCCTTGCAGCCCATACTTGCTCTTATACATCCTTTCTGTTCTTCTTCAAAAATGTTGTTTTTATCACAATGTTGGTAGATTTTTTCATTGAGTAGGGCTGTGAACAGTTTATATAACACTGACAGACATGTGATTGGTCTGTAGTTATTGGGTTGCTTAACGTCCCCTTTTTTGAACAGTAGGTATGTATTGCCCTCCATTAGAAAGTCAGGGAAAGTGTCTGGATTTATTAAAACCTCTTTAAATGCATTTGCAAATACGGGATATGCGGCTGTAAAGCTTTTAATCCAGAAGTTATGCAATCCATCTGGTCCAGGCGCCTTCCAGTTGTGAGTCTTCCTGACAGCAGTGCAAATGTCAATCTCTGTGAAATCGTTAGACTCCATATCTGGGAGAGCATTTGTCTGTTCTTGAATGGTTTTAACCCAAGGAGCCAATTTTTCGTAGCCGTCTGATTTTTTCCAAGCCGATCTCCAATATTCCGCAAAGGAAGACACATCGATATTCTTAAGTTCTGACTTGCTGTTACCTTCTGCTTCGAGTTGTCTATAAAATTTCTTTTGGCTGTTTGCAAATACTGAATTTTGATGTTTTCGCTTTTCTAGTTCATTATATCTTGCTAGCCTGGCTCCTTTCGATTTAGCTTTTTGCCTAAACCGATCTTTTAGATCCAACAATTTTTCTGTCAGGTTTGAATCATCGAAGTCAATGCCAGATTTATTGGCAATTATTTTTGCTTTTCTCGCTACTTTATTTGACTGATTACCAGAAAGATACTCTGAGATAATGTCAACTTTCTTCCGGAACTCATTGATATTGTTTTCAAGGCGCGTTTTCCAGACAGGTGTATTTTTCTGGATACTACGACCAGCCGCATTATGGGTGTAAGTCTTTTGACCTGAAATTTCGATGACAGTCACTGCTGCACAATATAATGCAAGATGTATATCGCTTAAATTTGTCATCCCAGATAGATGTGATTCCAAAACTCTATTAATCTGCATTAGAGTAATACGTGATTTTGCAATATTACGCAGTACTGGAATTTTTGGTCTATTCAATGGGTTTGAGCCAGTAAAACTGGCCAAATTGCTGTAAAACTTCTCTCGTATGTTAGAAAAGTTACGTTGCGAGATTGATTCTTCATTTTTAGACGATGATGCTTCTGGTGATACATTTTGAGTTTGTTCTACTTGTTTCTCCTCTGTATTCGAGTTAAGAACGTCTATAGTATCTTATATTATTATTATTATTATTATTATTATTATTATTATTATTATTATTATTATTATTATTATTATTATTATTATTATTATTATTCTGCTCATCCTTACTGTAGAATCTCAGCTCATGCTGGCCGGTATTCCAATGCCAAGATGAAAAAGCAATTCAGCTCCTCTCACCCTAGCATAATATCTTACGAACAATGTGACACGTCTGCAAGAGCACGGCACGCTGTCCCACTATGGCAATCGATCTCGAGATCCCGAGGCTCTCGAGGTTCTTTGAAAACCTCTTACTTATCAGGCCTTCGGCGGATATAACGAAGGGCACTACATCTACCTTACTCAGTTTCCACTGGTTCTTCAAGTCGTATACCAGATTTTCATACTTTGTGGATTTTTCTATCTCAGTTTTTCTAATGTTGTGAGATAGTGGCACTGCGATGTCAATTATAAAAGCCCTCTTGTCCTTTTTGTTGATTAGAACAATATCCGGCCTGTTATAATCAACCGTTCGATCAGTAGTGATTGGTCTGTCCCAGTAAAGAATGGTATCGGACGACTCAAGTACAGGAGGAGGCGAGTACTTATAATATGGAGGAGGTGCATTTTCTAATAGCGAGTATTTTTTTGCAATTTGTTGATGTATAATTTTTGCCAGCTGATTATGCCGTCCTAAATAAGCATTAGGAGCAAGGGCCGGGCAACCGCCAATAAGGTGCTCAATTGTTTCCCCCAAAGTACCGCATTTCCTGCACTTATCGACTACGTCCAAATGCAGTATGTGCTTTTCATAGTTTTTTGTTCTTGTTACCCTATCTTGAATAGATATCGCGAAACCTTCTGTTTCTGGGTACAAGAGTCCATCGGTCAGCCACTTCAGAGACAATTGTTCGTCAATGGTGTCATCTTCGAGTGACTTAGGAAACCTTCCGTGCAATGTTTGTCCTTTCCATTCTCGAACACAGTCCGTGAGCGTTGTTCTGCTATCAATACGATTCCGTTTATTTAGGTTCAGTGGGGTGAAACCCCGATCCTCATTTGCAACCAATTTCATCAACGTACTGTTTGAATCAAGGAAGTGTTTTCTCATTCTATTTTCTTGATTGAGACAGAGATTTTTTACGTTTACAAGGCCTCTACCCCCCAGCTTTCTTGGGATGTATAGTCTTTTCGTAGATGAGTTTGGATGCAGGCATCGGAACTTTGTCAATGTTCGGCGCGTCAACCTATCGAGCTCATCAAGGTCAGTTTCTGACCATTTAACTATGCCAAAAGAATATGTCAGAGTTGGCACCGCCCAACCGTTGATCGCTCTAATGAGGTTTCCTCCGTTCAGTTTGGTGTTTAAAAGTTTTGCAAGTCTCTTTTGGTATAGAGTGGAAAAGTCCTTCTTTAACTGGTTATGATTAAGTTTATGCTTTTGGGGTATTCCTAAATATTTGTAGGACTCTTCTGGTTCTAGTTGTTGTATGTTACAAAGTGTTGAATGTTGACTCTGAACCTTTCCCTTCTGTATACTAATGGTAGAGCATTTGTCCAGTCCGAATGACATTCTGATATCCCTACTGAATGTTTCAACCGTTTTTATCAATGAGTTTAATTTTTCTCTAGTTTCTCCATATAATTTAAGGTCATCCATATATAGTAGATGAGAGAGCTTTCTTGGATTCCTCATGTTAAGTTTATATCCAATATTGCTGTTGTTAAGTAGTGTGGACAAAGGGTTCAATGCTAAACAGAACCAAATTGGAGAAAGGGAATCTCCCTGAAAAATTCCCCTCTCGATATTTGTAGCTGCAATGCATTGTTGGCCGACAAAAAGATTCGTTTTCCACTTCCCCATCAGGCACTTTAAAGAATTAATAATCTGGGGGCTAATTTTATAGAAATTCAGAACCTCAACCAGCCAATCGTGAGGGACACTATCGAATGCTTTCTTGTAGTCTATATAGCAGATATTTAAGTTGCGTTTTCTTTTTCGCGCTTGCTCAAGAACTACAGCATCGATCGTCAATTGTTCCTTGCAGCCCATACTTGCTCTTATACATCCTTTCTGTTCTTCTTCAAAAATGTTGTTTTTATCACAATGTTGGTAGATTTTTTCATTGAGTAGGGCTGTGAACAGTTTATATAACACTGACAGACATGTGATTGGTCTGTAGTTATTGGGTTGCTTAACGTCCCCTTTTTTGAACAGTAGGTATGTATTGCCCTCCATTAGAAAGTCAGGGAAAGTGTCTGGATTTATTAAAACCTCTTTAAATGCATTTGCAAGTACGGGATAGGCGGCTGTAAAGCTTTTAATCCAGAAGTTATGCAATCCATCTGGTCCAGGCGCCTTCCAGTTGTGAGTCTTCCTGACAGCAGTGCAAATGTCAATCTCTGTGAAATCGTTAGACTCCATATCTGGGAGAGCATTTGTCTGTTCTTGAATGGTTTTAACCCAAGGAGCCAATTTTTCGTAGCCGTCTGATTTTTTCCAAGCCGATCTCCAATATTCCGCAAAGGAAGACACATCGATATTCTTAAGTTCTGACTTGCTGTTACCTTCCGCTTCGAGTTGTCTATAAAATTTCTTTTGGCTGTTTGCAAATACTGAATTTTGATGTTTTCGCTTTTCTAGTTCATTATATCTTGCTAGCCTGGCTCCTTTCGATTTAGCTTTTTGCCTAAACCGATCTTTTAGATCCAACAATTTTTCTGTCAGGTTTGAATCATCGAAGTCAATGCCAGATTTATTGGCAATTATTTTTGCTTTATTAATTATTATTATTATTATTATTATGATTATTATTATTATTATTATTATTATTATTATTATTATTATTATTATTATTATTCTGCTCATCCTTACTGTAGAATCTCAGCTCATGCTGGCCGGTATTCCAATGCCAAGATGAAAAAGCAATTCAGCTCCTCTCACCCTAGCATAATATCTTACGAACAATGTGACACGTCTGCAAGAGCACGGCACGCTGTCCCACTATGGCAATCGATCTCGAGATCCCGAGGCTCTCGAGGTTCTTTGAAAATCTCGTACTTATCAGGCCTTCGGCGGATATAACGAAGGGCACTACATCTACCTTACTCAGTTTCCACTGGTTCTTCAAGTCGTATGCCAGATTTTCATACTTTGTGGATTTTTCTATCTCAGTTTTTCTAATGTTGTGAGATAGTGGCACTGCGATGTCAATTATAAAAATTATTTTTATTATTATTATTATTATTATTATTATTATTATTATTATTATTGTTATTATATTTAAATTATTTATTATAATTAATATTATAATATTATAAAAGGTATGCAACTTCGCTCCCGTAGCTTTTCAAGGCTTTATTAGAAAAACCTGGTTATACATTTATGATTCAAAGTATTGTCCATCGTTGGCCACTACTTTCTCCCATCTTTTAGGCAGCATTCGAATCCCGCGTTGAATAAACTGGTCATTTTTTGAAACGATCCACGAATCGATCCAGTTGTTGATTTCTTCATAAGACGGGAAGTGCTAGTCAGCCAGGCCGTGTGCCATTAATCGAAGCAGGTGATAATCAGAGGGAACAACGTCTGGATAATACGATAGGTGAGGTAGGACTTCCCATTTCAACGTTTCCACGTATGTTTTGACCACTTTCGTAACATGACGCCGAGCATTGTCATGCTACAAAATCACTTTATCGTGTCTTTCGCTGTATTGCGGCCGTTTGTCTTTCAATGCAAACTGTCGCAATACGGCTCAAATGCATTAATTGCGTTTGATGACAATCCCCTGTGATTGTTTTAGAGAGTTTTAACAGCTCATAATACACTATACAGAGCTGGTTCTACCAAATACAGAGCATGACCTTGGAGCCGTGAATATTCGGTTTGGCCGTCGGCGTAGAAGTGTGGCCGGGATATCTACATGATTTTCGAAGCTTGGGGTTATCGTAATAAACCCACTTTTCGTCTCCAGTCACAATGCGATGCAGACATTCCTTCCGTTTTTGCCTTTCAGGCAAATGTTCTTTATTTCTTTCTTCTTTATTTTTAAAAACTTTCGCTCTTACACTGCTATGCCGGTCTTGGACGCCATAAGTGCGCCGATGCTCAGATCGTGCTCAGCAGCCGATTTCTTCATATTAAAGAAATAAATTAACACTTACCGCAAATGACGAGAACTTGACTCATAAACTGACATTTTTAATCGCGAATAACTTTATGATCGCACAAATCGACTACTGGTGCTCTGGAGTTATGTTTACAAGATACTCAAAAGTATTGCATGCCGTCAATGATGTATTTATTTCGACGACTACTTACCGCTAACGCGATATATAGGAAAACGGCGGGAGCAAAGTTGTATACCTGTTAATATAACATTAATATTAATATATTTTTAACACAATTATTTCGGTAGATAAAAATTAGAGCCAGAACTATGTTCAGAGCTTTCTTTCAAGAATTCTTCGGACCGTACGCACTATTCCCAGAATGGCGGCTTTCAAGCATTCGTCACTGAGTTTATTATTCAATCTCAGCTTTTCCAGGTTTTTTACAAAGTTCTTGCACTAACATTAACCCATTGGTTGAGATAATAAATGGTAGTATTGTTACATCCTTTAGTTGGTGCATGTGTTTTAAATCATAGGCTAAGTCTTGATATTTTTGGATTTTTTCAGCAAAACTCTTATTTACATTTTGATCCAAAAGCACTGCTAAATCCATAATACAGGATCGTCTATCTTCTTTATCGATTAACAAAATATCAGGCTTATTATGTGTAATTATTGTTAATTATACTTATTATTTTCGGTTAATGATAGTGGTGTGTATTCGTAGCACCTTTTTTGGTTTTCTGTTAAGGATAGTTTTTTATATAGTTCTAGGTGTACTATTTTAGCTATGTTGTTAAGTCTTTCTAGGTAGTCGTGTGGTGGAAGAACAGAGCATCCATAGCTTATATGCTGCATTGTTTTAGTTGCATTACTGCACATTCTATATTTATCATTTAAAGTTGTATCTTTTAAAATATGTGTTCTGTGTGCTTTTGTGCTTACTACTTGTTCTTGAATAGCGTACAGAAATCCTTCGGTTTCTCCTGTCAAGCTATTCAGAAATCTTAACGATTGCACTTTAACAGAATTCTCAGATTATAGATCATTAAAGTATCACTCGTGTAGGGCTTTTTGGTTAAGTTCATTAAATAATAAGTCATTATTGCTAGACTTTTGTCCTATGATAGTGTCAGTGTGTTTTAGATTTAATATGGAATATCCTTTGTTAACTTTACGAATAAGTTTATGGAGGGCATTTTCTTTGCTTTCAAAGTATAAACTTGAGTTACTCCTTTGTCTATGACATGTTTCTTCTAAGTTAATTAGCCCTCTGCCTCCACTAGTTCTGGTTAGGCATAACCTTATTGTTGACGATGAGGGGTGGAGTATTTTACATTTTGTTAATATTCTCCGGGTTGATCTATCTAGTTCTATCAAATCAGAAAACTCCATCTTAGAACTCCATAGGTATATGTAAGTCCCACCCAGGTAGGTCACTACCCAGGAGTTTATTGCTCCTATTTTATAACATGCAGGTAAATATGTTTCTGCGGTCTTTTTAACTCTTAAGGGGTATTTTTCTCTAGTAGTCTTTTTCATTGCCATATCTCTGATCTGCCCTGTTTACATCATTCCCAGAGAATTGTAGGTGGATTCTGTTAATGTTTGGATTTCTTTATTGCTCATGAGTTTTATATTTTTAGTTTCCATAATTTTTTCTTTCTTATTGTGTACGGTAGCACATTTATTAAGCCCAAAGTTCATTTATTTAAATATTAATATATATATATATATATATATATATATATATATATATATATATACATATATATATATATATATATATATATATATATATATATATATATATATATATATATATATATATATATATAATATTAGTATTATTTTAAATAATAATATAATTTTTAATGTTAATATAAATTACGATTCATTTTATTATTGAACAGTATTGCCAACCGTATAACCAAAATTACCCGATGTCTATTTTCAGCCAAATTAGGTTACCCATACATCATACAACTAGAAAAATATTTAATTTTTTTGAACAAAAATCCGTCAGCGTGTTATTTAAGGAAATGCAGTTTTCAATTGCTCTTCAACTTAACACGATTTAATATATCAGTCTCTGGAACTTTTTAAAACGTCGCGTTTACCTTAAATTAGCCTACATTAAATGAGAGTTCCTGTAATAACTATAACAACTTGTTAAAAAGCCATTAAATATATCGATATTCAGATTTATACTTGAACAAGTAGTAGTGATGGTGATAAATGATATTCTGTTTCACGTATGATTGTAATGAAGCGTATATTATAAAAATGTAAAAGAAAGCCTTAAAAAAATCGAAATTGCTGTTTTATTACAGTTACTATTGTTTTTTATACAGCCATATATGTATGATTTATTATAATGGAGATAAATTGTTTGAACTATTTTATTCATTCACATTAATACATACTAAGATTATACATATTAATATTATCATAATTTCAAGAATTTTACCTTAGTTTTGTAATAATTTAAACGGGATAAAATAGACAAATTTGTAGAAATTGTGGTGTTCATACCACATATCAAAAATGTTCAGAACAAGATTTTCTTGTAATTTGTAAATAATAATTGTATCTATTAGATATTCTACATTATATTATATTCCACGTTATTAATCGAGGGAGCAGTGGTGATAATTCGAGTGAACCTATCGCCAATTCTGTTCCACATTTTTGGTGAAAATACAATAAGTAGGCTTTAATATAACTAACTTAAAATATGCCGATGAATATTACACTTCTTGCGCGATCAACCAAGAAACGGACCTTATATGTACAGCTCTACAGGCCTTTAAAGCCTTTGGTTTTGTTTACAATCTGCCGTCAAACTATTTTATTCCTTGCCTTTCTTTCCTACTGTGTCACACCCATTCTGGCCAAATCCCCCTCCACCTCCCATAGCCACTTTTACCTAGGTCTTCCCCTCTTCATTCTTCCCTCGCTTCTTTCCCTGCTAACAACCCGTTTCCTTAGTCTGCTTTCTGGTAGCCTTTCTATAAGTCCTAGCCAGGCTATTCCGTCTATAAGTCCTAATGAAATGCCGTTATTATTTCTTCATTGGTCCTTCTTCTCCACTGATTCTCCTCCTTCATACCACCGTATATTCTTCTCAGCCCTCTACTCTCCCACACATCCAGCATTCTTTCAATGCCATTGGTTAAGGTCCAGGTCTCCACGGCATATATTACAACTGGTTTCATTATTGTCTTCTAAACTCTTACTTTCGCTTTCCTTAATATATTTTTGTTTCTCAGGAAGTCTAGCCTGAGCTTTCATAGAGTAAATACGTGTTTCTTGAGCTCTCTGATAAGCAAGCAAAAGGTGTGATACCAGTGATTCCCGATAGTGATCCTGCAGCCATGAGTGATTACGATCCAGATGATTGTGACGGGCTACGAGGTATCAGACCGTTAGCTCGCAGACATAATCAAAGACGATCTAGTTCTTATATTTGATCTTGAAAATAAAGTAGAGGTTCAAAAGAACGCGATCAAAAAACTCCGCAAGGAGGCAGCGAATGCAGCCAACGAAATAAAGCAACTAACTAAACGTTATAAAGACAGTAAAGCTTCAGCCGAAGCTTTATCCAAAAAGAAAGGCTCAAAATCCGATATCACACCCCAAACATCAACTAGAGGAACACAAACAAAAAAGGTGTCCAAAACTTCTGATATCGGGACGCAAACAAATGCGTCCAAGACAACATCAACTGCTAAAACACAAACAGTAGTGTTTAAAGTTCCAGTATCAGTAGCCGAAACACAAACCACAGTGTTCGAAACTACAAGTACCGAGATCCAAACGGATTTCGAAAGAGAGGACCCACAAAGTGGCCTTAGCACAGAGAGTTACCAGCAGGTGATCTCTCGCTCCCGCAGTCGCAGGAAGAAGAAGGTGTCTACTACCGAAACTAGTCAAGTTTCGGAAGAAAAGACGTTTTCTCTCCCGTCGACGTCAGCCACCAACAATGAAGAACTCATCGAAGAACCAAAACAAATTAAAAAGTCCAAAGTATCAACAATGCCCACAAGACGCAAACCTAATCCAATAGTCTTGACAGACAAATCCATGTTTCTAATTTCTATGAAAGCTTTGAAAACAGCCAAGATAGCTGTCGGGCCAGCAAGAACGAGACCGGACGGGGTCCTTATTCCCCCAAGTACGGAATCAGACCGAAAAGCCATTTTAGAGCTTTTTGACGAATATAAATATCCATATCAAACACCAACATCAAACAGAAATCTACGCGTCGTTATTAAAGGCGTGCTAGAAACCATATCATCAGAAGACGTAGAAACCGAGCTTCATCAGCTAGGTTTCCATCCGATCTCCACCACAAGATGGAAAAACAAAAATAAAAAAACCCATTGCGATCATACAAGTAACAGTACCTCGCAACGAAAAAAACCATCCTAAATATAACACAGCTTCATTCTCAGCCCGTAAGAGTAGAAAAGCAAAAGAAAAAGAAGCGTAGCCTTGCTACGAAGATGCAATCAACATTACATCACCAACACGAAGAAAATAACCAAAACCTAAACGCTGTTTTCCGACCCTGGATTAGAAAACAACAGTACACCTCATCGGTACAAAACCAAAACCAACTGCAAGAAGAAGCAACGGCCGAACTTGTAGAAATTTTTAAGATAGCGATGTATCAGACTCTTTTACAGTTAGATATACCGCTTCTAAACCAAATCCAACTAAAAAATTCCGATCAAGTCATTGAAGAATCTGCATAGTCGTAAGACTACGCCTTCTTTAGACCACACCCCTGTGGGTATTTAAATGCGAGATTTCTCGTATATCCGTGGAATCGGGCCTTGCGGCCTGATTCCGAAACAGAGATGAAAGCATCTTATCAACATGAATAAAGTCGACAATAAATCGATACCGCAGGACTAGAAAGAAGTCCCCAACCCCGTATCAGTTCGCTGATACACACCGGAACCAGCCGGAAAATTGAATAGAAACAGGCAAGAGTCGAAAAGACTAACCTAAAACCCTGGATAAATAAATCGAAAAAAAAAATGTTTCTCAGGAGTTTTTGCAGCATTGCTGCACATTTATTTCCTTTTACTATTCTGGCCTTAACCTCCGCTTCCATTCCATGTTTGTCTGTAAGAGTTGAGCCAAGGTAACAAAACATCAACCCTTTCGATGTGTAGTGTTCCTTCACCTATCTTATTTTTTAGCCCTTTCTTGTGCATTTCGTCTTTTTTAATTTTCATTTTTATGAATTTTGTTTTGTTTGTATTTACTCAGAGCCCGAACCTTCCTACTTCTCTCATTAATCTTTGAGTTACATTTTTCATTTCTCCCAATTCTCTTGTTATAATTTTTACATCATCGGTGAAGGCTAGACATTGGTATTTTTTGTCATATATTAGTCCTGTTCGATGTATCTGACTTCTAAGTAAGCCTAATAAGTAGGCAGAAAATGGGTCTCCTTGTCTGATGCCCAATCTTACATTGAAGGGTTTTGAATGTTGGAAATTTACTTTAACTAAGCTGACTGTATTTGCTATAGTCTCTCTTGTTGTAGCTATTCGTTTTCCATTAACCCCCAGTTCTCCCATTGCTTTTAGTAGTTCCTTTCTATCAATGGAGGATAAGCCCGTTGGAAATCTATAAAGAGCATGTTCATGTTTAAGCCTTGTCAGTAGTGTCTTTCCTGCAGTTGCTTTAGTAACATTATCTGGTCTACTGTTGATCTGTAACTCCTAAAATCCACTCTCCCACTAGATTTTCCGAGGTATCCCTTATTCTGTTCTTAATTGTTGTCGCTAGAATTTTGCACACCACTTTCAGCAACGCTATACCTCTGTAGTTGTCCCATGATTTTCTATTCCCCTTCTTGTAAATGGGACACAATATCACTCGTTCCCATTTCCTTAGCATTTTTTCTTTCCTCCAGCATTGGCCTATTTTCTCCGCAATTTCCTGTGGTAGCTTTGGGCCACTATATTTTATCAGTTCTATACTGATCTGGCCCTCGCTTGGGCTTCTATTATTTTCCATGTGCCTTATGATTTCTTTAATTTCTTCGTTTGTTTTCTGCGTTCTGCCTTTCATCTCCTCCCTCCAGTTCCCTCTCGATATTTCTGTCCAATATATCCTCTTCCTATCTATCGGTGCTTCCTGGCTTGTTCAATATTCGTTCAAAAGAACCTCCTCAACTTTCTATATTTTCCTTCCCGTTTATAAGTAAAAACTGACCTTAGTTATCAAATAATTTAAGGATGAAAGCCGTTTTTACAAACTGAAAATAAAAGAAGGAGAAAACATCATGCCCAACATCAGTCAAATAGGACAATTTTTAGCCAACCTTGTCTATCTTGGGGCTTTAATATAGAATGAAGATAATATGGATGGTTTTTTGATTAACTCATGAGTGGCATCAGTCAGTCAATGTTGGTGTTTCTGATGTTCTTGGGTTTGTGTTCTGTTTGTTTTATCTACGGACTCGGTAATGTCCTATACTAAGACTTCAGTTAGTACTACTAACTACAGTTAGTATCCTATGCTAAAATTCCAAAGTTCCTCAATTAGGTCCATAAAATATCTTGGATTTTTTGTTGGATTAAATATCCGTGACAATATTTTCCTTCATTCGTAGAAAGTAGATAAATAAATATATAGTTTTGACGGGATTACAATAAATGCTTTGAAATTATTAAAATTACTTTATAATATTTTGTAATATGTCATTTATATATACAATGTGTGCACAAAAATGACTGCAGAAATAAAGAAAATGGTAGAAATGATTCATTGGTGATTTGGAGCTAGATAATTTACGGGTGTAAACATATTTGCAATTCATTTAATTTTTCCATTGCGATGTTACTAAAATACATAGCACAAGATAAATGAAAAGAAAATATATAAGAAAAAGGTTTATAAACAAGTTATTATTAGCCGGTATTTTAATAAGATTTATAGACTAATGAAATAGACTAAACGACCGTGTATTAAATTTTAAAAAATGCAGAAAAACGAATGAAACAAAAATTATTTTTAAGTATATTACTCTCAATTACACATAGTTGTATAAATACCAAAGCATTATTATCAATCAACAGATTACTTTCAGTGTTACAGTATCCATGTTAATACTTATAAGGTTAAACATAAAATATAAATCAATGACTCTTAAAAGGTTTCAAAGATATATATTTTATGGGACATTATATTTAACCAGAGAGTTTTATAACAATTTTTAAATCTTGAAAAAATCAAATCCGGTTTTTATGGTTTCCAACAAAGGATACATAATTTAAACTTATATTATCAGTAATACCAACTGTGGCTAAATAGGGTCATATCAGACAAATATAGATAAATTTTATTGGTTGACCATTTGAATAAAGGATGCTATATAATTCCTCGACCTAATTTTTAGCCCTTACATTTCATTGGCTGCAGAACCAATTTCGATCAGAAATTTTAGCCTACGTATAGGCCTACTGTGAATACAACCTGAAAAATCAGTTATAGACGCGATGTTTGAAAAGCAACATTTTGAGGCGGAAATTTATTTTCCTTTTTCAACTAAAAATAATAAGCTCAGGGCATCATTTGTACGGCTTTGGGATATAATGAATGCTGTTCTGTATATTACCTACAAGAAGTAGTTTATAGCGTTTAAAAATTATCGGCCGCTATAGGTAGTACTATATTGCGCATATCTTACTTGATAGCGCTTCTGGATACATCACGGTGAACGCTCAGGCAGTCGAAAATTTCGCCTCGTGCTCAAACACTCGTCTCCATATCAAAAAGGCGGATAGCGACCTAGTAGTCGACGCCGCAGATAATCCGATTAGTAATCCCTCCATTAGAGGTATGTTTATTATTTGCTCAAGGTTATTTATTGGTATTTTTTAAAGGTTTTTAGGATATAGACATTTTAGCTTTCAGACATTTTAGGATCCAGATATTTTAGGATCCGGACATATTAGGATTCGGACGTTTTAGGATCCGAACGTTTTAGGCTCCGGATATTTTAGACTTGAAACATTTTAGATATCGGTCATTTTAAATCCGGGACCTTCTTAGACTCCAGACATTTTAGATACGGGACATTTTAGTTTATTATTCAATCACTATTTATTTACTATCATTTTGTGTTTCACGAACGATAGATAAGATCACTTATACTTTAACAATGTTAGGTTAATGTTGAACTTTTTCATCTATATTATGCTTAGTTAAGTACTAGTTTTTCATCACCTTTAATTTTTCTCTTTTGTGTTATAATGATTTATTTTTATTTTTCGTTTTTGACTGAACTTGTGATTATTGAATATTTTTACAGTTAACTGAGTATTTTTGGAGTAGGTTAATCCCTTTTCCCAGTTTAAGGGTTCATTTTTTTTTTTATTATTGAAAGGCCGGCGAGATCCATCCGTGACAGACGACCCAACTGCTTGATGCGGCGAACGGGGGGGCCGTAGCCATGATCCAAATAAGTAAAAAAGAGGTTACATTCCAGGTTCCGGCAATTTTGACTAGAAAAAATAAAAGATGAAGAATTAGAAGCACTGCTGGAAGTAAATTCTTGTAGTACACTGTTAGCATTCGAAGTAACACCATAAGTCATTTCTAAACGGTTACACAAGTTAAGGAAACTTTAAAAGGAGAGTCGTTCGCATCCTATGAATTCATCACTGCTCACCATTCAAGAAAAAGAGCTTCTTTCTTAAGAATATGACGTGACTAAAATGGCAAACATCGTGGGTTAATTCTGATGAGACATGTACTAGCACCGAAAAGCCAAATATTCACGCCATAAGTGTTGCGAGGTATTAAGGCGTTGTGCATAGGATTTGCAATCCCACAAAACGGAATCTCGCATTCCCGTGGGATCCCGCACCTTTAAAGCGCGGATCCGCGGATCCCGCAAATTAAAAATTTGGCGCTAAAACTTTCGTGGCGTAAATCGCGTGGTAGCACGAGCGCGACGTTGCCGTTCCGCACAGCGCGCCACGCCGGCGACGAGCGGACGGTTGGCGGGCTGTCCTGTCAGTTGTCCATAAAAGGTACTGCGCTGCTCAGCCTGCTCACGTCTTTCTGTATAGGTGACGAGTGTTTTCGTATTCACCGTCCGGCGTTTAACGTAAGTACCTAAATTTTAATGTTTTTGATTTAGTTTTGTTCTGTGCTATTTTAAAATCAGATTGTGTGTATCGTAAATAACAATATAATGTCGCAATGTTGCGCGAAACATTATGACTTATCGATGATAGTGAAGCGGATTACTTGTGTGGGGTATGAAAATGTAGCAGAGCACTGTGTACAAATTAAATAAATGAATCTAAATCTATACTTACATTAAACTTTATTTATTATTTGAAGGTAACGAGTAATTATGTTTAAGTCCATTGAAACTGAGAATCCCGAGAAAGAGAAAAAGGCGACGGCGATGGCGATATCAGCCAATTTGGAAAAGGTCTGTGGCGTTACTTCAAGAAAAATGACAAAGGTGGCAAATGTCTTCTGTGTTCAGCTGAACTAAAAATTAGTCAACGTTCTATCAAAGTCTTGAAAATACATTTGAAGACTAAACACAATATCGATATCGGTTCTCGAAACGATGACACTGAAGAAGAATCCTTACCAGTAGTACCAAAGAAGAAACCCAAAATTATGAACAGTTTTCTTATCAAATAAAACCCCATGGACAAAATGATCTCTAGGATGGTATGTAAAGACGGATTCACCTTAAGTTCCTTTTGCACATCTATGGATTTAAGAAATTTATTTTCTAAAAGCAGTCACAAACTACCCAATTGGCTGAATACAATACGATCTATCGTAACAAATTTTTGTAACACACTTAAAGCTGACATGATATTGAATTTGAACGTCTCAAGAAAGGAAAACAGATTTTCACTCACATTTGACGAATGGACGTCACAAAAGAATCATCGATAGTTAAATATCAATGTCTACCAGAAAGAAAACCATTTTAATCTGGGTTTGGTCCGTATACTTGGCTCGGCTACCGCATGACATTCCATTGGCTTGGTGAAAGAACTCCTCACGAGTTTTGGTCTAGACTTAGACACAGATATTATCGCAATTACAATGGACGGCGGTAGTGTGATGGTGAAGGTTGGCAGACTTTTGCGTTGTTCCCAGCAGTTTTGTTTTGCAGACGGCTTACAACTAGTGGTGGTTGATGCACTGTATAAGAAAAGCAATTCTTGAATATCAGAATGCCCAACAGCAGCATTTACGAAGGAATCTGATAATGATGATCAGGACGATATGGACGCCAATGAACAGGGTGTGACTGTAAATATAAATTCAATGCCACTTAAAATGATTTAAGGAAGGAACAAGAAGGCCCTAAAAAAGAATTGGCATTGATATCAGATTGCCATACTCGCTGGAATAGCTTTTTGAATATGTTAGAACGATTCTACAATTTGAAGAATTGTATTGATAAAGCATTAATTGATATTGAAATTGAATCTGAGATTAAATGCAGCGATAATGAGCGGTTCATAATTAAAGATCTTATTGCTAACTTGCAGCCTTTTAAATTAGGAGTTGAGGTACTTTGTAGGCGAGAGCCAACGCTTATCACTGCGGACACAACAGTTTGATTTATTTTGGATAAATTGCAACAACAAAATACGGTATTGAGTCACCAGTTGTCACAGTCTATACATGAACATATTCAAGAACGCCGCACTGATTTAACAGGAGTTTTAATTTATTTGCAAAATCCGAAAAAGTACGACGAAGAAGCCAAAAATACAGATCGTACTTATACATTCTTCATGCCAGGAAAAGTTGCAATACGCCAAGAAATAAAGAAAATAATAGAAAGAGTCGTAGTTCAAGACGATGAAACATATGCAGATGACGTCTTAGAAAATACACCTATAGCTGGAACATCTGCTACTGATGCAGATCCTACTCTAATGCTAAAAGAATAATTAGGAAAACAGCTGCAACAAGAAAAATAAATGTTTAAGAAAAAGCCAGACAACAAGCAAAAGGATTTTTGAGAAAATTTTGAAGAAAGAAATGACGTTCTTTGAGTCCGATGGTATCAGAGGAGAGTACCTGACGCTCGCCTATGAATATATCCTGATGGTTCAACCTACTAGCGTAGAAGCCGAGAGAGCGTTTTTTGATATTTGCAGTTCACTCAGAAGCAGGCTCGGAGCTGATACAATAAATGTCATTTGCTTCTTAAGAGCGTATTCTCAAAAGTTATCACCACAGGTTGATATCATAGTAATTAAAAGCATCTAAGAGAAAGTTGTATTTGATTAATAGTCAAAGAATCTAAGAAAATAGGTTACTAATTACTTATAGTTAATTAATAGAAAAGAATTAATGTAAGAAATGTTTAATAAAAGTTGAATTTTACACAAAAATCTGTAGTTTCAATTTGATTTTATAGCATAAATCCCACGTGATTGATTTACCATACCCAGCGTATTGCTCAGACTTGGACCGTTCAGATTTTCATCCCTTTCGATCCCTGCAACATTTTTAATCTTTGATTTCATTGACTATTTTATATAACTAAAAATATGTACCTTTTATAAACTTATAATCGAAACAAATCCCCTCGTGGGAGGCATATATAAATATAATGTATATAAGGTACGCCTCATGGAAAACAGGACTTTTTCAAAAAATAAAACACAAACATTTATTTTTTTAGCAAAAATCATTATTGTTATTCAAAATAGTCTCCTTGTTCGTCAATACGACGTTTTAAATGGTCAATTATGTTGACGAATGAATTTTTAAGCTCGGGCAAAAATATGTCCTTCAAGATGGCAGTCGATGCCCTTTGAATGGTTTTAATGGCACCATAACGCTATCCTTTCGTCGGCAAATGAAGTTTTTTGAAGAGGTAGATGTCGCAGGGAGCCAAATCAGGCAGGTATGGTGAATGATTGATAGTTAAAATGCAATTTTTGGTAAAAAAATCAGTGATGACTTAAAGTGACAAAACTTAATATTCTCTCTTGTTCGATGTTTATTTTTTGATCGATGGTATAAACACACTAACACTTTAAGTGCGATAACTTGGCTTCTAATGATCCGAATACCATGAAATCTTGTCAGGACATCAGTAATGGATGCACCTTTCAAAAAATGGCGCCAAGAGAAATAGTTATTTTTAAAAAGTTATGTTTTCCGTGAGATACACATTGTTCAATCAGCATTAACCCTTCTTTTAGTACCAATTTTAAAAACAGGGTATTATACGATGTCATTTCTTTTTGTATATGCATGAACGAGCATGATTATTGTTTTGATAATCATGATTTGTTCCGTTAACCTTTCGATTCTATTGTTAGATTAAAGATGTCAAGTGTAAATGGTGTTATGTAACAAATAATTTGAAAAAGAAACTTAAAAAATGTATCAAAATCCTTACAGGTGGTTACACAATTTTTTACTACCATATATAAATGTTAAGAATAAGAACAACCAGGTGTGTAAATATGAAATCGGAATTTTTGTATAGTAAATACACGTTTATTGTATGAAAATGATAAAAATATTTTATTAGATGTATTAGCCATCGCTATAATTTATTATCGCTATTATTTATATATTATATAAATGTATACCCATCGCTATACATTTTCTCCACCTGTCTGACAATTTGTGGATGTCATGCCAAAAAAACTGTTGCTCTTTTGATGCAAACCCGTCATCGAGCCATTTTCGTAAGAAGTGAAGCGCTGCTCAACAAGTGCATGTCCCATCGATGCAAATAAGGTTTCGGATGGAACCAAGTCTGGTGAGAAACCCACATGCGAAAGTATTTCCCAACTAAACGCCTGAATCGTTTCCTTGTCCATTTTTGCTGTGTGTAATGATGCATTATCATGAAGCAAAATCATTTTGTGTTGCCTTTTTTGGTATTCTGGTCGTTTTTCATGCAAAGCTTGATTCAAATCGATCATTTGTTGTCAGTAGCGTTCAGTATTAATGGTTTGGCTAGGTTTTAGCAGCTCATAATAGATCACACCCTTCTGATCTCACCGAACATAGAGCATTGTCTTTTGTCCAATGCGATTTGGTCTTGCAGTCGATGTCGGTGGTTCAGCTGAAGTTAGCCATGATCATTTAATTTCATTTAATCCTAAGCTTAGGATTCTCAAAATATATTCTCTTTTTATCGTCACAATTCGATGGAGTGTCGTTTTTCGAAGTGTTTTTTTGATTTTCCTGATGTCTTTCATTCAGTTCTTGTGGAACCCATTTTCCCATCTTCTGGATCTTTTCCATGCCTTTCAAACGTATAGAGACTTCTCATTCTCATTCACACTTAATTAACCCACGAGTTGTTGTTGTGTTTGAGCGTCCTCTTCATCCAACAATTGGCTGTTTTCAAACTTTTTCGGTGGTCTTCCACGTTCTTTGTTTTTCACGTCAAAATAGCAACTTTTAAATTTTCTAAATCACTCAAAGTACTATGATTGACCAAGAGCATGCTGCGGCATTTTTCTTCACGTGCTAACAAAAAATCCATGCTGTCCGCAAATCGTAGTTTCCAGGCACAAAATTCGACATGTTCAACACTATTATAAACTATACTGTTGTATGAAACTCATATTGTTGAGAAAAAGAGCATTTTTGCTGAGTTCAATGATGTAAATATTGTACGTTTTTTTTTCAAAATAGATTTTAAAAAATGGCTAAAATGTATTTCGGCCTGTTTTTGGGCAAGTAAATTTTTTATTGAGCAGGCTATGAAACTATGGATGACAGATGAATTATTTAATTGCACTTGACAACTGTTAACTATAATTTGTGAATATCAAATTTCTTTCAATCTTTATTTGGAATTAATATGTGTTAAACTGAAAGAGAAAGAATTTAAATACTAAAAATTGTTGGATGCAGTGACAGAAAACGCACTTATGCTAAAGTTTGTCGAGAATTTAATGAAATACATCTGAATAAAAACATCACTAAGTCAACAGTTTCAAAACGGTGAAAAGATCCAATAATGCAGGTAGCTAAACTTGAGGAGATTTACCACTAAACACCAAATCACTTTTTTTGAACTGCTCGACGCACTTTTCGCTAACCATGTTAGCATCATCAGGGGATGATTTAACCTCAAGAGAGAGACAGGAGCTGAGATTAAATCATCTCCTGATGATGCTAACATGGTTAGCGAAACAGCACAACAGCACAACATGGTGCGTCGAGCCGTTCAAAAAAACTGATTTGGTGTTTAATGGTCTTCTTTTCTTCTTTGTCTTCTTTGAATGTTTTTATTAATCTAGTAGACAATGGTAAGGTTTCTATGTATTAATTAGCTTTAAATCATATCATGTGTAGATGCTCAGTCCAAAAAATAATAAAAAAATATTTTATCCTTACAAAACACAATTGGTACAAGCTTTAAGTGAAGATTATTTTGATCGAAGAGTTGAGTTCTGCGAAGTTATCATGGCAAAAATAAATACCAACCCAAATTTTGTTTAAAATAATATTTTGACGGATCAAACAACATTCTGTTAAAATGGTTATGTTAACAGACACAGCTGTTGGTACTGGGCTGATACTAATCTGCACAGGATGGAGTAGGTTCATATGCAGTATCCTCAAAAGTTAAATGTTTCTATGGGTTTTAGTGGCAAGTTAACTATTTAGGACCTTTTTTCATTGATAGTAACTTGACAGCAGATAAGTATTTAGATCTAATGGAACAAGAGATCATCCCATAACTTATGGTACAGCCAGATGGTGCACCAGCACACTATGGCATTAACATTATTGTGGGGCTACTTGCTATTGTGTACAAAATTTCATTAAAAGAAGTCAAAGTGTTCTCGAGATGTTTGACCGTTTCCATACATAATCGCGACCCTTATCCTTCATATTGATTTCATTATTTCACTATGAGCTTTTTTTCCTTCCATCGGATTGTTTCATCAAGTTGTTCCGGTCTTCCTACATTTTTCTCTCTGGCCAACCTGCCAAACGTTAACTTGTGTCTGAAACAGTTTCCATCCTGAATTTCACTTTGTGTGATGTTTGCTGATTTTAGGTCCTCTATAATTACAGCAATCCATTTCATTGTTTCTATTTTAGCTCTACTCCTATTTTCATAAAATTCAACTATTTGTCTAGTTAGCCTACTCAGATTCATCCGTTTTATGTTTCCGTAAAACTTAAGTCTTCTTCTTCTCATATCGCTATGTATATCTGTGTATTGTTCTTGGTTTTTTCGAAGTCGGTTTGTTGTACTATTTATTTATTTGGGGCCTAAGATTTTTCTTATGATTATTCTTTCTTTTTTTTAAATCTTTTCTTTTTATTGAAAATGAGTGTTTCTGCGCCATTGTGTTTTTAGATATGCATTTTTTGTTATACATATTTTGTGTAAGTCTCAATGCAGTTTCAATTTTTTGATATCTACCCTTATTGGTCGCTTTTTCCAACCCGTTTTCCATAATCATTTTACCCAAATATTTAAATTGAGACACTCGTCTGATGTTTCCATATATTGCTTTTAGAAATGATGTTCTTAGTCTGTGGCAGGTTATGTATGGTGTCTTTTCAAAGGAAATTTGGAGTGATACCTTTTCTGCTGTTTCTTTTAGGATTTAATTTTTTTGTACTGTTAATATTCTTGAACTAGAATTATTTTGATGTTAAAATCTATTTTGATGTTGATTCTCCCCAGTTTAATGGGCTGGTCAATATTCAGGGCCGAATTTTACACGCCACTCCTGTATTACTTTTTCAACACAGTTAGATAAGAGTGGCGAGAGTCCATCTCCTTTTCTCACTGTAGTTGTAATTTCAAAGGCTCTAAGATATCACCCATGAATTTAACTTTTGACTTTGTGTTAGTTAGAGTTGCTTTAATAATAGCCAGCGTTTTCAGATCTAGTCCTTGTTCTTTCAAGATTTGGAATAAAGATTAGTGGTTAATAGAATCATATGCTTTTTTCAAATTCACAAATCTACAGACGAAATTTTTATTGTATAGTTTTTAATGTCTTAGGATCAACTTTAGATTCCGGATCGGTTCCGGGCAGGATCTGCCGGGTCGAAAACCTGCTTGATATTCACCAGTTTTAGGTTTTAACTGTCCCTGTGCTCTGTCTAGTAGACATTAAGATAGAATTTTGTAACAAACTGGGAGAAGAGATATCCCTCTGTAATTGTTTACATCCGTTCTGTCTCCTTTCTTATGTAGTGGATGGATTAGAGCATCTTTCCAATCGTCAGGAATTCGTTAGGTTCGCTAAACTTCTTGTAGAATTGTATTTATTTCCTTGATTGTACCTGGACCAGCAGATTTTAAAAGTCCAACAGTGATTCCATCTTCACTAGAAGTCTTGTTATATATATATATATATATATATATATATATATATATATATATATATATATATATATATATATATATATGTAGTCGTAGATTTTCTTGGACTCCGTCCAAATATATATATATATATATATATATATATATATATATATATATATATATATATATATATATATATATATATGTAGTCGTAGATTTTCTTGGACTCCGTCCAAATATATATATATATATATATATATATATATATATATATATATATATATATATATATATATATATATATATATATATATATATATATATATATATATATATATATTCGACAGATAAACGTTTAAATTAGTTAAATAATACCCAGCCATCAATTGTTAACTTAAAAATAATTGTAATTTAAATGTACAAAAAGTATACACATATTTGATTAATGTTTTATAATTTTTTTATATATGATTAATAAATCTTGCGTGGGTAGATCTAATGCTATTTGTAAGGCCTTCAGAATTGTATACACAGAAACCGTTAAAACTGTTTTACGACATATTGGAAATACTAAATGCCGAAAATGCTAATCTTACCCATACGTGCTTAACAACATCCTAATTAATTGCCGTAAGATGCGTAACTAACTAGATTGGTAATTTTAATACATGTTAGTATTAAAACTAATCATTTGAAAGGTTAAATTTTCTTTAAATGCCTATTTGGGAAGTAGTAGTACAAAATATTTCAAATTTGTGGTCTTAAGCGTACAGCCAAATATGGCAATTTTTATAAATTTGTTTAGGCATTATATTACGCAAATCTTTAAACGTCATCTAAAATGCTGTTTATGAAGTACATATATGTTACTATTATTAATATTATTAAAACCCATTATTCTTTTGTGGCTCTTGAATGCGACTCAACCATGTTCTTGTTTACATGAAGTTGCAAATGAGACTTGAAGTCGCAAGAATGAAGAAAAATAAACTGGGAATTCATTATTCAGCTTTGCCCAGATTCGGTGAATCTGTTCGATCTAAAATGCAGGGCTTAACAATAAAATCTACTGATTCTACATATGGGACAACTTAAAGAAGGGTATGCATACTGCGGTTGAACAAACTCATGAGAAAAAGCCAATACTTCGAAAACCATGTTTGAGCGATACAGCTATAATGTTGATCGAGGAAATGAAAACTCAAATAGGAGCAATAACGGATCTGATGGATATTATTAAAAGCTGACTTCACTACATAATTGGGTTCAACGGCTATGCAGATCAGATAAAACAAAATAGATACATGAGATCTAGGATGAAATTCAACAGCATCATCAACCACGACATCTCTTCTTGAAGGTGAATAAAACCACTCGCGTCTTCAAATTTAGATCACGGATTTTCATGGGGATCACAGGTTGTGGTGACTGTACTATTGAGGTAACTGATTGTGGAGAAGAAACTGACCATTAAATGTTAGAAAAGGCACTGCGAGGCACTTTATTCAGATGGTAGCCGAAACTTTTCACTAAGAAGATCTTAACTCAGATGGTACTTTTCACTGAGAAGCTACTTCCTGTTGAGCAGGCTAGTTTTGTTAAAGGAAATGGAACAAGAAAACAGATCCTCAATTTACGTCAGTTGAGAGAGAAAGCAGGTGAGTTCAACACCCCTCTGTTTTTGTGCTTCGTAGATTTAAAAAAAGCCTTTGATTGCGTATTGTGGTAGAGAAGGGAATGCCATTTCATCTCATTTCATTCATCAAAAGCCTTTACAATAATAACCTAGCTAAAATGAAAGTTGATGGGTGGAAATGGAGTGGAGTACTTGGGGTAACTTGGGTAACTTGGGTAAGGATGTCAGGTATGGATGTATCCTATCACATTAGATGTTTAACATTTATGGTGAATTATTGAATGATTAGGATTCGTTTTGCAGATGACACAACATTATGTCAGGTAATGCGCAAGAAATAAGCGAAATACAAAAATATCTTTTTAGTATCCAAATACAGTAAGCCAAAAATGGTTCTCCTTCCGCCTTTCAATATTAATCTTGGACTAATAAAACACTTTGTCGGAGCGTTGGATAAAAGACGAAGTGCCTAAAAGTACCTGGTGTAAGTAAAAGTGCCTGGAAGTACCTAAAAGAAATATTTTCTAAATTAAGTGATGCAAAGCGAAAAGAATTGAACCTCAAATAAGGAAGCTTCTAGGTGATTTTCGTTTTCAAGAAAAATTACTAGAGAAGGAATTGGCAATTTGGAATTATTTTGTCAGTGTAGTGAAATGATTTCTAGGCAACAAGAAAGATGAAAACTAAAAAACCTCATAGATTAACTCTTGAAAGCCTATGAAATACTAATGTGTCGCATGTACATTTTTTACGCTCCCAGTTTGATTTTTTTCCGAAAAATTTGGAACCAGTTAACGATGAACAAGGAGAGATGTTTCATCAGGATATTAGGACGATGGAAGCAAAATACTAGGGACGCTGGAACCTCTATGGTGGGTGGCTACTGCTCGTTTTTTAAAATAAATGATGATACAGAACACATGAGGAATGAGTGAACGTTTTTGCCACTGTATAACATTTTATAATATATTTTTTATTCATGGAGCCACGTTAGCAGTGGTGTCTAAGGCGTCAGCCTTACATTACGGCAGTTAATGTGGACCGGGTTCGAATCCCGTACTAGGCAAAAAAAAGTTTTTCTAAAATTCTTGTGAATGTTTCTAGGTAAGAGTGTAAAATCTGACAAGGAATCACTCCTCAGTCATGCCAGTTCGAGGCTGGGTAAGGCCGGATGCCCTCTGAGAGGTTTTCTACGTTGGTCACTCGCCAGTCGGTAGGCTTCTCGAGATACTTTCGATTAAGCACAAAACCAATGGTTGATAGCCCGAGGGGGGTGCTGACCGGGGTTTTCAGTAGCTGATGACCGTGGTTCGGATGACCCACGTTAAGCTGTAGGTCCAGTTGCTAAATAGCCTTCTCAATTGCTGATGCGCTTCTAACCCCAAAACTTTACTTTTTTTTATTCACATAATGCTCAGTAATGTCTTTGCATAGATTTAACATGTTTTACATGTGTATATTAAATAAATATTAGATTGTAAAGGCATGTTGTCTCGTTTTTTCCCCACCACCGACCCCCTGCAACAAAAATACTGTACATGTTACACAAATTAGCTTATATTTTTTTTCCTTTATCTGAGTTTTTCGCCATTATCTAAAACTCAAAAAATATCAAAAATACCTGTTCTTATGTAAAGAAGTAAAGAAAGAATCACTGGTTAAAAACAAAAAACCAAACGGAGACAGATTTCTCAGTGATTCTTTTTGTAATAAATTTGCCTAACCAACAAAATTTTGAAGATATAAAAATGTTATAAAAAAATTCACATACTTTTAACGTTAACGTATCGTTAACTCTTCTCCCGTTTTCAAAACTAAACTAAAAAATAAATTATATTAATTAGTAATATATAAAGTAACGAGTGAAAGTAAATATATTTTTTTGTGTATGTCAACGATACTTACATTGACAACAATAGATTTTCATGACAGTGACATACTACCAAAAAATATATATAGATAATGTTTACTGTGTAAATGTTTATTGTACTGATTGTGTATTCAAATATTCAAATGTGTTTAATTGTATTCTTTAGAATCGGAATCGGAATTTGTTACCGATTTCTTCTGTTACCGATTTTGCTACCGATTCTTTTAATACTGTTTTGGAATTATTCAAATTGATTTTATGACCAGATTCCCATGCGTGTTGATAAATTCTAGATTTATGAAAATCGCCCTTTCTAAGAAGATTTTTATGCTCTTTTATTCTAACATCTAACGGTCTAGATGTATCACCTATATAGAATTTGCCACATTAGCAGGGAATTTTATAAACCACATTTTTGGTATTTTGTTGTATATTGTTTGGTTTAGTCTTTGTTAATAGAGATCTAAGAGTATTTTTTGTTTTAAATGTCGTTCTTATGTTGTATTTATTTCCTATTCTCTTAATTGTGTCAGAAATACCGGGGATATAAGGAATTGTGAGATTAATTGTTTGAGAGTTATTATTAATGTTATTAATGACTTTCTAGTATCAACAATTTTAAACGATTTATCTATACAATTTTTTGGGTAATTGTTTTTCCTTAAAATGTTTTTTAAGTGATTTGTTTCTTTTTGTAGTGTATCACTGTCGCTTCAAACAAATTTTGCTTTGGGATATAAACTTTTAATTACTCCTATTTTGCCCGATTTTGAGTGATTTGAAAAGAAATTGAGATACTTAGCTGTGTTTGTCGGTTTTTTGTATACTGAAGTTTTTAATGTGTTGTTTGGTTTTAATATTAAAGTGTCGAGGGATGGTAATTTATTCTCCCTCTCTATCTCTAAAGTAAACTTAATTGCAGCCTCTCGAGAATTTATATCTTGTAAAAAAATATTTAGATCCGCAATGCTATGTTACCATAAAGCAAAAATATCATCAACATATCTAAGCCATATTAATGGATTTTTAAGAGATTTATTTAATGTCATTCTCGAGTTCCTCCATAAAAATATTAATCATCAAAGGAGAACACGCCACAATCATTCAGACATTACTTAGTAATTAGCTTATCATTTTCGGATTTAGGACTACAATATACTTCATATACACCTATTTTCATAATATTACCTCAAAAAGTTTAAATTTGTTAACCTGTGGAATCTGCTTCCGGTTGAATCGGCTGGTTTTGTTAAGGGAAGAGGAACAAGAGAGCAGATCTTCAATTTTCGTCAGTTGATAGAGAAAGCACGTGGGTTGAACACCCGTCTGTTTTTGTGCTTTATAGATTACAAAGAAGTCATTGATTGCGTATTGTGGTAGAGATGGGAGGGCCATATCATCTCATTTCGCTCATCTACTACTACTACTGCTTATCCTGTGTGTCAAGTTGACCCTGAGGCCCTTACTTTTGTTCTCTTATTATCGATTACGACTGTTTCGCGTCAGTCGCAATCTGGGTTTTATGCGCCGTCCTTTTAACGCGGTTAAACGGTACTGGTCGAGATTAATCGACCGAAGTGATAGTGATTACTGCTCCGGAAACGACCCGCGAGGGTCGAATCCAGTGGAAGTTTATTCGTAGATCGATTGGTTGGTTCGCTGATCGTTGACGCTGGATTTATTGAATGAACTGGTGTACTGTTCGGTTCTTCTTCGTGTCTGTGGTGTTTTGGCCTATTCTTTTTTGTTTCCTTGATGTTATTCTGTTCTATTTTGTTTTATTATTCTCTTTTTTGTTTTCTTGATGTTCTCTTTTTTGTTTTCTTGATGTTATACCGGTGTTAGTGGTTTTGTTTTGATGTTGTTGGTAGCACAGAATGGACGGACTGGATGTTGTTGTCGGTCCCAGTGCGTTACATCTTCACCGTCTTCGGGGCTAAGGCTTATTCTCTTGGTTAGGTTTGAGGTCGCCGCGCGTCCTGCGTGACGAACCTCGGGGTGCCCGCTCCCTAATCCAGTTCGGACTCCCGCTGCTGGAACGGTCAACAGCCATGGACGTCTGCCCCCACGATGGCCAGCGCGCTCGCAACGCGTCCGACCATCACAGAGTCCATCCTCTGCTTACAGTATTACACTGTTTATTCCTTGTTATCGAGTCCGGGCAAGAAGGATTTGATGTTGCTGCCGGTCCCGGTGCTTCGTTCTTCACCAACTTCGGGGCTAAGACTTATTCTCTGGGTTAGGTTTGAAGTGCCGACTGGCGGAGACGACACTTCGGGGTTGTCCGCTCCCTTGGCCAGATCTGTACGTCGGCGACCGAGACTACCAACCGACACTGCTATCTGTCCCCATGGTGACCAGATAAGACACGTCCGATCACCTCAGAGTCTCGTTCCGAACTGATTTCGCTCATCAACAGCTATTAGAGTAATATCTTAGCTAAAATGAAAGCTGATTGGTGGAAGTGGGGTTGAGGATGGAAAATTTTATAGTTAGCGTGGGTAGGGGTGTCAGATAAGGATGTATTTCATCACCTTAGATGTTTAATATTTATGGCGAATATATTGAGGGACGGACCCTAAATGATTGGGAGGGGGGCTGTTTGATTGATGAAAATACAATCTGTAACCTTCATTTTGCAGGCGACACAAGATAAATGTCAGGCAATGCTTAAGAGATGACCGAAATAACAAAACGTCTGCGGAATGTGTGTCAAAAATTGGATATGGAAATTAATTGGGTAAGGGCAAAATGAATGTCCATCAATTGAGGATGGCAAAAGATCACTGTGAATGGCAGCAATTGAGATGCACAAAGCATTGTTTTTTTTTTTTGGTAGCTCCAGCTTTCTTAGAGCGTGACCTACCCAGTTATATTTCTTTATTGTGATTTCTTCGGATACATCATTTTGTTTAGCTATTTACCATGACTATTTACCTTCATTTTGATTGATATACTTAACCACATGAGAAAAAGTCGGTACTTCAAAAATCATGTTTGAGCAATGCAACTTGATCAAGGAAATGAAAAAACTTAAAAGCTGATTTCACTACATAATTGGATTCAAAATTTATGTAGATTGGATAAAATAAAAAATAGACAATGTAGAATGAAACATTGAACAGCACCAGCTGCATCATCAACCTCGAGATCT
Organism: Cosmopolites sordidus; assembly: GCA_031761425.1. NCBI lineage: Eukaryota > Metazoa > Arthropoda > Insecta > Coleoptera > Curculionidae > Cosmopolites > Cosmopolites sordidus. The sequence goes on along the minus strand of JARFXV010000820.1, from coordinate 486,596 downwards.
CTTCTTGAAGGTGAAGAAAACCACTCGCGACTTCAAATTTAGGTCATGGGTTATTGAGAAGGAGTATGGCACTGTGATTGTGCTATTGAGGTAGAAACAGAACTGGCCATTGAAAGTCGGAAGAAGACTTTATTCAGATGTAAGTTCAGATGTTAGATGAACGCCAGACATTTTTAACTAAGAACACCGGTCGACATGAATTTTGTAACTTTGATGAGAATGCTCTTTTTGCGTTTTATTTAGGTAGTTATTAAATACCTTTTCATAGAAATAGCCTAGTATGTCTCGTTTTCAAGTGCCTGCTTCTCCTTTTATCATGGTACCTGACTTTGGACTATAAAATATAGGAATTACCACAAGATCGTAGAGAAAGTATTTTCACAGTATTGTATGAGCCTTTAATGGAATGTTGTATTGTTTTCTATAGTTTAGTTTGTTTCTCTCTCATTTAGACTACATTGAATTGTTAAAAGCGATTTTATATAAAATGGCAAGCTCTAGTCGTCGATTTTGTAAAAATCCAGCCGATAAGTTTGGTGATATATGCGGACGATTTATTTTCAAGTCGCAAGCTAGATCTATATCCAAGGATGCCAAAAATGCCTATCTTTTATATTTTAAGTGCCCAATTGGAGATCAAGATAACAATTAGGCTCCTCATGTTTATTGTGTGAGTTGTCACGCAAATTTAGTGCAGTGGATACATCGCAAGAAAAATTCTATTCCGTTGACTGTTCCAAGAGGATGTTTTGCGATTCTATTGGGCCATCATATGTCCAGTATAATTCTAAGACATATGTTTAAGAAAATTCGGAGGTTTTTTTTGATTGGTGTAATAATCATTTAAAATTATAGAAGCATAAGGCACTAATATCACTTTCGAATTGTATACCTTCATTTTGATTGATATCTTAAAATTTGTGTTATAGATTAGAAAATGTAATTTTAAATGAAATTGAGATGGTTATGTAATATTTTCTTGTATTGTGTATCTCAACTGAGTAAAAAGTCACATATTTTTCCGATAGATTTCAATGCTAGCCGATAGCTGACTGCTTTTCTGAAAAGTAGCGTTATTTTTAATAATTCTTTATGAATTATCTATGAATTTATAACCAGTATGATATTTAATTGTAATTTGGCGGTCTTTGAACGCAGATAAGGTCGCTATTTTTGCCGTCATGTAAAAAAGTGTGTTGTTAAAAACTGTTTATTTGCGCCAAAAAAATACACAATGAACAAAAGTTACAAAAGTATTATGGAAACGCTGCTTCCTTACATTTCATAGTACATACATGTGATCGGCCAGCAGTAATGATTAACAAAATCTTGATGGATTTATTGTTGTTGTTTGAAAAAAACTGATAGTTTGATTATAAGCATGTATGATCGGCCAATATGACACGGTTGTCATATTGGTCGATCATAGACTAAAGGTTAGAAATATTGTTACGATGATAAATACTTTAATCGAACGCGTACGGAATATATTACACGAACAGTTGGGCATGAGAAAGCTATCAGCGCGATGGACATCGCATTCGCTCAAAACGAAATCAAGAGACAGCGGCGTGTAGACCTGTATAAACGTAATTCGAAAGAGTTTATGCGGCTATTCGCATCTGTTGATGAAACGTGGATTCTTCATTACATAGTTGGTTTCTTCCCGGTGCGCCGAAGAAAACTTCCATGAGCTGGAAATCCATGTAAAATATCTGTCTTTTCACTTTATCCTCGTATTTTGAACATTCATTTTCATTTAAAATGATTCGGACACTCTGCATTCAAAATGATGAAAAGTTTTCTAAATCAATTTTGATTAGTAGGGCCTAGATACAAAAATTTGGCTGTTTAATTAACAAAATTATATTTAAAACCTTGCAGGCCCATACTTCTCTAATTAGGCTCTCCTTACCAACAATTAATTGAGAAGTTTTTGACAATTTTCAATGTTTACAAAAATTGTTTCATAAAGTGTTTGTCAGTAGAGCATAATTACAAAAGTATGGCCCTGCAAAGTTTTAAATATAACTTGAATTTGTTAATAATTTGTTTAATATTCATAGCAGTACGTCCCAGTACAACATGTCATTTTATTTATATTCCACAGTCACCACTCTCATCCACTTCTCATTTCTAAGATGTACTTGTGTAAATAAGTCGTAATTATTTTATAAGCTTAATCATTTACTATATGTGCGGTGTAATATTTAAGTCAGGGACGCATATACACACTAGACATTAGTCAGTGACTAGATTTACAGTTTGACGTGAATTCTAAGCCACCGTTCAATCGACCGATTAACGGCTATCAAACTTGCCATTATCATGTCATTATCACGCCATTATCAAAAGTATCTAGTTGCTTTGCTTCGGGGCTCATAATCTGCCTACTCCCTCAAGGCTCACAACTAAAACAGTAAAATTTTCAGAAAAGTTTAACTTTTCTTGCTGAGGGCTCGCTATCAGGACTAGGCAGATTGAAACCATGGTGGAAAACAACTAGACTCTCTTTATAGTGATTTCAAAGTGAAAGTCGAAACGTTGAGATTTTACAAATCTTAAACGCGGTTCTACCCGAGAACGTAGTAATTCTAACATTACTGCCGAGGAAGCCTTTCCGATAACACACACACACACAGATATATATATATATATATATATATATATATATATATATATATATATATATATATATATATATATATATATATATATATATATCAACAACGAGGAAGCTAACTGACTGATAAAGATAGCGAAACAACAATCTTGGAAATAAATTTAACCCAGAATGAAAACAAATTTTACATCACATTAAAACAGAAGAAAACATCTGGTTTATGAAATGTAAAAGATAAAGAAGGGTATATACTAATGAACGTAAACGACATAATGAATAGATGAAAACAATACTTCGAAGAGATGACCAAACTAGACCAAGTAGAGAACCAAGAAGAAAGTTCCCAAATAAAAACTGAAAGTTGTGAATACTATGGAACTTTAACGATGGAAGAAATTATCAAGCTATTAAAAACTAAAACTGGATAAAACTCCAAGGCAAGATCAAATCATAGCAAAAATCCTGAAATATATAGGAGATATCGCAAAAAACAGTTTTTCTCACTACTAAACGATATCAAAGTAGAAGAAGAAAGTACCAAGAGACTGGAATAGGGGTATTGCTTAAAAAAGGAGATATCAAATTATGTTAAAACTACAGAGGGATCACACTAAAAACAAGTTTACCTGAAAAATATTTACCAGAAAAATAGAGAAGAGAGATAAATTAGAATTAAAATTAGAGGAACCACAGCATGGTTCTAGAAAGGGTAAAAGCAGACATATCTGATAATTGATACAGAAATAGGCCCAAGACAAAACTGCATACTGAGTCCACTGTTGTTTTCAGTAGATACTGATGATGTAAATAATACCAAAGTAAAAAGCAAAAATTCAAAAATAGGTTTTAGAAAAATGAAAACAGTGACAAGACAAGAATTATTGTTCGCTGATGATATGATCGTAATGGCAGATTCTGAAGAGAAACTACAATATAATTTATCGTTAACTAACGAAGAGCTAAGAAAAGTAAATATGGAAATAAATAGTGACAAAAGCAAAACAATGGTAATTATACGCATAAAATAGAACACAGAACACACAAAATTTTACTCGATGTGAAGGTAATGGAACAAATCAAAAACAGGTAAAACGTACAACTTTTAGGCACAATAAAAGAAGATAATGGAAAAAAAGACGGAAACTCTAAAAACAACATTTTTAGGAAAAAAGAGATGTCGAAGGTGGTAAAAGCAGAGTACCAGAGAATAATGAGACCTTCAATACGGCAGCGAATCTTGGATTTTGCCAAAGAGAGAAATAAGTAGAATTACAGCTCCAGAAATGAGATTTCTACTCAAAATAGCGGGAATTACAAGAAGAGATACAGTGAGAAATTTGACAATATATATATTTTTTTATAAGACACTACATTATGACATTTGGTATAATAAAAGAAGAATTGTATAATAAAATTGTATAATAAAAGAAGAACATTGAATTTGGACACGTGAATATAAGCAAGAAAAAAGAAAGAACAAAATCAGATAAAAACAAAGATAAACCAAGTATCAGTAAAAACAAGTACAAATACAAATATATATCAAAAAGTACACATAAGGCTAAAATTATTAAATTAAAAAAAGAAGACACACATATAACGTGCATACACACAGTGATCCAACCAGGGACGATGTATCTAGACGATTATACATCCACGTCGAGATCGTCGAGCTGTATTTCAGTGCAGTAGGCGTGGCATTATTGAGTACTAGTAGGCCACCTGGGAGAGTTCTCAAAGGGCAGGAGTTCACCAGATGGTTCATTGTTTGATATAGGTCGCCACAGTCACATTCAGAGAAAGTCGCCATCTTTCATTTGTGCAACATGCCATTGCATCTGTCATGTCCGGTTTTAAACCTGTTCAACCAACTCCAGATGCTTCTCGGGAGGTTCAAATCCCAGCATTTCCTTATCCCGCAGATTGATATGGCATTCCATATTGGCATTCCTTGTAGGGTTGTTTTGAAGGAGAGATGTCGTCCACCTTTCATTAATGTCTACGCCATTGTAGTCTGTGTTTATCCAGATTGGATAGCGCGATTTCAATCTATACCATGGCAGGTTATTCAGTTCCTTACGTCTGGGTTATTTTGACGTATTTGCATCGTGTATTCTGTCCCATTGTTCTTTCGCTGCCTTTAACCTGCGCAGTTCCGGAGAAACAATATTAGACAAGGGGGGGACCCAGGCGGTGGATGTTGATTTCACGGTGCCGGATATAGTTTTCATGGTATCATTCAACTGGACATCCAGTTTATAAGTATATTTACTTTTGTGCCAGACAGGGACTCAGTACTCTGCTGAGGAGTAAACGAGTGCTGGCGCAGATGTTCAGAGTATCTGACCGTTCGCTCTCCAGGATAATCCTGTCAACTTGCGAATAATATTGTTTTGGCTCTTAACTTTCTTTACCACCCCGGAGGTATGCTGCCTGTAAGTGAGGGATCTGTCGAAGATAAGTCGGGGTGGGATGGTGCACAAGCCTTTTTCCCCCGAAAACCACGTCCAGTTGAGCATATGCTTGTCTTGTCTAGAGATGGAAAGCACATACCTCTGATTTGGAAGATAATATGGCCCTGATACTCAGTCAGTTCATACTCAGTCAGTTCATATATGCAGAGATACTCTGCATATATGACCTAACGAGAAATGGCATTTGGAATGTCATAATACTGATTCATCTGATGTAGATCTGATTCTTGATCAATGCTAACACTGATCTCTGAGGTAGTCCGGTTTTAACAGTCTTTCCACAGCTTTTCCTTGTCGTTTAGGTGGAGTGTGATCCTTCGGTTGCTTACCATATTTTGGATCAGACGACATATTTTTGCGCATGGGATCATTTCTTGTAGTTTAAAGACAAGCTCATTCTTCCATATGGTGTCATAAACTGATGTAAGGTTTATGAAGGCCGTAGCTATTTTAGGCCTCTTTGAAATCCTGATTCTAAGTGCGTCGTCAGAGTTAATACTTGATGGTACAGATAGGTCCTGTTTTAAAACCAGCCTGTTGTGGTATTAGTTTACTGTCCACTACAGGGGAGATCTTATTGTGAATTGATCGCTCAAGGACTTTATAAGACATGCTTAAAAGTGCTATGGAGCGATAGCTAGCCGGGTTATTGGAGAGCTTTGTAGGCTTTAGTATTGCTATCACTTTCGTCCTTCTAAATGAGTTCGGAATTACATCGATATTAAGGATATTGGTGCAGAATTTGACAAGTCAAATTTTTGTTCTATCACCCAGATGTTTTAGCAATTCAGGGACTACGTTATCATAGCTGGGTTCTTTGCGTAATTTCATTCTGTTTAGAGCGATGTGGAGTTGATCTATCATAAACGGGTGGAACCATCGTAAATTTGTCGGTAACGGTGGAAGTTGACTTGTACTCGGCTTTTAATTTCTCGGTCAAATTTCTTAGCAATGGGAACGTCCTTTGTAATATGTGGTCTTTCACCTTTTGTCCAGTGGTCTTTCATGGTGGAGGTACTGCCGTTCCTAGGCATCTGAGAAGGGACCAACCCTGAGAGCTTGAATGTGTGAAATCCATAATCTCGGTTGTTTCTTCCCATCGTTTCTTTATGGTCTTATCTAGATTGTTGATGATTTTGCTGGCCAATTCTGTGTTGCCAGTTTCTTGATATTCTTTAAACTGTTGTTCTAGTTTTTCCGACCAACACGGTGTATATGTTTTGCTGTAGCCTCTTGGAATGCCGTTTTTTTGCGGCGTTATACATGGTGTCGATAAATTTTCTATAGTTTTTTACTACCGGCTCTATGGTGGCAATGTCTTTTCCACTTTATCTCGGAAGGCATTCCAGTTGGCCTTTCTAAAATTCCATTGTGGGACCTTTGCAGTTCTTATGACGGGAATTTGTATCCATATTGTGATTAGGGAAGGCTATGTAGGAAGTTTCCCAAAACTTTTCGAGTGGCTGGTATAGGCCTTTTCATATAATCGAGGGATACAAAACAGAGGTCCGGACTAGACGACGTTTGCCACCATGATGAGAGGAAGGATTGATTATCTTTTACATCATATATTAGATGGAAGTTGTTGTTTTTCATCCAAGTAGAAAGGGTCTCACCGCTGGGGTCATTTGCATGATATCCCCAGTTATTATGGTATTTGTTGAAGTCTCCAAGGTACCTGGTTGGGTGGTCGGCTCCGGGCAATATCGAGTCCCGCAAATCTGCACTCGGTGATTTATCATAATGTTTGTGTTGCAGATGTTTAATTTTAGTAGTTCTGCCGCACTTCCTGGCATTTCAGTCAGTCTTTGGCAGTGGGGTTGTTGAGATTTCTCGTACACTGCAGATCCATATGTTCTTGAAAGAGGAACTGCCAATTATCCTGCCTCGGGTCAAAAATTGATTTTCTGAATCTATATGAACTTCCTGGAGGCATATAGGATCGATGTTGTTTTCTCTGGCCAGTATTGCAAGGTACTCATATTTGGGAACAGAGATTCCCTCAATATTCAATTGCAGTACTCTGACTGAAGGTCCGAGTACCCTTGTCATAAAGTCATAACAACGACCAACAACCAACGAAACGAAACCAATAGAAAAAGCTAGAGAAGAAAAACAACTGAGCTGGCTAAGACACATCCGCCAAATGAATGAAGAGAGACAAGCAAAACAAATCTGTGAAGCGAAAATATAAGGCAAAAATAAATTTAGACGTCCAAGACTGAAATGGGAAGACCAAGTTCGGCAAGCGGCAGGAAAACGAAGAATTCATTGGAATAAGGCTAAAAGATTATATATATATATATATATATATATATATATATATATATATATATATATATATATATATATATTACTATTATTATAACATAACTTTATATATGTCTCTCACCCCCTTCCTCATAGATTGACTGATAATTTCCACATGATATAGATTTTGACAAGATAGAAATTTTGAAATTAAATATGCAGTTAATTGGCTCTCTTTAGAGAAATCTTTTATAGATCGAATGAATAGGCCTTACTATATAATTTAAAAGGCTCCTGAATAACTATTTGATGTAATAAAATAACAAATACGAAGAGATTTTAGTTCGTATGTGAGTACGAGCAGCGGAATGTCATGGCCTGAGGCGCATTATATTCCATTTGTTATATACCGACCTGCATCTACAATGAAATCAGATGATGTAACAGCAATCTTTAATAAACCGATTGTATGTATTGGTATTGCACAAATATATCAAGTGATCTTAACTACTGATTACAGTACCGAACACCAAAGTAATCCAGGTCTAAAAATAGCTAGTTAACTCTTCCTTTCGGCGGTATCATTCGGTGAACTACAGCCAGTTTATGTTGAAACAAGCGTGGGTTTGAAATTTACACCTCCAAAATGCATTTACATTTGATCTAATTTATTATTTAAATATTTATATTAATTATTATAATATCATTTAATATAATATTTATTAATTGTGCCTTCAACTGGAATTAATCTAATGAATTTGCTTGTGAAAAAATATATTTATTGTTTCATTAGTTCCACTTCAAAATATTATTAAAATCTTTTAAACTATTATATGACCTTCTAAATGAATGTTTTGCACAATATCTTACTTTCAATATTTTAAATAACTATTTGTACTTAACACTCTACTATTTTTGATAATTATTGACCACATCATAAAAAAATGTAGAATAATTGTAAACTGGAAAAGTGGCTTTACAAGTCAGAAGAAATATTACAACAAAATTTAAATGTTTAACAAACCGCACTTGAAAATTAATACCGAATAAAAACCATGGTTCTGTTCCCGAGAACACAAAAAAGTATTAAGATATTCCTTAATATATGGAAAACAGAAGCAAAAGCAAAATTATGGTCATAGAAATGAGAACATCTAAGGAAACACAAGATTAGACAGATTAGATTAGGACTCCTCCACCCAATGAACGACTTAAAATAGGTAAATTACGTATAATTTGAAAACAAGTTGAGACATGCGGCGGTTAAACGAGGAATTGAATGATGAGATTGGCCTTTGGGATTATAACTTGCACAGAGCTTGGAAAAGAAAGTGCAAGGAATATTAAGTGAAAATAAATTGTATAATATAACTGATAATCGCACAATTAAGGATATAAGGATTCCACTTTAAATTTATTAAATCTGAATTTAGGTTAACTTTTCTTAGTATTTGCGATATTTGATAAAATATGTTTTTGAAGATCAAATTAAGTTGAAAAGTATTTTATTTTTAGTACATCTGCTTAGGTTTACTAATATATACAAGGTAATTTTATAAACTCCTTAAATTTGTATAAACATAAACATCAACTGTTACAGACAAAAATTAAAATGTTTAAGATTTTTTTAAATACTACTTTTGTAATAAATAATTAGGCTACGTTTTGTAGTTAAAATACCACCATCTACTTCCAAACACTGTCAGCTCTCTTATGAACAGCTCGAGTTGCTCTGTGAATAGATTCGGGTCTATTCGTTATAACTGCTGTTGCAATTACTATCCGATCGAGTAATGCCTCTCTAGTGTCTACTTTAGTTGCATATATCAAAGATTTAACCCACCCCCAAAGACAATAATCCAGAGAATTAAGGTCTGGTGATCTAGCTGGAAAATTATGCAGAGACCCTCGTCCAATCCATCGGTTTGGGAAGTTCTTGTTTGTAAGTTCTTGCTGTAAGTACATGTTTTGTCGCACATTAAGTGGAACATATTCTAATAGGTTTTGCAAATGATTCTGTAGAAAATTTAGCTAACTTCTCCTGTGAGATGATCGTCAAATATGAATGGACCGATTAATTCACTTTTTAGCATACTATAGCACACATTAATGCTAAATTGATGATGAAAATTATGTTCAGCCGTAGCATGAGTGTTTTAATCACGAGTGAACTGTGCTTCATCGGTGAAAGGAACATACTTGGATAATCTTCAATTTGAATTTATCCAGTTAAACTGGATAAACTGCATCCTTAACGCAAAATTACTTTCCAGCAAATGTTGCACCGGTTGTAATTCAAATGGATATAAACAATTCACGGAAAGAGTCCTCCAAGAAGATGATTGTGTCATTTGGCAAATATCCTGCAATCCGCCTTGTACTTCTGCTTGGATTATTTTCAACGATGTCAAGGGTTACCTTTTCTTGTTTAGTTCATCAAGTTCCAATTGCCGCCCCGATACAATTCTTATACTTGAAAATATACCAGATTCTCCATCATTGATAAAAAACTTGTTCAAAACCACTTCTATCTGCTAGTATTCGATTCGGGAAACGACGCTGATCTTCGGAGATTTGAGTTTCTATTACAAAAGTCATAAACAAATAATATATCAGCATATTCACGATGAGATAATAACGAAGGCATAATTAAATAAACGAATTAACTTTAAAACAATTTGCTAATGACAAACTAATAATTAACTGGGATAAACAATGGTTGCCTATTGTAAAAAAAGTAAAGGAACAGTTTCTCACTCCTTAATACATTTGCCATCCATAAATATATTTACCACTGTATCTCTGTAACAGTTCAGAATAGTACTACCCATGTTTATAGAAACTTTTATATTAATTTTCGGTTCTTGAACATGTAGCTGAAATATTGACATTTCCTCCTATATATATATATATATATATATATATATATATATATATATATATATATATATATATATATATATATATATATGAGGAAATTTTCACATCTTTGTAAAAATGTAAGTGTAGTTCTGAAAGTCCGTGCTGCATTGATCGAAATAAGTAGTATAGCCTGAAGGGACTAAGTCTGGTGAATACGGCGGGTGGGGTGAGACGTGCCATTTAACGTTTTCCAAATTTTTTTTACTCAATTTGCAACATGACGACGAGATTTGTTATATTGAAGGTCTTAGTCTATCCATATTTTTTGCGCTTTAGATTGTCAAAATAGACCCATTTTCAATCATCTGTCACAACTCGATGCAAAAAACTTTTTCTTCTCTGCCTCGTAAGCAAAATTTCACAAGTGGTTTTTCGCCGTTCAATGTCTCTTTCTTTCAATTCGTATGGAACCCATTTTCCTTCCTTCTGGATCTTTCCGAATGCGTGTCGATGTTCTAAAATAGTATATTGGGAAACATTCAATGCCTTCTACCAATTGTTTCAACGTATGAGTTGAGCCTTGCAAATCTGCATATTGCCAAACTTTTTCGGCTGTTCTATTTACTGTTTTCTGTTTCGGATGGTTTAAACCATCAATTCACAAGTTTTTTTTTAATTAGAGCATGTTCACCATACCTTTAACAAATAATCGATAGCTTTCAGCAACTATTTTCTTCAAATGAAAGAAGGTAAAAGTTTCCCCATAAAAACTATGTTTTTTGCCCAATGACAATTAATCAAGAACTGGCTATTGGAATATGTTTATCTTCCAGAACACCATATACGTCATTAGTCAACACCAACAAATTTATTAGTAACGTTATCTCTTTGCAAATTCACGGTTCATCACCTCAGCCACTGAGATAACGCACATCCGTTGGTTTTATGATTATCATGCATTTTTTTCTGGATAATGAAGTCACTAAAATGTTATATCTGGTAGTCTACCTCTCGAAATAGTTTACACTATACGAGACCAGTGTTAAATTCTAAAATTTCTATTTTCCTTTCTTAGGTTTAACCGACACAGTGCTTTGCGAGTTGTAGGTTAGTATTCATATTATATTAGCGCAGGATCTAGACATACAGGCGGTATGTTATTGTATTGTATATTCTAAAGATTTCATTGTGAGGATCTTAATTAAATATGTAATCACGGACATAAGCCATCCGATGGGAAGTCATGGGAAGAGAAAAATATGGGTTGTTGAATGTGGATGGGGTCTTCCTATTCGTAATGAGAGAGCACATGTCGGTGCCATGAAAGTCACAATATCAAGAGACGAAACATGTGCCCTGCAATGAAAGCATTTGCATGTAGAAGCAAAGCATTTATATCAGTCAAATGTGGCATGGCAGGATACTGTAATCTAGGGTGCGCATTAGACAAGAAGATGTCATGGAGACTACATGTGAAGAACGCACGGATTAAAACCATGATGGTTGCGAAGTACCCGCTAATTTGCAGAATCAACAAAGACGTGAAGCTAAAAATCCTAATTATTAGATCATTAGTGAGAAGCGTCATGATGTATGGATCGATTGCATGAGGCTACGCGGAAAAATCCTACATTAAGCTACTGGAAAGCTACGTGAGTTAGTGAGACTAGTTCTGGATGCCCCTGGTACATCTTGCATGTACAGATTCACAGAGAAATAATGTAGACTCCCTTTAGGCAGTCCCTGCAATAAAAGGTAGAGAAAGCCTTCTTCAAAACTGCGTAGGTTAACGGGCTACCGTCCGGAAGACGTCGCAGCCTTGGATAGTAGACGGCACAGAAGACCGAAAATCCAACTTTTGGAGGACATTATTCCCATATTTGGGAAAAAGAAAGAAGTTAGTGGAGTGCTGTTTCTTTCAACAATAAGGAAGCCAAGATAAAGGTTTTGTGAGTAGTTTTTGACTATGAAAACCTTATCCCACCTTACCAGCAGTGAAGTTTCGGAATTATTTTAGAAAATACTTTAGGATGGATAAAGGGCGCAAACGCAAACGCGAGCTATGATTGCTCGAATGTTGGCTTCGAGTTTCCAAGTTTATCAAGAGTCTTGGATTTGTTGATGTATACCTGTGATTTAATATAGCCCTAAAGAAAATGGTCTAAAGGTGTTAAATCACAAGATCTTGGTGGCAAGGATTATTCCGTGAAATTGACGATTCTCCGAATTGATTGGTCAATAAGTCCATCGTAAAGCATGCTGTGTGACAAGTTACACCGTCTTGTTGAAAATATAGTTCATCCGCATCAATTGCATCGCTTTTCGGTAACACAAAATCGGATAATATGGCACTTTAACGTTCGCCATTCACAGTGACGGTCCGTCCTTCAGCGTTTTTAAAAAACACGGGCCGATAATGCCACCGTACCATAATCTAGACCAAACAGTGATTATTTCGGGATGTAATGGGGTTTGACGAATCACTTGTGGGTTTGACTGACACCAGTAATGACAATTTTGCTTATTGACGTAGTCGTTTAACCAAAAATGATCCTGATCGGAGAAGATGATTTTGCGCTGAAAATCCGGATAGTTTTCCATTGCTTCCAACGCCCAATCTGCGAACTCCCGACTCGATTCGATTTCGATTTATTTATCCAGGGTTTTATCCACAACCCCGTATCAGCGAACTGATACGGGGTTGTGGACTTCTATCTAGTCCTGCGGTGTCGATTTTTGTCGACTTTATTCATGTTGATAAGATGCTTTCATCTCTGCTTCGGAATCAGGCAGCAAGGCCCGATTCCGCGGATATACGAGAAACTCACATTTAGATACCCATAGGGGGTGTGGTCTAAAGAAGGCGTAGTCTTACGACTATGCCGATTCTTCATTGACTTGATAGGAATTTTTTAGTTGGATTTGGTTTAGAAGCGGCATATCTAACTGCAAAAGAGTCTGATACATCGCTATCTTGAAAATTTCTACAAGTTCGGCCGTTGCTTCTTCTTGCAGTTGGTTTTGGTTTTACACCGGTGAGGTGTACTGTTGTTTTCTAATCCAGGGTCGGAAAACAGCGTTTAGGTTTTGGTTCTTTTCTTCGTGTTGGTGATGTAATGTTGACTGCATCTTCGTAGCAAGGCTACGCTTCTTTTTCTTTTGCTTTTCCACTCTTACGGGCTGAGAATGGAGCTGTGTTATATTTAGGATGGTTTTTTCGTTGCGAGGTACTGTTACTTGTACCATCGCAATGGGTTTTTTATTTTTGTTTTTCCATCTTGTGGTGGAGATCGGATGGAAACCTAGCTGATGAAGCTCGGTTTCTACGTCTTCTGATGATATGGTTTCTAGCACGCCTTTAATAACGACGCGTAGATTTCTGCTTGATGTTGGCGTTTGATATGGATATTTATATTTGTCAAAAAGCTCTAGAATGGCTTTTCGGTCTGATTCCGTACTTGGGGGAATATGGACCCCGTCTGGCCTCGTTCTTGCTGGCCCGACAGCTATCTTGGATGTTTCCAAAGCTTTCATAGCGCTTAGAAACATGGATTTGTCTGTCAAGACTATTGGATTAGGTTTGCGTCTTGTAGACACTGTTGGTACTTTGGACTTTTTGATTTGTTTTGGTTCTTCAATGGATTCTTCATTGTTGGTGGCTGACGTCGACGGGAGAGAGAACGTCTTTTCTTCCGAAACTTGACTAGTTTCAGTAGTAGATACCCTCTTCTTCCTGCGTCTGCGGGTGCGGGTTTCAGTAGTAGATACCCTCTTCTTCCTGCGTCGGTGCTTGTAGTTTCGAACGCTGTGGTTTGTGTTTCGGCTACTGATAATGGAACTTTAAACACAACTGTTTGTATTTTAGCAGTTGTTGTGAGTTTAGACGCATTTGTTTGCTTGCCGATTTCTGATGTTTTGGACACTTTATTTGTTTGTGTCCCTCTAGTTGATGTTTGGGGTGTGATTTTGGATTTTGAGCCTTTCTTTTTTGGTAAACGTAACGTTTAGTTAGTTGCTTTATTTCGTTGGCTGCATTCACTCCCTCCTTACGGAGTTTTTTGATCACGTTCTCTTGGACCTCTACTTTATTTTGAAGATCCAATATAAGAACTAGATCTCTTTCAATCATGCCTACGAGCTCATTATTTGATGGTTCATAAGACCCGTATTCACAATCATCTGGATCGTAATCACTCATGGCTGCAGGATCTTTAACAGGATCTCTTTTCACAACGCACGGAATCACTACTTGGTATCACACCTTTCGCTGGCTTATCAGAGAGCTCAAGAAACACGTCTTTGCTCTATGAAAGCTCAGGCTAGACTCTCCGAACTCCCGACTTCGACTTAGTTATCCAGGTTTTTAGTTAGCCTTGCAGGCTCTAATCAGTTTCTATTGAATTCTGCGCTTTGCGGGTGATTTTTTGCCTGCTTCCGCAAGCCTTGATTGTGTTTTGGAGGCTTCTATCTAGTCCTGGAGGTGACGATTTAGTAAACCTTTCGGTAAACATAATCGTCTTTATTCAGATTGATGAAAAATTTTTCTTTTCTGCTTCGGATGATACGAATGAAAAACGCGTATCTTGATTGATTGTCCATGTGAGCGTGGTCGAGGGCGGGCAAAGTTCTTGACATTGCAGCTGCTTCGTCGATTTAATTCGATGATTTGCTTTGAGAATTCCCATCTTGATTCAGCTGAATCGCGATTAGAATTCTCTGGAGGGTGAGTACAATTTCCGATAGCGACCAAAATTGTTGGCTTATTGGAACTGCTTGAGGTCCAGATTCGGTTTGGTTTGGACGACGACGACGTTCCATTACTTTTTTCTTCATGTTGGGGTTTCTTCATTTGATTGGTTGATTGATTTTTTGTTTCTCTGTTTCTCCACCCTGACGGGCTGGTGGCAGAGTTCTATAATCTTCAGGATTTTTCTCCCTTCGCTTGGTACAGTGACTTGTACTATTGCGATGGGTTTCTTCTCTTTGGTTACCCATCTGGATACTTTAATTGGTTGGATCCCCATTTCTTGGAGTTCTTCTTCAATTACCTCAGTTTTGATCGTTTCTAGTACGTCTTTCAGTAAGACTCGTAGAAATTTCTTATTCGATTTTGGTGTGTCGTAGGCATAGCTCTTTTCATCGAGCAATTTGCAAACGGCCTCTCGGTCCTTTTCTGTCTCCGGGGGTATTAAGACCCCGTTTGGCTTGGTAGTGGCTGGCCCGGCCGCCACTTTGTTTTTCTTCAAGAGGTTCATTACCTCCAGGAATTTAGCTTTATCCGTCAGGATAATAGCGGTTGGTTTTTTGTTGTCAGATTTTGATTTTGGCTTTTTTATTGAAGGTTTTTCCGTCGTGGACGGTTTGCTTTTCGGTCGTAACCTTTTCGGTTTCAGCCTTTGAGGAGGAAGGAGCAGTCAGTGCTATCTGGGGATGGCTTTCCTCAGGAGCCTGTGCTTCTGGTTGCCCTTTCTTCTTCTTTGTTTTGGAGGAAACCTGTTGGAATCCTTCTTTGTCTACGGGAGCTTTCTTGAAGCCTCCTTCTGGTCCACTTCGGTCCGACTAGGCCTTGGTGGTTTGTTGTGAGACTAAGTTTTGTGGACCTTTTTCTTTTTTCGAAACCGTAGGAAAGGTAACAGTGTAATCAGCACCGATACTTCCACCAGCTTTTTGGAGTTGTATTGTCAGATTGTCAATTATGGCTTGGCGTGTAAGATTCTCAGCGAGAAGCACTGTGATTCTTGTATTGGCATCCATAAGTTGGTCACTGATACTAGTTAGCGCATCTCTATGATACTCCAAACATTCAGCATGGCAGCGCACTAAATCATCATATGTATAGCACGCGTCTTTTATCTCCTTTAGGTAATTGTTTCGGTGGTTTTTGCTAATCGCGAATGGCGCAATTCACAATTTCACAAAAACGACACTAAACGTTTAACAAACGTTTACTTCCATTTAACCTCATTTTTCGGGAGCTGGAGAACACGTCTGTACCCTCCAACGTCTCGATGGGTAGTCCATTTCTTTATTCCGAACTCCCGACGTAATCGATGGTCAGTTGGCTTAACTTCTTGCGCCAATACAATCCTGTATAGATGTAAACCGAGATCCAAATGCAAAATAGACCAGGTGGTCATCCTGGATAAGCCCAAATCTTGAGAACGGCGCGGAACAGACACATTATCGTTGTCGGCAACACTTTCACGAAGAGCCGCGATATTTTTTTACTGCGACCACTACAAAGTCGTGACGGTAGCCTTTGGTTATAAAGACTAAATTCACGTTGAAACTTATCAATTATACGGCGAATGGTTTGATAAGAAGGAGCAGAATGACGACCTTGTTTTGAACGAAATGCTCTTTGAGTAGCAATCAAACTTCTCCAATTTGATAAAATGTTTGGACAATTTCCAAACGTTGTGACAACGAAAAGTTGTTCATGATGAAATGGCAAGCCTTATTGAAAACAATTGACAGCAAATGTCAAGAATTGGATATCAAATATGGCCGCCATTAGCTGTCAAAATTCTATTGAGAAGCTTTATATATTGGCTTGAGCATGGCATTGTAGATAGGCAGTCTATTGCTTACAAAAATTTGCGATTTTCTTTCAATTAAGCATTAATTCCTATTTTAGTAGGAATATAAATCTAAGTATATTTCCATTTATTTGACATCTTCCTGAATGAATAGCTGGGTTTTTAATTAAACGGGAGGATAATTCTGATTTCTTAGTGTGAATTATATATGCGCAGAATTGTTTTTTTTTGCTTTTGTTTACCACTTTTTCAATCAAACTTGTATTTTATTTACATTATATTGTAACGCACTGATACTCTTCCTGATATTTTGTATCTTGCTAGCAGTATTATACTACTGCTGGATCGTCCGCAAATGTAACATTAATGATATTATCGTTAGTGGGTGGTGAGTCAGCTGTATAAACTCGTTATGGTAATGGTCCCAGCATACTTCCCTGTAAGACACGAAATTTGATAGACAATAGTGTTGTTTATTCCTCTTGGACTGTACCGTTAAAATATTTGTTTTCTAGATACGATTTATTTTTTGTTGTTGTTTAGTTTGTTTAACTTTTGGTGAAGCCGATTCATCCCAACGTATTGGCGAATGGATACTCTAACATCATTCGACTTTTATTTATTTGGCGATACTTTTGTATAAATTAATGTTATTAAATCATGTTAATTATAATAATAGCCATTATATTACGTATGCTTTATGTATCCTGTCCAGTAAGCCCTTTCAAGATCCTTTAGATTATTTTATGTGTACGAAGACACAATATTTATAATAAATACCAAAAGCCACCAAATAAAATGTGAGTTTATGAAGAAATTTATTATATCTTCCTGATAATTTTTTTTGGGGGGTTTGGGTCAATTATAATAATTAAAATTATTTTTTTTATTTTGTTAAGGTTTTCGTTTTAGAACAGCTACAATATACAGATCAGCTACAATTTTATTAATATATTATTCCTATACAGAATATAAATTTTTATTTTAACACATTTTTTTATAATATCTTAATATACTATATTTAGATTAAAGTATTAATTTCTAAATTATTAGTTGATACTAAAAGTAAAGTTTTGGGGTTAGAGGCTCATCAGCAACTGAAAAGGCTATTTAGCGACTGGACCTGCAGCTTAACGTGGGTTCCGAACCACGGTCATCAGCTACTGAAAACCCCGGTCAGCACCCCCCTCGGGCTATCAACCCTTGGTTTTGTGCTTAACCGAAAGTATCTCGAGAAGCCTACCGACTGGCGAGTGACCAACGTAGAACATCTCTCAGAAGGCATCCGGCCTTACCCAGCCTCGAACTGGCGTGACTGAGGGGTGATTCCTTGTCAGATTTTACACTCTTACCTAGAAACATTCACAAGAATTTTTTGTTTTTAGAAAAACTTTTTTGCCTAGAACGGGAATCGAACCCGCTCCACATTAACTGCCGTATGGTAAGGCTGTCACCTTAGACACCACAGCTAATGTGGCTCCTATTAGTTGATACTGTTTTATGTTTAGTTGACAAATTTTGTCAGTTTGACATATTTTATAAATTTTTATCTTTAAATTTAAAAAAAAATAAGCTAACAGCTTTAGGCTTTACGAAAAAATAAAACTTTAATTTATTACTTAATTATGTCATTATATATACTACTTAAATAATCAGTATCAGTTCTGAAATTTAGGGCATTCTTTGTTTTGTTTATGTAAATCATTTCTTTCATATATTTTTTTATATTGTGTTTTAAAATCTAAAATTTTAGTGTTATTCTTTCTCAAACTACTGAAAAATTACTTGGTTTAACATTGGATTATCGCCTTTCATGGAAACCATATCTAATGGACCTCAGATTCTGCTGTACAAGATCACTCAGTCTCATAAAGTTCCTGGCACACTCTACTTCGAGTGCTGATTACCGTTCGCTTAGAAAAATCTACCTAACAGCGATCAGACCGAAGATAGATTATGGCTGTGTTGTGTATCATTCTGCCTCAGTTTCTAACCTTGAATTGATTGATCCAATTCAAAACTCAGTTATCAGACTGTCCCTGGGACTTTTCTGTATCACCTCCATTACCAGCCTCCACTGCAAAATAGAGATAGAACCCTTATCATATCGGCGTACCCAATTTATTTTGAACTATTGTTACAGTTTGGCTTCCACGCCATTTCTTCCTCTCGTCTACACCCTCCATAAACCCTTGCATACAACCAATTCTCCCCCTCTTTCCAGGACATTCATCCTTGGCAAGTTTGCTTCTCACCTTTAAATCTCCCAAGGAAAAATTTATCCTTCCTCGTTTAAATCATGTTCCCTTTGACTTCTCAATGTTTCAATGTGATAAACAGTACACTTTATCTATTTTTAACCATCTCTTCCATTCCGTTTTAAATCCTCTCCTCCAGACTAACATTATCTTTACCAATGGATCTAAATCAAATTCTGGAGTGAGATCCGCATTTATATATTACTCACAAGGCTCCTTTATTCCTACTTTGGTCTCCCGCTATCGACTCAGTTCCCAATCCAGTATTCTGACTGCAGAAAAGCTATAGAAAAAATCCCTGTCATTTATATATACTTAATCTCTATGCTTGGACTCTGCTAATCCACTAAGATTTCTAGAAAAAGGGATATTTCAAATAAATGTCCAATAACATCGCTTTGTCTGGACCTCATTGAGGACATTCTCGCTCTTGACTCCTCTCTCCGATTTGTATAGGGCCTTGGCCACTGCGGCATTTTGGGAAATGAGAGAGCGCTTACTAAGGCTAAATTAGCTCCTTGTTCTTCTACAGTATCCTCTGATCCTCACTCATTTATTTATTTTTTTTCAGGAAAAAGACACAAAATAGTTAGAACACTATGGAAGGACGTTACAAATTAAGAGAAATCAAAACGGTCTTTTACATCAATAACTTTCGGTCATTTCCATCCAGAAGAAACTCTACAATTTGGTTCAGAATGAGATCTGGACATAGTGCCTTTAGTCACCAATATCTTTTGAGATCTAAACCTCCTCCCAACTGGTCCCTTTGTGGCGACTCCCAGACCGTCCACACGTACTTACAGAATGTCCTGCCTCCCTTAACATTAGGATTCGTCCCAACCTGTCAAACGATCTGCAATCACTCTTTCGATTAGTTACCCTTGATTTGCTTCTCTCATATTTAAGGGGAATATCCATCATAGATTTCATATAGACTATCATTTTTCCTAGAATATCATCATTCTCCCTCTCCTATACTTTCAATCCTAATTGCACCCCTCAAACTACTCTATTCTCACTAACATAAGGAACATTTCTCAATACTAGATCAATCACTTACATCTCCTCTTTAAACATCATCAGCCTCCCTCATCAAAAACAATATGGTCGCTAAATGGTCACTGCTACCGAGAGTAATTAAAATTAAAGTTGTGGTCATTAGCTATGGCATGTTTTGATGGAATAGTTTTTTCTGTTTACCGATTAGGTTTTTTATATATTGTTTAATTTGGCCAATGTATAGGGCCAATGTTGGGCAATTTAAATAATATGAAGAATATTTTTAAATCTTGGGCATAAGTACCACTGAAATAAATATGTGCAAATATATTATCAATGAAATATGTTTTGGTAAATTATATGAATACAAAGGGAGATAAATGAATAATTGTATGTTGAATGAATAAGCAAAGATTAATATCTAAAAAATTCCACTATATATAAAATTGTATGTATAACAAATTTTAAAACTAGTGGAAAGTTTTAGATATTAATCTTTGCGTATTTATTTAAAATGCTACCTCTGTTAAATTTATAATTGTATGTTGGTTTATTTTGAAATGTGCCTATTAATAAAATTATAATTACTATAATTGTCAAACATACATGAAACAATTGTCATACAGACAATTTAAAATATAATGGAAATTTTTAGTATCAGCTACCTTAGTTAAATTTATTACTATATTTATTCTTTGATAATATAGCAAAGGTTTATATAGTGTACTGTTAGGTTTATATAGTGTACTCTTACATTGAGTAAAACATCTTGCATATAAGCAATAAAAAATCATCAACTTATAAATAAATTAATAATAATTAATTTATTAATTTTCGAATCTAACAAATCAGAGTATTTTCATAGTTAGCGTTGCGATCATTTTACTACGTTAAAAAGTATTTGGTATCAGTAGTAACCAGCAAACATTGGAACTGACGGGCACACATACTAGACGAGTAAAACGGCGACCGTGTTCGCCTCACATGTCTAGGCTTAATTCGAGGCGCACTTGCCGCTACGAGTTGCCGCGTCGTATGCTGGAGACAGCGACTCTTCAAGGGATAAGGTGCGGTCCTGATGGTACCGCCAAACAGGTTCTGATTGTGCTGGCGCTGCCACTTGGCCACCTCCGCTAGAACTATTTAAAACTGGAGTTGAAGACAGTGTCGGCGTTAGAATTGTCACTATTCGTTATTCTGATATTTGATATTATAATGAAGTTGTTAGGCGTCAATGACGTCTAGGCGTTGTAGAATGCCAAATATTATTATATCTCCATAATATATTGTTTGTATTTTAGATAATTAACAAAATTAATATTTGAAATAATTTTTAATTTCATTCTAATTTTTTTAGTTTATTTATAAATTAGAGATATCTCTGCTATTAGAGTTAGTAGTAGTAGTTAGTTTAGCAGTTAAACCTATAGCTTAATATGGGCCCAGAATTAGGGTTATCACCTATCAGTTAATCTTAATTAGTACTCTCAATGGACTGACAAGTTTGAGTTTGTGTTTAACATTTAGTTTCTTAAAAAGCCTACCGACACTGGCGAGTGATTAACGTACTAAATCATAGAGCCTTACACAGCTACTTGAGTGGCCTGACGATACGGCGGCCAGACGGTGATGTGTATTATTAGGTCTTGGCCTAAACTAAAACTAAATATTAAAGTCAAAACTTAGGGCTGACAGTCCATGAGGGAGCTGACCGAGGTGAATCGATCGCTGGTGAGTGTGTGTTCACATACCACGTTAAGGGTCCAGTTACTAGCAGCCTAAATAAGCTTTTACTCTAGAAAGAACATCGGTTTAGCAGAATTTTGCGTTAATCGAATGAGAAAAAAATGCAGTGTCTTAAATTTAACTACCAAATATCGTATTTATAACTGCTTCGAGAGATTATATAATCGTAATTATTACAACTTATATAAAACTTATTTTATTAAAGACGACATCCTTCAAAGTCAGTCTACAATAACAAAATCGCCCGAAGTTAAACAAACCTCAAAATATAGACTTCTTGCTCCTCCACAAAGGTTTGAAGTTGCCATAATTTGTTTTCACTTTAGTGAATGTGTTTAGCAAAAACATACAGTTTATCTTTTGAACCGTGTCTGATATTGTGAATGATATTCTAGGCATGAAACATATTAGCCAAACTAGCCAAACTAGTTCCAAAAGAGTTGAATTTCATGCAAAAAGAGCGTCGAATTGAAGTTGCCAGAGAGATGCTTTCTCACGTATCCAGTGACTCGAGATTTATCAAACGCATCATTTCTGGAACGAGACGTGGGTTTATGAGTACCACATGGCAAGTCATACTCATAGGTGGTGTTGTCCACAACGAATTCGTGCCTGAAGGTCAAACAGTTAATAAAGAGTACTACTTGGGTGTTATGAAGCATTTGCGTGAGGGTATCCGGTCTTTTCTTCCGGATAGCCTTCCAAACAACGCTTTCCTAACATATTTCTACACCTTCTTCTAACATACTCATTGTATTGAGAATAGGGTGAATGAGGAAGCACTTCGAAGTCCAATTCAAGTAATTTAGCCATCGTTGCCAACGATTTGTGACACGATGCACTATCTTGATGAAACAGTAATTTTTTTGTTAATTTGAAGTCTTTTTTGCTTTTAATTTGAAGTCTTTTACAGGCTGCTGTCCACCTGTCCATTTAGCTGACTGACGATTTGACTCTAGAGTATAGTGATGGATCCATGTTTCATCCATTGTCACAACAGCGAAATAAAAATGATTTTTTTATGCAGTATGTGAGTGTGCTCTAAATATTGCTCAGAATCATCAATACGTTGTTGTTTTAGGTCTGCTATGAGCAAAGGCGCTATCCATTTCGATAGCAATTTACGCATTCCCAAATGTTCATGCAAACTGGTGTAAACACTTCCTTTCGATATCCTCATATCAGCTATCTCATGCAGCTTTACTTTACGGTTTTGCGAAATAATTTTATGAATGTTTCTGATGTTGTCTGGTATATCCGCCTCATTTGGACGTCCAGAGCGTTGGGCATAATCGCTATTTGTACGATCACATCTGAATTCAGCATACCAGTCAATTATGGTTGATTTTCTTTCAGCAGAGTCCGGATAATGTTTATCAAGCCACGTTATTTTTCTTCATCAAAAAGCAATACTTAATCAACAGACGAAAATCTCTTAATTCCATTCTTTTGAAAATAACAAAAGTAGCGTCACTTAAAGCACAACTCAGAAACTAGTAGACAGATTGTTACGAAATTTTGACACATGATGTTTGAAGGTTGACACAATCGATCAGTGGTATGGATTTTTTCGTAAGTGACGTCATCTATATGTCAGACCGGGAACTTATTGACTGATGTGCTAGCTGTTCAAATATTAATCTTGAATCAATACAACCTCTCAACTCAAATACAAAAAATTGAACTGATATTTTATATTTTGTATAGTCTAGATTTATCATGTAAAATTTTTGTATGTAAAAATTTTCTCAGGGCGTTGAAGTCTAGATAAATTAGGTTTCCGAGATCGTTACCTTAAAGTAGCATAATATAAGTGTTTTTCGTAATAGGAATGTTGCTTTTTAATATAACTAGACAAATAAATATATAATATGTATATAGTTGAATAGGAACATTTTATTTTCAACGAAAAAAACTAGAAAAACTTTAGCAAAGAATTTTAGGGGAAGTGGAATTGTACTTCAATAGCAATCATCACAAGCAAATCAGTAAGGTGATAAAATATTCTAGAAGTATTTTTTAAGAGCTAAATGGAAACTCAGGACTAGCTGTTTGTTTATCGCAGGAGATGAATTAAGCGAAAAAGTATAAATACATTGAAACAATTAAACAACAATGACCAAAGAGTAAGATGACTTTTTACATAAGATAAACTAATTACATAAAAGAATTTATTTATTCACATAAAGGGGAGAGTTGCCTATTTTGAACCCACACTTTAATTGAACCACCCAGGTATTTTTTACATTTTGAAACCTGGAGCTATCTTGCAATGAGAGTACAAAGCCTATCGAGAATTATCTCTCTCTACCGAATTTCAAAGGAATCGGCAGTCGGCATTCAACACAATGCACGTATTTGTGTTTTATGCATGTTTCTTGTAGTTTTCCTTAAGTTTTTCAAAAGTGAATTTTTTTATATTAGTACCGGTAAGTAGTTTATATATTGTACGTATTAGGGATACACGGTTAGCAACATTCGCATCAATTTTAAATATTGAATCATTAGTTTAATATAAATGAGGTTAATTGTAAACGAAGTGATCCGTGGTTCCCAAATTGAACCCATTCACGTTTCCAAAATTGAACCGGTTGAATTTATGCTACTTGTTTCAGGCAAACCTTGAAAATGCCAAAGAGAGGTAAATATGGCCTTTGGGCGGAATCAACATGGTCACGGCCATTCGGACATTTAAAGCGATAGGTGTAGGATTGAACGAATGCGCCCGGCAGTACAACATTAATAAATCTACCCTTTTAAGATACATTATAGAAACCAATAAACATACCACTGGAATTGTCAAGAAAATGGGAACTACGTTTGTCTACGTTGTTTTTTCGAATGAAACTGAAGAAGCACTAGTTCAGCACATTATTCAATTTGTAGAAATGCTTTATGGTTTCACTATAAGAGATATACTACGTCTTGCATTTCAGTTAGCGGAAAAACACCAACTACAGTATTCATTTAATAAAGAGAACAAAGTTGCTGGCAAAAAATGGTTTTATGTATTTATACGTAGACATTCGAACTTATCAGTATGTCAGCCAAAATCCACATCAGTAGCGCTAGCACGAGGTTTTGAAAAAGGAACAACCAACATTGCCCCATCAACTGCCGAAACACCTCAGGTTCATGAAAACCCAGAGAATGGTAATATCTCTTCAGAGCCACCTGTCGATCCTGAGGTTAACACAGAGGATATCTCACTTCACAATCAACCCACCAGTTCATCTAATGGTGCTTCACAGCAAGTTGATTCTGCTTGTTCGTTTTTCGCCACGGTTCATTTCAGAAAAGTATTTGGAAGGATTTAATCCATTTTTTCAACCAGAGAAACTTAATCAATTCTGTTCAATCAATCTGTTCCTGAAACAAGTAAAATTGTTTAAAAGCGTAAGAATAAAACCTCTAATATCGTCACGTGATGATATGTAGAACTTCGTCTTATCCACAAGAGTATCTTATGTAACTTTTTTCTATATTTATTTAATTTATTTTTAGATGCCAAGGAGAAAGCTGTGGGATCCTGAAGAAGTGAAATAAGCTGTTGAAGCTGTACGAACGAAAGAAATGGGTTATAAAAAGGCAGTTAAGTTATTCAACATTCCGAAAGCTACTCTGAAAGATTACGCAAAAAAAATCAGAAACATTTATAGAAGATGTAGTTTCGGGAAAATGGGAAGAAAATCAGTATTACCAGTAAAATTAGAAGAAGAGTTGGTAAACTATTGCTTGGAAATGGAGAATTACTATGGTGTCACCGCTTCTGCTTTAAAACGAATGGCTTTCCAATTGGCTATTAGGAATAATATTCCTCACCCATTTTCGCAGACCAAAAAAAGGCAGACAAAAAATGTATAAAGCTATTTAAGGCACCTCATACTAGCTTGTCATTTCGTAAACCAGAGTCATTATCACAAGCTCGTATACAAGGTTTTACTGCAGAAAATGTTAAAACTTTTTCAGGTTTTAATATATCAAAAAAGTTTGATATATTAAAAACTGAATTACAAAAGATTAACTTCAACCCTAATAAAATATTGTGGACGAAACTGGGATTAGCACTGTTCAGCATAAAGTTAGAAAAATCTTGGCTATGAAAGGCACCACGGGCCCCACCCATCCCTTGTACGCAGTCAAAAGAATTCTAACACTGTATATATATATATATATATATATATATATATATATATATATATATATATATATATATATATATATATATATATATATATACATTATTAAAAATACATTTTATGTTCAAGTAGGATTATTGTGATCTCAATATCGCCCCTGGAACGTAATTAGGCGCCCAAAAATATATTTGTAAAATCTCCACTTTATTGTTAAAGCAATTCTTGTAGAAATTGTAATAAACTTAGCGTGTTTTTGATTATTGTTAATAATAAAAAACTGTTCTCTCTATTTTTGACGTTTTATTTATTATTATGCTCGTAATTTTTTTTACAAAAAGGGGGCGATATTTGGCGACTATATTTTATATCTGCAATTTGCAAGTTCGGATTATTATGTGAATGTAACAAAATATTTAATACAGTTTCCATTCTTCGACAACTGTATTTCTGTAATATTATGCAGAAATGCTTCAAACTCACTTTATATCGGTATCTGTATTGAACAATGTACTGTGTGTATAACAATCACTACATGATAATGCAAAGTTTTATCCGTTGAGATAACATTGCAAAAACTTCATTAATAAAACTTAATTAGGAGATGAATGATTCAATCTAATTTGGAGATAATTTAATTGGATTGAATCATCGGATTAAAAATTAAATATCTTCAAGTTTAATGTGTATATATGTAATATGATATGATAAATTTCATAGGGGCTAAATATTTTTGAGAAAGATATATTTACTTATTATACTTATTATATTATTACATTATATTATATTATTACAGTGTGAAAGTAGAATAACAAATATATGTTATTTTCTTAGATAACCAGCGTGATAGATCAGTATTATAGCATTTTCTGCTGCTGTAAACATTATAAATTGGTATTTTAATTTTTTTTTGCATGTAAAAAAAACTTGCACGTTAATTGTTGTAATTATTTTTATCGGCGCATCTACATTTATATAAAAATGTTTAATGATTGTGATGTAAAAGTTGATTTAATGTGTTTTATTAAATCAAATAAAAATAAAGTTTTTTGATATTTCGTTGTGAATACTCTTGATATTTAAAATGATTGGTTTTGTCAGATTGTAAACACAAGTAACTAGTGCTATGTTATAAAGAGAAAAGTCGATCCGATCAATATATAATGCTAATTTATACGTGTTTGGAGATGCTAGGGAGATTTTAACTGATATTGTATGAAGAAAATAGACGAAAAATCATAAAGTACCTATAATAAAGCTTTGTATCAAATTATTTTGTTCCAAGACTTAAAAAAAAACACGAATTTTCCATACATTTTTAATTTAATTCAAATTAGTATTAATTAACGTTCAAGTAATTTAACATCGCAATATTTAGAGTTGCTTTGTAATATTTTTTATTCGTTTATTCTTCTCAAAGTTAGTTCTTAGTTTTGACCCTTTTATATATATATATATATATATATATATATATATATATATATATATATATATATATATATATATATATATATATATATATGCCCTTTTTTGACCCTCTTCCCGGCCTTGGCCCCGACTTTTTTCTCATAATAAACATAAAGAAAAGGCTGGCTGGAAAGAAACATGAAATGAATATGTCATCTCCGAATGAGAGGACTGACTATATTGCCGAATTCGACAACTCATACGCACGCATTTTTGAAAGCATAAAATAGTTGGAAAATCGTTGCGCTAAGTAGGGGAGAGTTGCCGAATTTGGACCGTCGCCTAGATTGGACCACCACTCTATCTAGGTTGGATAACACATATATGTCCTCAATGTGGGCACATTATTGAGCATCAGAGTAAACCACGTTACTACAAAAAGTAGTAATGCAGTACATTGCTTGATAGTGGAGACGAAGGAGAATTAGTGTTTTAATAGATCTGAACTAAATAATTTAACAAACAACGAAATAATTTTGGTCATTTTTAAAGTAAGTAACAACAAATTGTATTACATACTTTAACCACAAATTTATTCAGAAACTAATAAGTGTGATAGTTTTATTAGCACAAGTTAAAAGTAGGGTTATGTAGTATATTTTAGCATTATAGTCAAGTTTAGATTGGACCATATAGCAGTTGTCCAAAATGGACCGGTTCAATTTAGGCAACCTCGATAAACTACAATTCCGAATTAATCTTTTATGCCTTTTAGGATCTATATGGCTAAAAGAGGACATTACGGAAGTTGGTTCGAAACTGATTTATTAAAGGCTGTTGCAGTTTATAGGAATGGTGATACTGGTTTGAAAGAGTATAGTCGTATTTATTATGTACCTAAAGCAACTATAAACAGATATGCGGATAAAAAAAATACTACTGGAAATAAAGTGAAAGCACTTGGTAGACAGCCCACATTTACTAAAGACGTTGAAACAATTCTAACCAAACATATTCTTCAACTTGAAGAATGTTTTTTTTTGTTTGACTCTCCGAGAAGTGCGAAAACCAGCATTCGAACTCGCTGAAAAATACTCTTTGCCACATAATTCTATTAAAGAAAAGAAAATAGCAGGGAAAAATTGGTTCTATTCATTTATGCGCAGAAATCCTGCTGTCCACTGTCATAACGAAAACCTGAAGGTACCTCAATGGCATGAGTACGAGGCTTCAATAGATAGAATGTAGGGCATGTTTTTGATATTTTAGAAAAAACTGTGGAAGAGTTTAATTTCACCGTAGAAACTATTTTTAATGTAGATGAATCGGAATTTTCGACGCCTTGTGGGAGGTGTAAAAAGTGTTGAACGTGGCGTTCTTACAACTATAGTATACGCGGTAAATGCTGATGGGGTTTACGTTCCTCGGATGATTATTTTTAAAAGAAAAAAGTCAACAAAGGTCTTCATATTGGGGCACCCCCCGCAAACTTTGTTATTATATCAGAATCAGGTTATACAAATTCTAAATTTTTTGTTGAGTGGCATTTCAAAAATCATGTAAACTGCAATCAAGATAAGAAAGTCCTTTTACTGCTTGATGGGCATACGACTCATAGCAAGAACTTAAACGCTGTACCTTTGCTATAGAAAATTGAATAGTATTACTGCAGTTACCTGGGCATATCACCTATCGTTTGCAACCTCTAGATGTTGCTTTCTTTGGGCCGCTACAGAAATCTTTTTTTCAGGCGCAATAAACTTGTCTTCGTCAATATAAAGGTTATAAGATATATCAAACTCAAATTTCAAAATTACTAAATGAAGTATACGGAACAGCGGTAACTGTGGCAGTAGCTGAAAATTTGTTTCGTGCCACTGGTATATGGCCAGTTAACAGACATGTTTTTCAGGATCACTGATTTGTACTATCAGATATGTTACTACCTCAACATTGTGGTAATGTTACTGAAATTGAAATAATTACTGGAAATTCAGCAAGTACGTTAATACCCAATGACAGTGAAAGCGGCAGTGATTCCGCTGTTAATATTTCTCAAGAGAAAAAGCATATAAACTTTGAGGATATTCTTCATAAAATACCACAAAATATTTTGAAATATGTAAAACAGTTATCTATCTGATAGAAAGTTGCCAATTTGTCCCAACTAACCGAAACCGAGGGCATTTACTGACAACATTTTGTATGTCCAGGAAGTAGAAAATATTCTGAAATATTACTATAATTCTCAGATATCAGAATCAGGATACGCGCCAGGTCAATTATCAATTGCTTTGATTTACTTTCAGTTTCCACTTGATTAGTTTAAGTACGAAAAAATATTCTTGATTTATATCCAATAATTCAGTTCGGTACAGTAAGCGTGGTTTCACAAAGCTTTAATAATCGAAGATTTATTATTAAAAGTTAGCAAAGTAGAATAAATATACCTAGGGCTACAAAGGAGACATCGTGTCTATATCGAGAAGGTGTTCTTTCTTAGTGGGAATGGCCAATTGGGAGTTATATTTATTATAATATATTCGAGAATGATGACTTTCATTTAAACAAGTTTCGTTTGGTTTTTAATTTCTGTTTATTTTTTAAACTTAAACAATATATAGATATCAGTGTTTTGAACAAAATTTAGTAGCTTTGAATAGTAGTGATCAAAATAAGAGGATTTAGACAATCAATGTGTTGTCAAATGTTTAGTCATTAAAAAGATACAGGGTGTTGAAAGTGAAACTAAATTTTCGAAAAATTAAAATTATTTAAAAACGGTTGAAGATATCATGTTCAAAATCGGGGTAGTGGAGTTTTTAAAGGCAACAAATCTGAATTTGATACTAGCTTGGGACTAGTTCCCAGAGGGCGCTTGCTACATACATTGTGAGGAATTAATTCGCTCATATTGTTTACCCCATAAAGCTATTCAAAATAGAGAAGAGTCCTAAATAATTTCCAGGTAAAAAAGGTACCCTTGGTCAATATCAATATCTCACGCTGTTTGCGAGATATTCGTGTTTGAATATTCCATTGCACATCTTGTCGATGGCTGAAAAATATTCAATTCACAAAGTGTGCTTTAAATGTTGTGTATAAATTATTACGTCTCTATGACAACTGCCATTGCTTTTTATCTATTCAATTAAATGTAGGTGGAAACAAGTTTCTCCAGTCTTAAGTTGGTATTCAATAATTTGTAACAAATCCCCAGACTTTGTTTTATTACAACAATCCTGGTGAACGACTGAAATGTATAACGGCAGAATAAGAAGAGGACATTCTGGTTAGTATCGCGGAAAATCCTGAACTAAGCACTAGGCGTTTGAAGGCTTCTATAGGAATTAGCAAATCTACCGTTTGAAGAGTTCTTCATAAATAAAAATTGCTTACCTACCATTTTCCGCTTGTTCAAAATTTATTTCCACAAGATTTACTGGCCCTGATACGGAATTTTTAAGGCAGATTATGATTATTACGCCTTGAAAAATCGATACATACCAAGAGAGTGACATTTCCAGCATGAATATTCAATTTTGTGTGGCATTACCGACAATTTTTTAATTAGCCCATTTGAGTTTCAGGAAAGACTGAATGGAGATGAATACGTGCAGTTTTTAGAAAATTATTTATTATGCCTTTTGGACGGTATACCTCTGAACTTAAGACAAGATATGTGGTTTATGCAAGATGAAGCACCACCGCATTTTACTGTTGCAGTGCAAAATCATCTGAATCAACGTTTTCCATATTGGTGGATTGGGTGCGGTGGTGTGTTTCATTGGCCACCTCGGAGCCCAAACATTAGTCCGTTAGGGTTTTATTTGTAGGTTTATATGAAATCTTTAGTTTACCATGATGAAATCAATACATGAGACAAACTTTTACAAAAAAAATAACAAGCGGTCAATGTGTAGAAAATAAGAAAATATCTTTTCAAATGTGAGGCGTGAACGGTGAACACTATCAACACCTATTGAAGTAAATTTCAAAAAATTGTTATTATAAATAAAGTCCCTTGTATTTTTAACATCTTAATATTTTTCCTCGTATTCAAGGCACACTATGTGAATTGTAGATTTTTCAGCCGTCGACAATATGTGCAATGGTATATAAGAACACGAATATCTCGCAAACGGTGTGAGATATCGATATTGACTAAGGGTACCTTTTTACGTGGGAATTATGATTTTTCTCTATTTTGAAGTCAAAGTAGTCCCAACTTCATAGGGTAAAATAAAATATGAGCAAGTTAATTCCTCACAAAGTAGGTAGCAACCGCCCTCTAGGAACTAGACTCAAACTAGTACCAAATTCGGACTTGTCACGTTTGAAAACCTAAAGAGCCCGATTTTGAACCTAATATATTCAACTGTTTTTAAATTAGCTCAATTTTTCAAAAATTTAGTTTCAGCACCCTGTATCTTTTTAATAACTAATATTCACACATTTACCAACAACACATTTATTGACTTAGTCCTCTTATTTTGATCTCTACTATTACCAGTTGCTCTATAGTGTATGAATTATGGGACACCCTGTATAAATGAACTATTGTGCAGTTGACATTACTGCACGCCATGTATCAGATGTATGTCTGGTTTTATTTATTAGTATCTTAAGATGCATTAAAGAAAGAGATGTGAATTAGCATCCAAGTAAAAACGATTTATCACTACAGTTAATTTAAAACGATATCGACGGGGTGTTAGGTGATTCTGTTCCTTCATATCAAGAAATTTTAAATTTAATAGAGACCTGTGCGAATGTCCGGGATTAAGTATTGAAAGGTTACTGTAAAATATATGACCCAACATATGATTATTTGCTGAAGTTGTTGCTGATTTGTTGACTTTGCTGAAAGACAAGAACGCTATATTATGAATTCGTTTAAAAAAAAAAGATCAACAGAGAATGGACATGGAAAAGTCCATCTGGACTACAAGTGAAATTGATTGTATTATGTCAAACGATAAAGCAATATTTTGTAATTGCACTGCCCTTAACCATTTTAATGTGGGAAGTGACCGCCGAATGGTACGAGCAAAGATTTGGATAAACTGCTGAAAAGAGCGCGAAAGAATGATAAGATCAAAAAGGGGCAAAGTGGATTCTGGGAAGCTGCTGGAGAAGGGCAAATATTTTTAAATTGCTTTATCGAATCGCTTTGCTGTATTACAAGACCCGGAGAAGATGGAATTTACAGCCTAATATGAAGAAATCGTCAGCAATGTGCTTAAAACGGCGGATTCAATAGCACCAGAAGATAAATGTTTTAAAGAGTTAAAAATTTCCAATGAGACCATTAATTTAATTAAAAAAAAAATGCAGGACAATGAAGAATGCAGACAGTCCCTTTGGCAGGGTCGAGTACGTTAAGCGTTACTAGACTATAAGAGGATGTATTCGAGGGGAGGCGCGTCGATTCAACATGCAGTTGGTGCAAAAAAACTCTGGTCGAAAACAGGGGAATTATCAAAGCTAAGCAGAGTCTAAGATAGAAAAAGACATAAAGGTTTTTCCTTAAAGCGTGAGGATGGTACAATACTCAGGAAACGGACGGAAATGTTAGAGGTTGTTCAAAGATTTGATTTAAATTTATATGAGGACCAGATTCAGATAAGAACAGCAATGCCCACTGAAGAACAAGTGGCCGATATCCTGGTGGAGGAAGTAACAAAGGCTACGATAAAGACTCGATGTAAGATGGTAAGGCTCCAGGAAAGGATACTATAACTGTAGACATGTTACAAGCTAGTGGTCGGACTTTACATAAAACACTAGCAAAATTATACTCAAAATGCCTCAAACAACAAGAAGTACCGAGCTTATGGAAAAATGCAGAAGTGGTTCTTTTACATAAGAAAGGAGCACGGCAAGATTTAAAGAACTACCGTTCAATAAGCCTCCTATCAGTGGTGTACAAAGTTTTCACCAAGATAATATACAAAAGAATACTCAGAAAACTTAACGACGAACAACCAAGGGAACAAGCAGGATTCAGAAGTGGATTCAGCACAATGGATCACATCCAGGTTCTACAGCAGGTCATAGAAAGGCACAACGAATACACTATGCCACTGTGCTTGGCTTTCATCGACTACGAAAAAGCATTTGATTCCATCTCAAAGCATGCGATAATGGAAGCACTGCTTAGCCAAGGTGTAGGGAAAGCCTATGTAAACCTATTCGAATCGATATATGATGGAGCTACAGTCACAATTCGCCTTGATGATCTTGAAGTGGGAATTAATGTAGAACGAGGTGTACGGCAGGGTGAGGTAATATCGCCTATTCTTTTCTCGGCTGGCCTTGAACAAGTATTCCGTAAACTGGATTGGGAACAGGATGGTGTAAAGCATTTGATTCAATCTCAAAACGGGCCATAACGGATGCATTGCTTAATCAAGGCGTAGAGAAAGCCTATGTAAATCTACTAGGATCGATATATAATGAAGCTACAGCGACAGTCCACCTTGACGATCTTGAGGTTGGAATAAATGTAGAGCGGGGCGTACGGCGGGGTGACGCAATCTCTTTTCTCTCCTTCAGGCAGGCTGAGAAAAGAAGAGAGGAAGAATCGCCTCTTCTTTTCTCAGCCTTCCTGAAAGAAGTGTTCCGTAATTTGGATTGGGAACAGGATGGTATAAGGATTAATGGTGCATTTTTAAATCATCTTAGATTCGCAAATGGTATCGTTCTTCTTTTACAAGACCCAGAGGAACTGCAAAGAGACGTACAAAGGGCTGGGGAACCATTTGGCTTGAAAATAAACCAGCAGAAGAGCCATGTCATGTTCAATAAATTTGCTGAGGACAAAAGGATTTCTATTTTGGGAACGGATTTGGAGGTTGTGGATCACTATATATATATATATATATATATATATATATATATATATATATATATATATATATATATATATATATATATATATATATATATATATCTTTGGCAGAGGGTTTCAATGGAAGGGGATACCGTTCGGGAGGTGGAACGACGCCTTAAATAGGGGTGACAGACATTTGGCAGGCCGAACATATTATTTAAGAGCAAACTACCACTTTGTCTGAAAAGAAAAGTCTTTGATCAGTGTGTCCTTCCCGCTATGACATACGGAAGTGAGACCTGGACACTCACATCACGGTCAGTTCAAAAAATTCGAGTAGCACATAGGGGAATGGAAAGATGTATGCTTGGCATTACTAGACGGGATAGAAAGACCTGCACATGGATCAGAAAACAAATGAAAGGGAGTGACATCATTGGAAGAATAAAGCAATTGAAATGGAAGTGGGTAGGCCATGTAGCGAGGCGATGGGCCGGAGCGGTCCTGGACTGGATACCACTTGATCGCAAATGTTCACGAAGAAGACCGAAAACACGATGGACTGATGATATTATTAAGTATATTGGACCCGAATAGCGGAGGAAAGCTCAGAACCGCGATAGTTGGAAGCATGCTGAAGAGGCCTTTTTCCTGCAGTGGGTTGATACGGGATGATGATGATGACGATGATGATGATATGATTATTTATAAGAGTATCTCGTAAAAATAATTTTGTCCCACGAATTGGTTTTCATAATCATTTCTGGGCATAATATCCATTGTCGATTAGAATGTAAAATAATACAATCATCGAGGAGCTCAACAGTAAAGTTGGTGAAAATTAGCACATATTTTCAAAATTTTTGCTTCAATGCCTCCTTCAATATTTGAGCTTATTTTCTTTCCTTCAGAAGATTCTTTTTCTTGATTATTTACCACGTAGGTGCACTATGTCCACATCTTCTGTATGCGTTCTTACGAGATGTCTCAACAATCTAATATTTGTCTGTAACACTCGGGTTGGTCACGAAACTCTGTGAATCACTTATAAACTATGAAATGATAGGGAGCAGAGTCCACATATTACTTTTTTAACTTTTCTTCGATGTGTGCGTGTTATTGCGGTTTTTTCACGCAAAAAATAATGCTTAATCAACACACGAAAGTCACTTTTTACCATGATAGCAAAAAATATGGACATATCTGTTGTCGAAGAATGATAAATCAAAACTAAATGTCACAGCGGCTTGTAATTAAGAAAGCAATTTATTTTTCAGAAATGTAATCACCTTGTAGGTCGCACGGTCAGTTATCGTGGAAGTATCTGTACTTCGAAAAGTAACTTTTGTACATCGAAAAGTAACATTTAAAAAAGCACACAAAGAATTGAGTGCCATTAAGTGTGGAATACAACATCATTTAAATGTCCACTACGCGATTGCTTGCACGACTCAATCCTTTTGAGGTAATTTTCAATGATTTTTCCGCACATTTCAGTTGGTATCTCGGCCATGACTTTACGAATGTTTGTTTTCAACTGCTCAATACTTTGAGGATTGTCTACGTATACACGATCTTTCGCATAGCCCTATAAAAAAAGTCCAACGGCGTTAAATAGCATGATCTCGGCGGTCAATTGACATCACGAACTTTCGAAATTACGCGGCCTGGGAACTTCCCGCGCAATAAAGCCAAAATTGGCCGTGTTGTGTGGCTTGTTGCACCGTCTTGTTGGAACCACATATCGCTCAGATCTAAATCTTCAATTTCAAAATAAATCGGTTATCGTACGGCTATAGCGTTCAAAATTGACGTTAAGTCACTCCTTCGTTTTCGAAGGAGTACGGGCCAATGACACCACTAGACCAAAACGCGCACTAAACAGTCACCTTTTGCGGATACAATGGACTCTCTGCAATCACTTGTGGGTTTTTACGTATCCGCCTAGCGAGACATAAGCCCCATCGCTGAAGAAGATTTTGTTCGAAAAATCAGGTGAATGGTCAAGTTCAAAAATCAAATGAATGAAGACAAGCCCATAGACTGTGAACGTCGAGGAATCGATAAATTTGGGTCTTTAGCCACACTTTCACTAACAGCAGTAATATTCTCCATCGAGCGAGCGTTAAGATGATACACATGTCTTATCACATTAGTAATAGACCCAATATTTTCTAGTTTGTTGACTGTGTTGGAAAATGTGCGCTCAGAAGGACGATTATGGCGACCACATTCTTCTCGTAAGGCGTGAAACGTGGCTGTAGCAGAATCACCATTTTTGTTAAAACTTTTAACAATCCTAATGCGTTATTCGGTAAATGATCCATATTGCAAAATGACAAACCTTAAAGTAAACAAATCACATTTTGGATGACATTTACGTTTGACAGTTGGACAAATTCCAGGGCTGTATAAAGCTGCCGTAAATACCATAAGTCTATACAACGATTGTATTCTTATTAACAAACTTTGTAATTAAAATTTGCTAGGCATATTAAATATTTATAGTATACTGAGTGTTTTTAAATAGTGTGTGCTTGAAAAGAATTAAATTGCAAAAATTGCTAGACGCCCGGAAATAAAGTACGAATATTTTAGGGAAGTGATTGTGTGAATTAAAATATAAAAAAGTTCCTATAAACATACCCCAAAAACTGCTTCTTAAGTGGGGCTAGAGCCCCTTAAAGGGGAACTCTGAAGATGGTTTTTTCGCAATATTTTTGAAACGGTGTATGATAGAGTCGTGAAATTCGGTATACTTTAATAAGTTGGAATGGAAAAAACGTTTTTTTTGTGTTAATAATTGAATATTTTAGTCAGTGGCGTCACATATAGGGCATGGTCTCCTTGGTAAATGCTGCCATAATTTTTTTTAAGATTTTTAGGTAAAAAAGGTCCTCTTATTTCATCTCGTTAGGATAAACCGCTTTCCAGATAAGCTACTTTTTCTAAATCGATGCACGATTACATGGATATCGAAATACATCTTAATAATTAAGTAGGCGGATGTTACCGTTAATCTTTGTCTTTGACGTTTCGTAAAACTAGACCATTTACGCAATAAAATCTACATTTTTAATTTTTAAACTGCAAAATGGCCCATTATTTCGCAATTTTATTTATACAATTTTATGTTCGGAAAGGCGAATGGAAACACGCGTGAAGTTAGAACTATTCTAACTTATTGAAGTATACGGAATTTCATGACTTTAGCATAAACCGTTTCGAAAATATTGCGAAAAAACAATTTTTAGAGTTCCCCTTTAAGCCCCTTTAAGAAGCAATTTTTTGGGTATGTTTATAGAAACCTTTTTTATGTTTTAATCCCTAGAGTCATCTTCCAAAATAGCTTGACGATATTTTCGGACACCCTGTATATTCTTTAGTTAGGCCACTATAATATTTAATTACTTAATTGTATTATTTGATACTAAACTTGACATACATGACTAAAACAACAACTAATCTAATATGGCTGAAATTTTCAAGGTTGTCTTTCAACGAATGCGCAATTAAATTACCAATATATATCTTGGAATATTTTTTACGAGTAACACCACCTTCATGTTGAGGCGGGAAACTTTTCAGAGTACCCTACTACATTGCATAGGGTTGTCCAATAAGAGTGTCAGTAATATGAAATGAGGCACTGTTCGGAGATGGACTCCGAGGTGATCGGACGTGTCTGTCCACGTCAGATCTCCATGGGGGCAGACAGAAGCGACTGTTGGTGGTCTCAGTAGCAGAAGACTGATCTGGCTTAGGAAGCGAGCACCCCGAAGTCCACTCGCGGCCGAACGCTGGTCGATCCCGACGTAGCGTACTAAGACGGCGTGAAATCGGCGTATCCCAGTTAGTAATAAGGGTGGTTCTTCAAACCTAACGAAGTTGATAGTTTTAGCTCCGACGGTGAAAAGTTCCGATGACATGGGACTGGCAGCACCACTAAGTCTTCCATCACGGTTCGTCTAATCAGAGAATAAGCAGTTTAACACCTGCAAAAACAACCAAGCATAAGAACAGAGAAGAACAGCATCTCATTCACCACCTAATTCGACAGCGACGACCTATAACTACCACGACAGATTCAACATCCTAATCAAGAATAAACTTCCACTGGATCTGACCCTCGCGGGTCAGGTTCGGAGCAGTAACCCCTTTTTCTAACATGATCGATTAACCTCGATATAAAATCATGAAGGCATGGTCAACCTCGCCAAAACGACGGCGACTAAAATTTTCTCCGACGCGTCTGGCGCGAAACAGACGTGTTCGGCAACCATGGAATAACAGTGAACGCCCTAGGGTCAACTAATAATCGGGTATTTTTTTTTAATTCTAAAGAACATATGATGGCGTTATGTTTTGAAACTTCGTCTGGTAGAATGAATTCCAGGGACCGAATTGTTGATTACCTTTTGATACACATAGCGTGATACATTTTAATGGTAGCTTGAATGTTTCATTTAAGATCAAGAATGGATCGGAGTTTATTTCTGTAAACTAGAGATTGAACATAACTCCACAAGAAATAATCCAAAAGCGTGGGGACGTATAATCTTGGTGGCTAGTTGATGTTACTATATCGTTAAATATCGCGCCCAAGAAGCTTTTTTTGCAATAAATCGATCATCTGGCGAGATGTATGACAAGTCACACTACACTGTCGTGTTGAAAGAAAACATTATTTATATCCACATTTATCAGTTCAGGCCAAAGATATTCTGTATTAGTATATTCCTATAGCGTTCACTATTAACACACTTTCCGCCAGTGATGGAGAACTGTCGATAGGCATTGCCAACGATAGTTATCAATAGTCAAACTTTCGATTATTATCGACAGTTCTCAATAGTAAAAAAGGATTTTGATACCTAGAAATAGTAGTCAAATAATAAAAAATACATTATGTAAACCTTTATAATAATGTCTTCTTAACCATGCACCTACAATTGTAAAATAAAATACGTAATATATAACATTTTATAATACTAAACTTGAAGAGATTTACCACTAAACACCAAAACGCTTTTTTTTACTGCTCGACGCACG
Organism: Cosmopolites sordidus; assembly: GCA_031761425.1. Classification (NCBI taxonomy): domain Eukaryota; kingdom Metazoa; phylum Arthropoda; class Insecta; order Coleoptera; family Curculionidae; genus Cosmopolites; species Cosmopolites sordidus. Next base: position 447,412 of record JARFXV010000820.1, on the reverse strand, counting down.
TTTCGCTAACTATCATCAGCAGATGATTTAATCTAATTCTAAAACTAAGCTATGTCCTATTTATATGAAAACCATACCTAACGAAGCGTGTAAAAATCATGAACCGTGAAGTGTACTAAGCCTTACATTAATAATAGAAAAAGTTGACTGAAAGGAATCGGTCCTTTATCTCGGTTCATGATTTTCTTACATTTTTCTATTTGAATGCTTTCATATGCATCCAAAGTCCTATTATTAGTAACACTTTTAATTAGTCTTAAATTACTAATATCTATACTGTGGTCATGTTCGATTGCATGTTGGGCAACATAAGATTTTTCATTTCTCCCATATCTAATGTGGGCAATATGTTCTTTATATCTTGTCAATATGGATCTTTTTGTTTGCCCAATATACCTTCGATCACAGTCTTGACAGCTAATTTCGTAAATCCCCGACTTTTCATGTTGCTCTACTTTATCCTTTGGATTACCCAGAACTTCTCTTAATTTATTATGTGGTTTGTACACAACCTTAATGTCCACTTTTTCAAAATTTTGTCTAGTCCTCTTGTTAATTGGGCAACAAATAGTATTACCATAAATTTCTTTGTGTTCTGATCCTGTTGAAAAGTCGAAGATTCTTTCAATAATTTTCTGAACTTATGTTTTCTAATTAGTTTACCCAACATGCAATCGAACATGACCACAGTATAGATATTAGTAATTCAAGACTAATTAAAAGTGTTACTAATAATAGGGCTTTGGATGCATATGAAAGCATTCAAATAGAAAAATGTAAGAAAATCATGGACCGAGATAAAAGAGCGATTCCTTTCAGGCAACTTTTTCAATTATTAATGTAAGGCTTAGTACACTTCACGGTTCATGATTTTTACACGCTTCGTTAGGTATGGTTTTCATATAAATAGAACATAGTTTAGTTTTAGAATTAGATTAAATCATCTCCTGGTGATGTTAACATGGTTAGCGAAACGTGCGTCGAGCAGTTTAAAAAAAGCGTTTTGGTGTTTAGTGGTAAATATCTTCAAGTTTAATATTTCACACCAAAGGTTCCAACAGAAGGATTGCTTTTGTAATACATTTAGCGTTTACATTAAAAAAGAAATACTTATTTTAAAAACTCATAATGGCAACAGTTAATATTTATTTTCAATCATCCAATCATTTTTATTTAAGAAAATGAACATATTAATATTTTTTTAGTTTCACTCTTGATGGTCTGTCTGAAAATATTTGTCCATCCGTGCTAAATGTCCTTTCCGATTCTACGGAGGATGCTGAAATACAGAGATATTTCTAGGATAGCTGTTGCATAGACTTATATTCATTTGCGTTGACCTAAAAAAAAAATAAATTTAAATAACTCCTGTTTCTATCACCACTATTCCAGTACGGATAAAAAAAACATTAATTGCAGTAACCTTACCTCCCAAAAAGGAGTGGATCTGTGTCTTGGGTTGTATTTTGACGGTCCATGTATTGCCTCTTCATGATTATTACGTCAGCTATTGAGGATCTTATCTTTTACGGAGCTTTCTCTCTCATAAATGAAAAAGAGAACCCGAACTCGAAAAACTTGTGTTAGTACGTGCAATGGTATTTTCGTCTAATATAGTACTCGCTGTATTTCCTGCTTCTTTTCTGGTCATGTAGTTCATTTCTTGCTCTAGAAAATTTAAAGCAGATTTGGTATTCTCATTGCTCATAAAATCTTTCTGTTTAAACCTCGGGTCAAGTAAAGTTTCCGTCGTGGCCGTTCTTTTTTCATAAGGGAATAGGCGGTTTTGTATAGAATCCATTAATTTAACTACTTTTAATTTTGGCATCTTGTTTATCAGTGTTCTATGAATTCCATTAATAAGGGGGACAGCGACAGATATTGTCACACAAAGCAGTGAGTTTCTGAGGATGAAGGAAGACAACTTCTGAATCACTCGCTGATTTTCATAGGTCCGAATTCTGCAGTTAGATTTGTTCACAAACCCATTAATCTAGCACTGCGATTTGTTGAAAAAAAAATCTTCGAAGTGGGGTTCGTTTTTTCAATTTCTATTTTCTATAGGCTGTTGAATCGTGTATCTTTCTATGGTAACTTGACACAATGGACTGTACAGATCAGTTTATAACTGACATTTATTTACCTTTCAAACAGCGTTGTCACTATTACGTTTCAAGGTTCTGATACGCTTCTTGGAAGTTTCTTTATAATCGAGAGTAAAAGTTTTTCCGAAAATTTTTGTCGGATTCATTTGTTGAAATTTTTATGCAAGACGAACAATTATATATTCTAGAATGATAATTCTGGAGGAATTTGTTGCAACTGCATATTTTGAAAAGATGGAAATCAGGTAAAACATTTATTAGAACGGTGTCACTATTTTTGTTTGCAAAATAATAAGATAAATAATAAACAAAAACAGAGATAATACGTTGCATATTCCATGAACAGTTGAGCAGTGTTGAAAATAGAGTGAATGTTTAGTCCAATTTCTATATTTTCTCATGTTTTCTCTAAACCCTGGAATACTCACTATACGTCGAAGCGACTTGTATTTTTTTTAGTTTCTGATTCTGACCACAGGGTGCACTGCATTGGCCTCAGCTCTCACCTGTGCTTCTAGTGCTTAGTCACAGGCAAGCCGCCGTCCCAGTCGGATCTTGTATTGCTGCAAACGTGAATTACACTGGCTCCCCAAAACTTTCTACGTCGATTCGATGTGTAATGAGTATTATGAGTAAATTTTATATACGTCATTGTGACGTGTGATGAGTATTATAAGTAAAATTGGTATACGTATTTTTGACGTACAATCAGTGTTATAAGTAAAATTAGCACGTTCATTCATTTTGTTTTTTTCATTTATTTAATTTTTATCGAATTTTAATTTTTTCTTTTTAGAAAATAGAGAAAATACCAATGACAGAAGAGGTAATTTTAGCTAAATAACAACTAAATATAGAAGATGACGATACGCAAATTGGTGGTCCCCTCTACCATTTGATGAATCATCCATCCCGATCCATCTGATGAAGAGGCAGATCCATTGGACTTTTCAGACTCTGATTCAATTCATGATCCTGATTATAAACCTTTTTCTGATTCTAGAAGTGATGACGTTACAGAGCGACTTGATTTGGAAGAATCAGACGAATTAGTTATGCACAATATCGTTTAATCGTTTTATTATTTTTATGAAATGTTCTTTCCCGAAGTTTTTTTTTCCCATTTTGACTGTTTTATTATTTTATGGACCCATTATTTCTCAAAGGTCTCTCTTTGGTAAAAGTGATAATTTTGGCTGTCATTACCGATTATAGTTTAAATAAAAGATCTGTTCTATATTAATGCAAGACTGATTTTGGTGGTTTTTTGACACTAACAATCGTGGAATATATTATAATATGTAGCTATATTATATTTTAAACATAGTATATAAATATATTTTTAAGTTTGACGTATCTTGTTTTATGATATTACAAAGTTTGACTGCGATATATTATGTTTTACTTAAATAACCTCCCAAAAATGTTGATTTTGGAAACGGACGTCGAAACGACTTATAGTGAATAATACTAATAAATGTTTCAAGGTGAGTATTGCAGGGTTAAATAGTTTACACTTATATCTACATTTTTTGGTGATCATATGCGACATCAATTTTAAAATTTCTTAAATATGTTGCTTATTAAAATTCCCACTTATGCATTAACCGTTAGTTATTTTAGCATTTACAATATGAGTCCTAAAACTCAATAAATGTATTATAATTCTGAATATTAATGATAAACAATAGCTGAAAAGGTAAACAAAACAATAAGATGTTTTACTTAATTATAATATAAATATTTCTGGGAAACCTTTTCTGTCTAATATTATTATAAATAATTGACTTCGATTATAATAGAGAACATTATACAACACCATATAGGCAAAACCGGATTGTAAATTATATCCATGGAATTTCAAAACTAATGTTATTACACTAATAAATAAAAAATTGTTTCTATGTGTACACAAAAATTATATTTAGCAGAATAACATCAAATCTCTTTTACTGTCGCTTATTCCAACTAATTATTAATAACATTTAATTATAACTGTAACTGGTAACAAAAATTATTATATCCTGTTTCGCCGGTCGCGTTGGTGCGGCGGTAAGAGCGTCTGCTTTGCCGAATCCGCGCTGAAGCGGCAGCTGGTTCGATTCCAGCGCTCGGATGGTTATTTTTCTTTCTTCTGTCCGTTTATCTTTCCTAAATGTTTGTAATTGTTTCCTAAAATTGTGAAATTGAGAGACTATTCAACATTACTGCTTCTATCACAAATTATTATTATTTGATGTGATGAACGGCATTATCTTAGACTTCTTACAATACGAAATCGACATGAACATATTCGGTAAGTATTTGATGCCAGTAATAAGAGCTAATCTAATTCATGAGATTAAAGCATGTCCTGATTATACTAACATGATTAGCAAAACGTGCGTCGAGAAGTTCAAAAAAGTGATTTGGTGTTTAGTGGTAAATTTTCAACCAAGATGTGAAATGGAACATTCGAACACGCTAACCCTAACTTCGTTTTTTTAACGAAATACCCCATATAGAATTACATTTTTAGATTCCGTGAAGCATTTTGAAACTTTTTTATGTGACATGGTTTTATGTGTTAGGTGTAAATATTTTACACCTAAGATGAGCAATTTCATCAAGAAACATCCCTGAAAATAATTTTTTTTTTTTAAATCAGCTTAGACAGATACCTGAATTTTTTAATATTGTGTCATAATAGGTTGCTTTATGATAATATGATATGATATATGATAATAAAATAGTGCTGTTCTGATATAACTTAAAAATTCATGTTATGTAGGAATTTTAAATGGAACGCCCTTGTATTTTATAGCGGACCAAAAAAGAGTAATACATTCTGTATCTAAAAGTCTTAAGTGATGATGCACATATTTTTAGTGGTTTTCCACTGATAAGTAAAAAAACCAAAATAATGCTATTAATGCAAAAATACTTTAGTAGTGAGCCACGGCCGGTTAGGGTGACATTACTTCGAAACAAATAATATGAAAATGAATGTATTTGACATTATTGGTTTGATAATTCATTATTAAGGTATTTAAGTAAGTAATTGTTTCAGTAAATAATTGAAGGAATTAACTATTCGAATGCAGTGTTTATGAACTTATATATTTTATGCGGACACTGTGACACAATTATCGACTGCACTTGAAGATAGTTTAACGGAATGTATTCTAATTTAGCACGAATGAATAAAGGAAAGTTTAGACGGATTAATTTTTTTATAAATTTTAGTTTTTCGAAGGCACCGCGGAATTTGAGCAAGCCAGTAACGTCCGATTAGGATAACGAGATTAACATTCTGGTTTATTTCCGTGCGTATCCACAATCTTTTATTAGAAGAGCTGAAGATGATACTGAAAAATACTGAAAAAACACGGCATGTGCCCGTACAATTTATTCAAGTGCAGTTTCTCAAGCCAAACGACTGCCCTCAAAAAGTGACATTTTGTGAAAATTTATTAGTTCGTTTCCAGGAAGATCTACAATTTTTACAAAAAATAATCTGGGCTGAGGAGCCCAAATTTTCGAGAGAATGAGCTTTTAACAGACGAAATTGTCACTTCTTGGGCCAATAAAAATCCTCATTTTTCCAGGGACTGCAAGAGAAATTTAGTTTTAATGTTTTTTTGTTTAATCATGGACAAACAAATTGGATATTTCATTTACAATCAACAGTTAACTTTGCGAAAGTATCCAGTAATAGTAACAACAGTGGTAGGGGATTTGACAGAAAACCTTCCATTGACAGTGTATTGAAGCACCTGGTCCAGCTTGGAAGTGCTCCAACACACTGTACAGAAGTAAGCAGGCAACTGTATGAACTATTTTAAGACAGGTAGTTTGGATCCGTTGAATTGCCCGCCGGAATCACCCGATTTAACGCCTCTTTATTTCTGTCTTTGAAGTCTGCAATAGATATTATCTACAAAACGCCAGTAAACACTAGCGAGCACATCGGGTAAATCAAGCATTCGCAGCCATAGATCCTATTGAGATAAGAAGTGCCGTCATAGAAGGGGTCCATGTTAGAATATTGAAATGTCTGGAGGTAAACGGTCAGCATTTCAAACGTTTGCTATAAAAATAGTTTTTTACATAGTATTATGTTTCTAATTTTAATTTTGTTTTATTGTTTACTAAAATAAAATATACTGTTATCTTTGCTTTAATTGCATTATTTTGTTTTTTTGTTTAGTCGAAAACCATTAGAAGTAGGTATATTATCACTTTACACTTTAGATATAGAATTTATTGCTCTTTTGTGTTCCACTACAAAATACAGGGTATTCCGTTTAAAATTTCTACCTAATAAAAATTTATAACTTCTATCAAAATGGTACTATTTTCTAAAGGGTTTGTATGCGATAAATGAATTATCATGTCATATTGTCATAAAACAACCTATTGAGGAACCGTATTCAATAATATAGGTATATCTAGCTATGCTGGTTGTAAAATTATTTTTTTATTCAGAGATGTTTGTTGCCAAATTTCTTAAAAATATTTTTAATTTCCGAAATAGCTCAAAATAGGTATAGCATATGTTACATAAAAGTTTCAAAATGTCTCACAGAATCTAGAAATGTAATAACACATTACATTTCTATTATATTTTTTCTATTCTTACATTTCTTACCAAAAACGGCTGTAATGGAATTTACATTAAATGAAGAGATCATCACAAAAACATACAGTTAACGACACAAAATCATCACAAAAACATACAGCTGCTTAATGGCACGAAAAATAAATCAAATCTACGATCAAATAAATCTAAACAATATCTTATTTAAAAATGATGTTGTTGTCGCTCTATAATTCTTAATGCTTTTCTTAAAAAAACACAATTAATTTGAGAAAAAGGTAAAAAATAATTTATTTACAGTATGCGCCATCTCTACATTTTTCATCTCTCTGGTAATTTGTGGATGCCCTCTCAGAAAAACCGCAAATCTTTTGAGGCGGTCTAGACATGAAGCGATTTTTCGACATATACCCTGAAGTGCTTCATGGAAAGTGCATAAGATATCGATGGAAACAAGTGGTAGTCGGAAGGGGGCTAACTCTGGTATATCATTTGTTCACGGTAGCAAACGGCAGTTTCATCTGTTTCATCTGGTGTCAGAAGCTCACGGTACACAACACCCTTCTAATCCCATGAAATGCACAACATTGTCTTCTTTCCAAAGCGATTCGGTCTTGCGGTCGATGTTGATGGTTGTCTTGGATCAACCCAAGATTTTCTGCGTTTTGGGTTCTTGAAATATCCATTGTAGTTCTTCAGTCGCGATCTGATGCAAAAAGTCTTTCTTTCATGCCGAGAAAGCAAAACACCGTATTCCGTTTTTTAATCTGGATTAATGTGGTATTCATTTACTTGCCTTCTGGATCTTTCTCATGGTATGCAGACAATTACAAATGTTGTGGCGACTAACATTTCACCTCTCTGGCATTTGTTGGCAGAGTTTGCATATCGTCCTCTTCTAGCAATGCTTTCAATTCGGGATCTAGAATTTTTTTCAGTTGACCTAGGCGTTTTTTGCCTTTCAAGTCGAAATCACCACTTTTGAATCATCTAAGCGAACGCCCACAAGCGTCTTGCATTGAGACATTGTCATCGTAAGTTTCCACCCGTATGCGACGGCTTTTAGTAGCGTTTTTCATTTGATTGAATAAGAAAAGAGGTACTTGCCATAAATGCTCTTTATTTGGCTCGAACCTTTTTTTGGCTACCACACGAACAAAATATGACACTAACTCGAAATATCGTTTAAACATTAATAGCGTTTTGAAAGGTATAGTCGTAGCAACAAAATGATATAAGAGATTAGACTGTGATCTGACCCTTGTTTCCAGCTCCATCTATTAAAAATTAAGGATTATTAACCGTCACACTCGGAATACTACAGTAATGGACAAAAGTTTATTAATAACTAGTTTAATGCTTACAGATATTTCTTTGTTGTAAAATTAAATTAACTTATATTGTCAATAAATAACGAAAAATATTCGGTAGATTTTATTTTGTTTACACTATAGCCAAAAAGAAAACAAAATAACCAATCACATTTTTTTTGAGAGACAGAAATATATAGACTTTATAGATATCATAAACTAACTTTATTCATTTCACTTTAAAATTAATACAGTTAACGTACGTATCAGTAGACATTCATCCTAAAATATTTTTTTAAATGCCGCATTCTCCTACTATTTCATTCGAGATAAAAAGTGAAATAGTTGAACTATACCAAAGTGGTCAAAATCATGCTACTATAGCGGTGGCGGCTAGTGGGTTTTTAAAGTGGGAGAGCGTAGAAAAAAATAGTGCTGCTGAAAATACTTTTTGCTATCTCCTACCTCCTTTTTACTTTTCGTGCTATTGAAACCCTATACCAAACCCTATACAGGAAGCGAACCAGGAAAACGAGTTAAAGGAAAGATACTGAACGGAAATTAAATTCTTTACTGTGATAAATGCTGGAGGGGCGGCGCCCCAACGCTCGCCCTTACGAACCGCCACTGTACTATAACTAAAAATGTAAATTTAATAAGGAACGCGGTATGGGCAATACTTAATATATTTAAACAAAGGGGAACAATAGAAGTCAAGATATGATCAACCCAGAAACAATGAGAGAACAGTAAAGTTAATAAAATATATTTTATCCAAGGCTCCATTCAAGACTCCAACCACAAGAGCTGATTTAATTAACCAAGGATTAGCAGACGTATCCACAAATACCATTAAAAGAAGGCTTAACAAACAAGAATTGTTTACACGTCGAACAGAGGGAACCATTTAGGTTTCGCTCGTCGACATCTCCATTTGACTTTACATGATCGGAAACGAGCATGATGGCGCGACAAATCAAAATTTAATATGTTTGGATCTGATGGAGTTCACTATGTTAGACACATTGTTTCAAAAAGAATGCATCATAAATATACAGTTCCTTCTGTTAAGCATGGAGGTGGATCTGTTATGGTCTGGAGTTGCTTTTCGGGATTTGGACTAGGTTCATTACACCGCATAGAAGGAATTAAGGATATATTTATGTATCGCGATATGTTAGTGAACATAATGCTGCCTTATATGGAAGATAACATGCTTCTAAGATCTTCTTTTCAACAAGATAATAAACCCAAACATTCTTCAAAGTTAGTCAAGTAATTCTTTATAAATGAAAACATTGCTATCTTAAAGTCGCAATTGCCGGATTTGAACCATGTAGAAAATATGTGGGATCATTCTAGAACCGACAGAATAAAAATAAGAATTACTCCACCAAAGAAAATCTATATAGTGATGAATTTGATTTGGAAGAAAAATGGAAAAATATTGATCATGTCTACATTAATAAACTTCTTGAGTCAATTCCTAGAAACGGTTCCGGCCACACAATTACTTACTATTTTGGCATATTTGAGTTTGGCTTAAGTGTTATTTAATTTTGTTTCAAATCGATCTTTGTAATATTAGTTGTGTCTATATACTTTTACCGTGTAAGAATTGAACTTTTTCGTTTCTCTTCACGATATTATTTGGATATTTAGATCAATTTTTTATACTTATACAAAGTTTGTAGTTAGCAATAACAATATGTATTTGTTTTAAAAACAAAAATAACTTTGACTTAGAAATTATAAAAATTCACTTTGTCTATATACTTTTGTCAATTACTGTATATTTAAAGTTCGAAATAGTAAGATCGTGAATTAAAATTACCGGGTCTTTAAATTGACTTACTCATTTCTTCTTAGTTTATTATTTAATCTTAAAGGGTTTTTCCTGTATAACATTATTTTCATTATTTAATGGTCAATTTCCAATACCAAAGGAATAGATTACTTATCTTCCTGTATAGTCTATATCCTGGCATAACTTATTGCATTGTAAATAACAAATATTCTTATTCTATCCATCAGCAATATAGGGAAAAAACACATCATTTAATAAATGTCAATTTATGGTCGTGTGTGGTTATTTCAATATGTTTTAGAATCATTAATTTTGATTAAAAACAAGTTACTATAAATGAATAGGAAAAAAATTAATTTATGGTGTGTTAAAAAAATTACAAAACAAGTTCACTTTTATAAAAGCTAAAGCGTCTTATTAAAAACATGACATGTTTATTGGCAATGTCATGTACTAAATTAAGATTGTATTTTTGACGTGCAACAAGCAAATAAGCGGCTGCCGTAATCAATGGCAAAACAACAATAATCGACAACCGAAATATTCTCCTCGTTTCTCACAGCCATAAAGAGTGTTATTGAACTTCTAACAAAATAAAATTAATACACCCGAGGCGTTCATCAATTCGATTTCGAAAAAAAGAGGCTGTTATGACTTTTACTTCTCGAACTAATAAGGAAACAAGAAGTGATTAGTAGCTTCAGATACAGGCGTTACATGATATAAATTATGAACCATATTATCATTAAGGATGTACATTAAAATTAGTGATGTTAAGAATTTTATGATGACGTGAAGATTTTAGAAGCAGAGCAGGTGATTCCATAGATATACATGGCATTCTCGTTATTTTAAATATTATATAGGATGGTCCACGTCAAACGGACGTTTTCGGAATAAGTAATACTCGGCTAGTGGATAGAGAAGAGAATTGCGAAAAGTGTCTATTGATTCTCTTAACGATGCAGTTTAATATGCATCAAGCCACTGTTGGTACTAGTAAGATAAGGTTGTTTAAGTCGTACCCCCTAAGGAAATAGTACTGTAACGTTTAGTATAATTTAAATGATAAAATCTTCTGCATCTACTGAATCTCTATTTATTAGCTTTTTAATGATTTTTATAGAAACCTAAAAAATATTTTTTCAAAACAGGTGTTTTAATGTTTTTCAAAAAACTACCTTCGGTACAATTAAGGTGCCTGGTCGCCTAATTCGTACGACCTATAGCCTAAATCGTTCTTATAATAAGATTTCAGTCAAGACACCATAAAACTATATAGAAAAATATTTAATAACACGAGATAATATTAAAAAATAAAAACTAGAAACTTCTCAGTCAAAGATCAACTTAAAATCAATCAGTTTTGGAATCATTACAGTCTCAAAGTCGAACTTAATTACCAAGTAAATTACACATAGAAAACCAAAATTATAATTTCTTAAGAAACAAAATTACACCTACAAAAATTATTGAGATTGAAGACATATATCACAAATATATTTCTTCATCTTACTTTCCGCGTCAGCACATAAGTCATGTACCCAACCTTTACATTTCATACATTGGATCATGTTCTCTTCGCGATCTTCCTTACATAGTTGTTATGCCAACTATGTAAGGAATTAACTATGTAAGACATTGTTGGCTTAGTACCTTTCTTCATTTTTTTAATAACTGTTGCAAGGGATATGAGATAAAGTGTTCATGTAAGATTATTATTTGGTTGGTTTTAATGATTTTATCAACTGCTGCTGTATTATTACCGTGTGCAGTATCTTGTGATATTGTTGAAAGTACAAGTTGAATGATACATGGTGGCGTGATGCATTGGTGGCAATACTACGATTGGTAGTGATGCAACAATTGTTGGAGTTACGACTATGGGTGGTGATGTATCTCAAGCAAGTGACAATGTGATGCCTTATAGTGTGGTTGTTCCAGTTACATTAGGTTTTTGATTTGATGAATAAGAGATTTGTTCAGAAGCTACAAAATCCTTTTCTGGAATGACGTTTCTATCACATGGCCACCAACCTCTTGCTTTAAAACCATTTAGCGCCATATCCATACGAACCGATTTAGGGTACGATTTACCAAGCAGCTCTGAAACGTTAGCCCTAGCTACGTTAGAGCGTAGCGATGAAGATATCGCTTCATTGTAACTCTTTTTCGATGACTGAAAGAACGATCTGCACAACGGTTGTAGGCGATGTGTTGTGTGAATTCGAAAAGATAGCATTATTATGCCACAATCGCGAACTATCTGGATTGCTTCTAAATTTTTGGTATGTGTGCTATGACCATCCAGTAAAAGTAAAATTTGTTTTTGGTCACTTTTTTCTAATTTTGTGCACTTAACGAAATGTTGCAACCATTCAGCAAATAGTTCTGAAGTTATCAATCTGTTTTTTTTTTCGAACACCCAAGCAAATGCTGTGTTTGGCGCAGTTCCTTTTTTTAAGGCATCATTCAGTCTGCTGCGCTTAAATATCAACATGGGTGGTATGAATTCATCTACTGAATTGATCGCACATATGCCTGTCGTTCTTAGACCCTTTTCTCCGCTTGTGATTGCACCCACTTAGTGGTTGCCCTTTAACACGCTCTTTATTGAACCCTTTATTTCTAGCCATCGATGTTGGTTCTGGACCTCTCAAGGCTAAAGTAGGATGGCCTTTCATAAATCTGTAATATCACTTTTTGCCGGCTATTTTCTTCTCCTTATTATAATGATGAGATAATTGAAATTTTTCAGCAAGCTTTCTAAATTCAGTAATAGTTAATCCAAATAAAAGTGGAATCAAAATTTATTAAATGATGTGCTAATTCCTCTTCCATGCTAGATGACGTATCATTAAGTCTACCAAATTTTATTGTTTTATTCAAACTTTTCAAATGTCGTCGAAGTATATATTCAACATGCTTCATTAAATCCTATTTCATCATTCCGATGTTTTAGTAAAGCTTTGTCCAATCCTTCTGAATAGGTACGGCTTAAGTGACAAGGTCTTCAAAGTTTCAAACCGAAATCACTGACATAACTTAAAAAAAATTACTGTTTGAGTGTGCCTAAATGATTGTCAGAGAATGATAAAAATGGACATAAACTTAAAAATAACTTAAGGGTTATAATCCTTCTTAAAAAAGCTTACAAGTAAGTCAAACATTTTAACGAAAATTGTGATTTTTTTAATTTTTGCCTGACGAAGCCGTCGAGGCACACATTTGTTTTCATTTACTCGTTCGACTAAATAGTTCAGGCTTACGGTACAAGATGGTGTTTTTTACAAATGTTAAACCCGATAACATCGGGCTACGACTTAGGCCGTGGTACGATTTAAACAATCTACCGCGTGTTTGCTTTCGATACATATGTATTTTTTTCTGTTTGTTAACGCCTCACATTTGCTAAAATATCGCTTAATATTTCTAAAAAAAGGAAAATTTGATGCAGCTCATTTTCGTTTAAATGGGGTAGTCAGTAAAGAAAACTAACGAGTTTGGACTTCAGAATTGCCCCGGGAATTGCACCAGAAACCGTTACACAGTCCAAAAACAGGCTAACTTTTGAGAACGGTTCTAAATGTCTGTTTGTGAAAATTACTAACCCTTGAATGACATTATTTTCCACACAAGTATTGAAAATAGTATATAGTAAATAGTATATAAAATAGTATACACACCACGGTAGATTTTGCGATAGAAGAATAGATTGGCAATATGTTTCACATAATATTGAAAAAGTCACTAGAAAAACAGACATAGACATAAATTGAAAAGTAGTTAATAAAGAAAACTATTAGTAGGTATGCAGATGACCTAAACATGTCAACAAGATCGAACATATCATTAAGAGAGACATAAGATGAAACAAAGCTAAAAGCAAAATGAGCGGATTTAAAAATAAATACAGATAACATTAAAAGTGATGTAAATTAGATCTAATCGAGGTGCAGACCAGAACAGTATACTCGGCGATCACAACCTTCAATTTTTCTATTTATCTGGGAACAAAAAAAATGTAATCAAGACAAAATAAATTAGAGATCGTAGTATGAAGGGTAACAAAACTATTTACTTTCTGCAGTATGTCCTAAGATCTAAACACTTATCCCTTTGTATGAGTTCTCATTAGGCCATTAGTCACTTATCGTTGTGAAATGGGGATATTCACAAAGTACATACAAATTATTGGATATAAATGGTTTTAGTGCTTTTTTAATATTCTCATATTGCGTCAATGTAATTTTGCATTCGGTTGAATCAATTCAGGGCGTGAGTTCCTGTGCGAAAGCCCTTATAGTAATGATGATGAAAGCTGATGAAAAAATTATGATCCTTTTGTTGTAATTCAATGGTAACTTTAGGAAAACACACAGTCTACCGAACTTCTAAATCTATAGTAGGTAAATATAATGAGGTAGTTGTTGTGAATAGTCAACCATTGGAAAAAGTAACGTGCTTTTTATTTCAGTTTTCCAGACGTGCAAGAAAAAATTCTACATAGAATAAAATGTGTAGAGTATGTATCAATTTTGTGTTTAGTAACCGAGACATAAAGGAGCACACTAAAATCAGTATTTTCAATGCCATGATAATTTCCATTCTCTCATATGGAGCTGCATCCGGTATTGGAAGCAAATAAAACAACTCAAGGTATTTCATCAAGGCTGTGTTCGAAAAATCTTGACAATAAAATACTTGTAAATATCAACCATTGGAAGAAGTAGCGTGCTTTCGATTTCAGCTTTGCAGACGTGCAAGAAAAGGTTCTACAGGGTGTCCCAAAAAACGTATACAAACTTTATTTTCTAACTAGTAACTGGTGCTGTTTGCCTTAATTTGCTACAGGAAGCAGTGATCCCACGCATTCGGAGAGCTTTTGAGTGTGAGTACTTTTATTTTCAACAAGATGGTGAATATGACTTAAAGGAATACACTAAAATCAATATATTCAATGCCATCACAATTCCCACTCTCCCATATGGAGCTGAATCCTGAATCTCCCATATGAGCTGGTCCGGTATTGGAAGCAAATTAAGCAACTCATATATTCCATCAAGGCTACCTCCAAAAAATCTTGAGAATAAAATGGCATGACAATCAGACCAATATGGAGGTACTTGAAAGAGCCTACAGTTTGAGCATATGGCATTAAATGCTCAAACTGGGATATCAGCTGAGATGGTTAGGTCATTGCCAAAGGATGCAGGACACTACGATGCCGAGGCAGATCTATAGCAAATTGAAGAAGAAGAGGCAAAGTAAAGGATATCCAAAAAGAAGGTATAAAGATGTCATAAAAGCCTCTTTAATCGCAAAGCTGTGCAGTTTCACCACGAAACTAATCGCCAAAAAGCGGCAGCTAAAAGCCAGACGAGAAAAGCTAAACGGACTGAACCGCGTGTACCAATCCTGTATCTTCCTGACCATAGATTGCCAGCATGTCGAAAACCTGGCTGACCCATAGTGCTTTAATAATAGCTCAGCAAACGACCATCATCAGGAGGAAAATGAAAGATAAACCAAACACATCATTGTTTTATATTACTTTGGAATTTGGACCCATCAAACAGTGGATTCTTGATTTTCAGTTTTTAGTTTCAGATGAAAATAAAGTCTAATAATAAGTTTAGTCACCTGTTATGATGTCTTACACCACATTTCTAACACCTGCAGTAAATGCGTGCAATATTTTTAAGTATTCAGAAGAATTTTTGCTGCTGTGAATGATAGTGAAAACTGGAGGATCGGGTATAACTTCGAATTAATATAGATATGAAAAATTATATAAATATCTGTATATTGGAGATGTAAGAATTCAACGACTCATATGGCCGTAACATATGTCGAGAATGTAAGAAAGTCGAATAACAAGAAAAATAATGGAGGGACGAATAGTAGGTAAAAGAAAAAGAGACAGGTCAAACATACATTGGCAGGACAATGTAAGAAGAGATACTTAAGAACTACTGCAAGAATTACTATTAAAAATTGACAAGGGGCTGCTGAAGATCTATTCGAAAGCGAAGATTGCAGGAGATCAAGCCTCAATGACGGCCTGTAAAACCACGAGAAAAATAAGAACATCTGAAAATGACATATTATACTGATTATTATTATGTAAATAAATTATTTTTTACAAACATTACTGCAGTCATGCTTCTTTAAGAAATCTCAATTTTTTTGTAGACCTCCTTGTACTCGGGTGTTCAAATAAGTTCTGAGAGAATTACAAAATATGGCGTACCTAGTACTAAATCGCATCGGACCATCTTGTAACTATATTCATGTTAAAGCGTCATCATTTCCCTTTAAAAATTACTCTTGTATCATTTGGCTGAAGTAAACCGCTGCTTTTTTGTTTTAATTAGAAGAAAAGTGCAATTGCGCTGAGCATTGAAGCTCAAATGCTCACAATATGCCAAAAGACATGGTGATTTTGCATCACGACAACGTTCGGCCACCTGTTGCAAAAGTCGCCAAGGAAACTTTGCAGGCGCTTCAATGGGATATCCTACCCCATCCGCCGTATTCATCAGACATTGCTCCTTCCGACTCCCACTTGTTCCGATCCTGGCTGCATCCACTCATGGCCTGGCGGAGCAGCACTTCACTTGTTACGAAGAAGCCAAAAAATTGGGTCGATTCTTGAATCGCCTCAAACGACGAGGAATTTTTTCAACGCGGAATCCGTATGCTGCCTGAAAGATGGGGAAAAGTCGCAACCTAACTTTGGACAATTTCTCCCAATAAAGTTTCAAAGTTACAAAAAACTCTCAAAAGTTATGTGTACACCCGTGAAAACGTTTTTAAATGTTACTAATTGGTCTAAAGAAATTATTCAAGCCAGGGATTAGAAATTTGTTGTAATAACGAATGCAAAATTGTATTGATGCAATAAAAGAATATTTAGAAAAAGCAGTTATATCCAGCCATTTTTATCCAATAATTTATAATCCAATATTTTAATATCCAATATTATAATATCTAATATTTTCTAATATTGCTTGTAAAAACTCTTGCATCGACTTGCGTCTGTTTACATTTTGTTTTCGTTCCAAGCATTTATAACATTTAACGTAGCACTACGTGTATGTACCAGATTTCTAGGCATTATTGCTGTTTGAAATATTTAAAAAAAGGAACACTCCTGCTCCCCGTAATAATTGTCCATTTCTTCAGTCGCCCCCCAAACTTTCGCAATTTCGCATCTCAGGAGACTGATATATACGGTCGTAGCTTTGGTCATTCCTTCAGCCAGCTGCGTTCAGAACGTACAGCTTGGTACTGACTGGTGACTGCTTAAGGCCAGCAACTAGGGAAAATTCAAAATAAATGTCATTAGGTCTTCTATGAACTCACAGCTGTGATAATGAGAGCAGGCGCTTTAATATTATTGTGTCATTGCTTTCCAGAGTCAAGAAAAATAATTTCTACAGAATATTGTGACCTGTGACAAATAATGGATCCTCTACGAAAATCTAAAGAGGTCAGGTCAGAATCGTGGAATATTCTTGGTGGGCCATCAATATCAATCTGTATCTGTATGAGCTTGAGCATCGTGTATTATTACTTTTAGCCATTTGGTGTCAGGATAATGCAAGGCCACGAACGAGAGAAGTCTGAACTGGTTACTTATGAAGGTAGTCATAGTCATACGGTGGTAGTCTGAAATGTTTCCAGACTCAACATGAAGTTTGCATTACTAATCATATTCTGGTAAAATAATTGAACATACGTTGAAAGATAACCTTGGAAATTTCAGCCATATTAGATTCTCAATTATTGTTTAACAATCAACTATGTCAGTCGATATTACTGTCTGTAAAGTCTGTAAGTCTGTAAGTCTGTAAAGACGAAAAAATTTGAACATCGGGCCGCCATTAAATGCTTGTATTTTAAGCGCAAAAGGCCTACGCAAGTTAAAGCCGGATGGATACTGTTTACGGGAAGTGCGGACACTTACGGGAAGTGCACAGTCATTTGCCACCGCAAAATTTTGGGCAACTGAATTTAAACGTGATCGTATCAGCTTGGTTGACGATGAACGTTCGGGATGGTCTTAAACTGCAACCACTACCGCTAACATTGAAAAAGTTTACCATATCATGCTTGACGGCCGTCGAATTAAAGTTAGAGAGATAGCAGAGGCGGTGGGCAAAGCAAAATCGTGTTTGTTATATACTGACTGAAGGTTTTGGCATAAAATAGCTCACGGTGCGTTGAGTGCCGCGATTGCTCACTCAGGACCAAAAATGCAATCGAATGAACATTTCCGAAGTCCTGTTGAATCAGTTTAAGCAAAATAAGTCGGAGTTTTGACGTCGACTAATAACTATAGACGAAACTTGGATACACCACCACCACTCCTAAAACTAAGACACAGTGGAAATAGTGGACTGCGAAGGGTGAATCGATTGTGAAAAACGCGAAGATTGTTCCATCGACCGGGGAAGTGATGGTGACTGTTTTTTGGGATAGTCATAAAGTTGTGTTGATGTTGAAAAGCGGAAAGCAAAAATTGCTAAAAAACGACCGCATTTGAAGAAAAAGGAAGTTTTGTTTCATCAAGACATTCGCCGTCTCACACTTCAGTGGTCACCTTGGCAATAATTCCCGAATTAGGATTCGAATTGATTAACCACCAATCATATTCACCAGATCTGAAACCTAGTGACTGTTTTCTCTTTCTTAGGCCTTAAGTATCGCTGTGAGGACAGATATTTTTTTCGAATGAGGAGACTGTCATATTTGTAAACGACTATTTTAGAGAACTAGGTGTAAACTAATATTTGGACCTTTGGATATAAAACTAATAGGAAAGAGTTTTGCCTATCTTTATGTATATATAAATGGAGACGGAAACTTAGAAGTGTAATAGTAGATTTGTGCAACTATAGTGTGTTTTAATCAATAATAAGTGCCGAATAAGTGTACTAAAATACTCTTTTTATGTATTCTAGCGTATTGTAGTGTAAATACATATTAATACTTATTATATCCACAATAAAAGCAATAATATCGGAAGTAAGGTAAACACACAAAATATGGTTAGTTGTGCGTCTTGCGGTTTTTCCTTGTCACGAAATAATCAACATTCAGGAGTAATATTACATTGGTAGGTGCTTTTAATTCTAAATTTGTCAGTTATTTAGAAATAAAAACGTATTTTGTTGAATGAAATTTTAAGGTTATGAAGCCAACATATCGCCTCATATGCATAGACGTAGTCAGATTAATTTAGATAAAATAATATAATTATAATGTTATTCAAGATAATGATTATCTTTTTTTAGAACCAATGTTTTTCACGTGTGTGTGTTCACATGTTCTAAAATGTTTAGTTTTCTGAGATACTGGGGATAAAAGCGTGTTTTTAGTTTTTTAACTATAATTTTTAATTTTCGTTTGATATGTATAAAACATATCAGTTTTTCAAAAATTATTGTACTAATAAATGTAAACGTTATTAAACCAGTTTATCTTTGTTCGAGATTTCCTCAAGATTCCAAATATAAGAACACACTTGATTCATTTTATTATAAACCAGACTTTATTCCAAACCGCAGTAGTTTTTTTTATGTTCCCATCATTTTGGCGAGGATTGTTTTGACCAAACATCTAAGATAAAAGTGAGACACTACCAAATGCTGCTCGAACAATTGAAGTGGACTATTTAAAATATGTAATTTTTAAAAAAAATATTTTGATAAACATGTTTCATAGCATTTGCTCTTGAAATTTAATTTTTTTTTGGTTGATGTGAAAACTGAATTTATTCTCGAATTTATATCAAACATTTTAGTTTGTTTATTGACTATTTACACTACAATAATTAATTATATTGATGAAAGTAGTTGTAGTAGATAAAACAATTTGTAGCACATATACAAACTTACTTTTGTGTCATATTTAAATTATGTACCTAATTTAAATATGAACATTAACTCGGTGCAAGATGTAAATGATTACCTAACCAATTTTTGGAAATATGATTTTATGACAGGAGATTCCAAGTTCTTAATAACTTTTTGTCATATTAGCCCCATAAAATACACTTTACTCTTTGAAGAAATTTTTTTAATTAATTTAAATTTTTACATTTCTCTGTCGTATCTAGTAAGTCTTCATTAATTGTTTACAACAACTGTAAACCTGTATCAGTTTCTTGTTTTTATGCATGCTGCCCTATGCCGCTGACAAACCGGAAACAGTAGTCGGCCATATGCTGCTACCATTCTGGTCCCACTTACAGGATCATATACTCCCTCATGTCCCAGCATCGCTGGAAAAAATTTATTGAATTACAAGGAGATGATGTTGAGGAATACAACTGAATTTGACAAAAACATACTTGTTTCTGTGTCAGGCTGGAAACTTTTTAGGCTACCCTCGTATAGCATATAAGGATTCTCGAACGAGTTTGGCTTGGATATTTTATCACACACGGCGTGTCCACTAGACTAAGCCTCTTCGGATTTACATCTTTTCCAGTCCCAGAAACATCACCTGGGGGATGGCACAAAACGCATCACCTGGGGAAGTCGAAAAATGGACCAATAACTTTACGATGGTTTTCATTTATGTATCCGGAATAATAAAAATAAACACATATTTATCAGTGAAAATAGTTTTGTATTTCAAAATATTCTCCGTGATGATCCATACACTTTTGCTTACGTTTCAACTACTTTTCATACCACTTTTTCCATTCCGATTGTGGTATGTTCAAAACATGCATTTTGAACGCATCTACCACTTTTTCTGGTGTCGCAAATTGTTGGCCATCGTGGTGGCCGAATAACCACCACGTTGGTTATTCTTCAGGAACTAGAACAAAAATAAATATTTGGGTACCAAATTAGGACTATACGGCGAATAACCCATCAATTCGATGTTTTGGCCGGTCAATTATTAAATTATTTGGTCCGATGTGTGAGAGCTCGCGTTGTGTTGGTGAAGAATGATTCTGCGTCACTGGTTGTTTTTCCCTATTTCTTCAAAGACTTCTGGCAAACAAAAGGCTGTGAAACATTAAAAATTATCCATTCTACGATTATCTAGTGGTACAGTAGCCACATGTCCATTTATCCAATTTATCAAAAAACAAAAAGAGTCGACCATTTGCTTTCAAAGTGCTTCTTGCGCGAACAACTCTTGTTGAGTTTGGCTCATTTTGAAAGACTCATACAGTCGACTGCTGTTTACTTTCGGGATCGCACGCATAGATCCAAGTTTCGTCACTTGTTTGGATGTTATACACGGCTTTTGGTGCACCACAATTATATTTTTTGAGCATTTCTTTGCACCAAATTGGGCAATTGTCAGATTATGCGGAATCCAACGCGCACAAATCCGTGTCCGTAGGAAAAAACTTTCTTTGTACGTATACAGTCAATAATGTCAAACTTTACGATCTATATGTGAGATAGCGCCTAGCAACATCATAATTGCCAGTTCCGGATATATAATTAGCCACCCTCGTATTACATCTAAACTATTAAAATGTTTTCGATCTGGGGTTCGACAGGTGCCCAAATGTTGCTGAAAGTGTATCGAAAGCCAGGAAGAATACTTCAAAGATTAAGTTTATGTTTTACGTTTACGTAGCAAACGATGACTTTATTAGATTATGGTATGGAATTTCAAGATTATTTGTACTGATAAAAAGGATATGGGGGGAAGAAGAAGTGCTAGACAGTTGGAGGAGGGAGGCCTACTACTACTTCTTCCTGGAGGTTAAGTTGACCCGAAGGCCCTGACTTTGGTTCTCTGATTTATTCCGGATGTCGCGACATAGTCGTTTATCCGGAGGGTTTTAGTTGCGGTTCTTTAGACAAGATAGTGATGACCGAAGTGAGGGGTCATGCTGGGGCAACGGCCGGCTATGAAGCCGCCGGAGCTGTGATTAGCGGATAGTTCGAAAGGGACGCCGTCGCTAGGAATTTGTCCAGTAATCTGGACAGAAATGTCTCTGGAATATCTCTCTCCCGGTAGATTTGCGTATTGGGAGGAACCGGAACCAGGCCAGATGTCCATAGATAAGGGCTGATCGGACCATGGTTTTATACAGAGTTAATTGGTTGTTAAGCGTGAGCTTACTTCTTCTATTAATTAGGGGCTATAGTATACGGAGCATGCCGTATGCTTTCCCGGTAGCCTTTTTGAGATGCAACGACCATGTAAGGGCCTTGTCCAACTCTAGTCCCAAATAGTGGGCCGATTTGGCCCACTTGATAGGGATTCCGTGTATATGGATATTCTGGCAAATTATTGGCTGTCTTCGCGGGAAAAAGACAGCCTGGGTTTTGCTGTGATTGATTGCTAGTCGCCATTCGACCAGCCATCTCGTGGCTTTCAACGTCTGCCTTTGGAGCCTGGATGTAATCACCCAGGGAGCGTGGGCCGACGATAAAAAGCCGTATCATCAGCCTAAAATGCAGTCTGCACGTACAGGATCTTTGGAAAGTCCGCCATGTAGACATTGAAGATTACGGGGCAAAAGGAGAACATTGCGGTACTCCCGCTTCGATTCGCTGGCCGGATGAAAGAGCACCATCGACGAGTACTTGGAAAGTGCGTCCAGTCAGAAATGATGCCAAAAGCTTAAATAGGTCTGTTAGTACACCGAGTCTGAGCATCTTGACTATGAGTCCAAGATGCCAAACTTTGTCGAATGCTTTCGAGAGGTCTAGAAAGACAGCTCCCGTGTGTCGCCTTCTGTGGAACGATGTGATGGACGGCTGCGTGCCCCCACCGAAAACCGAACTGTTCGTCCGGTAGAATATTCTTATCAGCAAGAACACCGTTCAGAGTACGTAAGATTGCTCTCTCGGCGATCTTACCGAGGGCGCTGAGCAAGCTAATAGGCCTATAGCTACTTGGCTCTTGCGGAGATTTTCTTTTTTTGAGGATTACGATGATTTGGGCGTGTTCCCATAGAGATGGAAAGTGTTGAAGTATGAAGATTGCGTTGACTATATTGGTCAACTGCGCAATTTGATTATTTGGTAGCCGTTTCAGCTGCATCGGGGAGATGCGGTCGCGACCAGGAACTTTTCTGACTTTCAAACCTCGGATAATATCATGTATTATCTTCGGCGAGACAATTTGGCCGATCCAGTAGCCGGGGTTAGGAGTTCCATGGTAAGAAAAAAATTTCTGTTTGAACTTTTCAACTTTATTCCTCTTTTCGACTGAAGGTCGAGGAGATGTTATCTGCTTTTGGTAGGTCACGGCAAAGAGCTCCGCCTTCTCCGCCCCGGCGATGGCGTGAGAGTCACCCGTCCTCAAGGGGGAAACCGGAGGCCTCGCCTTTCCCACCATGAATTTGGCTGTTTTCCAAAGCGATCGATCAGCCGTGTCGATTGACACCCAGAAATCATCCGAACTATCATTTCTGAACTCCTGGAGAGCCCGTTGGGACTCTCGTTTGGCTTCGTTTGCACCTCGCCCGAGCTCAGGATCGCCAGTGAGATGATAGCATCTGTAGAGACGATTTTTTAGACGAATCTTCTCTTTTAGCTCGGACGGGATGTCCAAGGTAGTCCGAGTTTATTCAGTTGTAGTTTTAGTCGCCACTCTGGTGGCTTCTAGAATATCATTGGTTAATTTTTCAACCGCATCTTCGAGCTGCTGAATGCTACCAATATGCGGGTTAGGACCGCTGTTCGCAAATGCTCCTGGAATTTGCTCCAACAAATATTTGTGTTATTTTTCGGTGG
This sequence comes from Cosmopolites sordidus, assembly GCA_031761425.1. NCBI lineage: Eukaryota > Metazoa > Arthropoda > Insecta > Coleoptera > Curculionidae > Cosmopolites > Cosmopolites sordidus. The sequence goes on along the minus strand of JARFXV010000820.1, from coordinate 423,881 downwards.
GAAAGTATCCACCTTGATTCCTATTGTTAATACTACCGGGTAGTGATCCGAGGTAAGCTCATGGACAACTTGGACTGAACATTGATTTATGATAAAGAACTCTAAGAGGCTCCTAAAGCGGGATGGGTCGTCTGGAACAAGGAGGTTCAGCCTGTATTTTTCCGCCAAAGACATCAGGTCAGCTCCTCTCCTGTTTGTCAGTTCCGAGCCCCACGATTGGTTATGAGCATTGTAATCTCCTTCAATGATGAATGGAGTGTTGTTATTCAGGAACCTACCAACTTCACCTGAATCGAAGTTATGACAGGCTCTCTGGTACCATGAAGATAGGTTGATGAGATTACCTTCCAGAGCCACTTGCACAGACATGACCTCTGAGGAAGTAAGGCCTGTCGAAGGCAGCAGGTTATGTCTGATTCCTCTCTTAACGATCATCAGACCACCCCCCGCTTCGCCGAATCTGTCCTCCCTATAACAGCAAAATTTCCTCACGCCGAACCTTTCGCTCGGTGTAACGAAAGTTTTCTGAATCAGGGCCACGTCTATGCTGTGATCTTCCAGAAACGCAGTTAGTTCCAATTTTTTTCCCGTTCAAGAAATTGGAGTTCCACGACACTACCCTCAAAGAATTTTTATTACTCATTGCAGGGCTGTAACATGGCTAGCGCAGAATTAATCTGCTGTTGAATCATAGCAGCCATCTGTTGCATCATTTGCTCCATAATTACCGAAAAGTTTGGTAATTGAATTTTCGAACCTGGGATAGGCAACCGGCGCAGCGTCCGGGGCTTCTGTTGTTTTGCGTACCCCAAACGAACGATGGGGGCGGAATCTTTGGCGGCGGTTTGGTTGAGGCATTCGATTGTGATTTCTTGCCCTCACCCTTGTTCGGGGGTCTTTTAGGACAAGTTTTCGCGTTAGCTGTGTACTGTCCACCACAGTGAACGCATTTGGCCGGAATGTTCTTCGGCTTCTTGCAATCCTTCGAGGCGTGATTCGCAGAGACGCAAAGACCTGGCAGTTAAAGCACTGCGAAGTCTCCCCGTTGGCTTGGACATTTTCCACCTTGATTTTCTGGAGCAGATATTTGATATTATGAATCCCCTTTTGTTCTTTAGGAAGAAATACATATACCGTAGCTAGTGGACCATTCTTGTTTTTCCACCTTTGTACCTTTGAGGGCGTATAACCTAGCTCGACGAGCTCTTCTCTGATTTCCTGCTCTGTGACCGTTTCAACGATGTTACGTAGCAGAACGTGGAGCTGTTTCTCACTCCTTGTACAAAAGGCGTGATAAGCTATGGATTCCTCGTCAAGGAATGCCGTCAACTTTCTGTGGTCGTCAGCTGTCTTAGGCTGAATCTTAACCCTTTCTGGGTGATTCAGCGCCTTGTCAGTCCCTATTTTTTCCTTGCAGATGAAGGTCATGACTGATATTATATTGATCATTGACCGGCGGGACTTTCTCATTCTTTCCGGCCGGGGTTTTTGCAGCGGTAGCCTCCTTGGCTCCTGGGGTTGGGACGCCGCTAGGACATGTGACACATTTAAACCGTGGTTATCGCGGCGCGATTGCTCTAGCTCGGCTTGCAAGCCGGCTATTATCTCATCGGGCCAGACGCTCGGGTCCGATACCCGTGATGCCATACTATGCCACTAGCGTCACTTGTAATAATTCAAACACCTTAAAATATCTAAATAAACACTGAATGCTGCCTAAATAGAGACCAAAAGGTTTGAAAAATGTGCTTATATATGCCCAAAGACTAATTCTATTACTCACCGGCCAGGATCGTCGAGGTAATCTTGTCCGACTTATTTGACCAAAACTAATCACTTCACATGTTTCGCATTTAAGCGAAAAACGCGAACTAAAAACTGTGGAAATTAGCTATTTCGAGAGAAACTGCTAATTCCGTAATATTCTTTAATGGATTAGGTCACTGGGTGACTTGAAACACTCGGATGGTATCAGTATGTCGCATACAATGGGAGCTCAAAAAAGTGCGTCCTCACTGTTTCTACATTGCTGGTTCTACAATGAGGAGGGAGGCCATAACATGCCCCATATATAAGAAAGGTGATAAAATAGAATACATAAATCATAGGGGAATTACATTACTCGATATTATAAGATTATTGCAAGAGCAATAATATATAGATTGATATCTATAAGATTATTGCAAGAGCTATAAGAAGCAGACTTGAAATATATTTAAACGGACAAATGGGAGAATACCAAGGAGGGTTTAAAAAAGGCAGATCCTCTATCTTCGTTGTGAAAATGATCCAAAACAATACATATGAAGGGAAATATAACTTGAAGTTAAGTTTATTCATAAATAATTATCAAAAAATATTTTTTCAGTTGCATGGAAGATCTCTTTTGCACAATTTAGCCAGAATTACCAGCAATAATTTTAATTCTGTTTATTTACAATGAGCCAAATGTCCACAAATATGTTAATATATTTATCACGAATATTCTAAACATAGATAGTTCGAGATAAACTCAGACAAATATAATCATTTGTAGTGGTCTCTTTTAAAGAGTCACTTATATCGAAAACGTTTTAACAATTCTAAATTATTTTTGAATTTATTTTGATAGTAATCGAAGAGCCGTTCTCTGACACTAATTTGATTTTAATTTAAATCACTTCCAACTTAGCTCAAATATATATACAGGTATCCGAACTAACTAACATAACCGTTAAATTCAATTTCAAAGTGAATACAAACTTAATACACTTGTCTATCTAATTATTATTGATCGACAGGTTATCTACAATATATAATCAGGCTTGACAGCCGTAGTTAACTAAATATCTAATTAGACTGGAGGCCTTATTAAAATATTTGTCATAAGTTATATCTTAATATTTTTTTCTGAATACCATTAGTTTAGTACAAAAATGATATTTATTATGTCATGAAGTGTATATTAAATAAAGTTTAGTTTAAATACTTAAATTAACAAATATTTTTATTTTAATTCTTAAATTAATAAAACATCTATCCAAAATATTCAAAAACTAGAAAAATTTATCCGTGTTCCACGGAAATATTACCCATTCCTTCAGTCGTCACTAAAACGTCAGCAAGTGTTTCCCGAGACCGGTTTCTAGCCTTAAGCCATCATCAATCGAACTCGAGCTGAATGTACAGAAAATAGTTCAAGGAATTAGCAATATTTTTCCCTAAGCACGGATATAAAGGGCTTCTCAATAAGGACGATAGGATTTTGACAGCTAATGGCGGCCATATTGATATCAAATTCTTGACATTTGCTGTCAATTGTTTTAGTAAAGTTTGCCATTTCACCTCGAACAAGTTTTCGTTGACACAACGTTTAGAAATTGTCCAAAACATTTGATCAAAATTCGAGAAATTTTGTTGCTATTTAAAGAGCATTTTATTCAAAACACGTTAGTTGCCATTCTGCTCCTTCTTATCAAGCCATCCGCCGGATAATTGATAAGATTGAATGTGAGTTTAGTCTTCATGACCAAAAGTCACCGTCACTACTTCGTACTTCGTGATTTAACACCTTTATTTTTCTTGGGGCTATGTTAAATCACAGGTTTACACAAACAAACTCAAAACTCTTGATGAACCTGAAGTCAACATTCGAGCAACCATAGTCGTCATACCACCCGATATGCTCCACCGATTCATCGAAAATTGGGCCAATCGGATCAATCAGTGCAAGAACTCAGATGGTTACTTGAACAATATTTTGTTAAAATCATAAATGGCATAAAATATACCATCCAATAAAAGCAATGAGCACAATTTTCCGAATTTTCTGTATTTTATTTCAAATCCAAATTCTATCTCCCCCCCCCCCCCCTCCCCCAACCTTCCTTTTTCATCTACTCACAATTTGACCCTCGACCCCAGAACCATTTTTAACAACTATCAGTAGAATCAAATATACAATTGCACGTTCACCCCAAACACCATCTCTCTTTTGTAAAAACTTTCGCACAAATCTCAATATATTCGTATTGGGACGATCCTGAGGGACCTATCAATTTGAAAGTCCATAAACCATCATTTTCTCAATCCCCTATAGAACGGTTGCTCGATAGAAAAACCGCAGTTAAATGGATGAGACTCATGATTGGCCACTGCAGATTTTCTCATGAATTTCTACTAAAACGAGAAGGCTCTCTCTCTGTGAGTATTGTCACGTCATCATGTTTGAGTCAACGACATCGAGTCAAACACTTTCTAACTGACACTGCACTGTCTTATCTCCTCTCTCCAGATCTTTCTTTGGTTTGAATCAAGACCTTCCTAAAAATCTTATCAACTTATTCTACATCAAATAGCATTTAAAAAACAAGTCCACTTTTTAAAAATAACATCAGTTAGATGGTGTCGATCGCGGTTGATGCATTCTTGCAAGCGCCTCCTGAAATTCTCCATAATGTCACGCAACATTTGTTGAGACAGGCTTTCAATTCCTTGCCGGATTGTTATTTTGAGTTGTTGAAGTTTAGGACGTTGGTATTCGTACACTTTATTCTTGAGATAACCCCCAAGAAATAGTTACAAGCTGTAAGGTCCGGTGATTGAGGAGGCCAAGGAATGTCTCCATTACGGGAGATCACCCGGTTCGGGAACACGTTGTTCAGAATGGCCATGCATACCCTAGTGGAGTAGCTTGTGACTTCATCTTGTTAGAATAACGTTTCATCGTTGACCTCATAATTCTGCAACCGAGGAATAAAAAACATACGCAACATTTTAGAATACAGCACATAATTAACAATTTCTGGTCGGCCACGCTCATGTTCAAAAAAAGGGCTTATAATTCCTGTTGAGGAAATCGCCCACCAAACCGCGACCTTGACCCAATGAAGAGGTTTTTGATGGAGTTTTTGGTGAGGGTTGAAGCAACTCCAGTACCTGAAATTTTGCCTGTTTACATTATCCGACAGGTGAAAATGTGCCTCATCACTCATCCAAAGGTTGTGGACAATATCCGCATATTCCTCAGCCATTTTCAAGAACCTTTTACTTTGAAATTCCGAGTGTAACGTTTTGTCGACGTGCATACGATCAATATTCGCGGAAGTCTGCACTCTTCTCGTAGCTATTCTGTGCGTAGTTTCTCCAGTGTTCTCAAAGTTTTCAACCCACAACTTAATCGAATTAATTGAAGGAACTACACAGTTACGATGAATACCAAAATGCGTACGAAAATGATGCTGAGTGGTTGTTTGATACCGGTTTGAAACAGACTAAACCGGTTTGATAAAATACCTTCACGGCAAACGCTCGTTGTTGTTTGGACCAGCGTTCCATGGTAACTGATGTGCTTTGAGCTAGGGAACACAGCCATATGCGGTATTTACGGCCGCACCCTGTATATGGTTGTTTCGTTGTCATTCCTTCAGCAGCTTTTAAAATATTCAGTTCGAGTGCGACTGATGATAGTTCTCGGCTAGAAATCGGTCGCGTTAGACCCTTGCTAACGATTTAATGGCAATATTGAATATTCGTAGAGTACGAAAAACTTTTCCTTGTTTTTGCAAAAAGTAGTGTTTAACTAAGATAGGAAATTGGCTCTTTTCCATGATAGGAAAAATCTGAAACTTTTCAGTTTTCGAAAACTGTCAAAACAAGACCAAATATCATATTGGCTTGAAATGTATGGAGTGTTGTTAGAAAGGAAGCTGCTTTTCAAAAATGTAATTGCATTTAGGATCGCACTGCTTTGTATCGAAAGTATATGAGTTTTCACTCTATCCTATTTTATATAAATATAGGTTGAGTTAATTTTGCCTAAGTTAAGTTTTTTGTTAAGTTATAATTACGTATATTTTACAATTTTTTTATATTGTTATTCTTGTTTTTCATATTGAGCCATTTTTTAAACCATGACGGTCTATATTCTATTTTCTTCTATTGATAATACTCCGAACATCCGGATCTTGTACTTGGTATAAGCGAACATCTGTATATTGCTAATAGTTTGCGATCTTCATCTGTTATTCTTGTTGCGTGGCTGTGGGTTTTAATGTTCTTTTCCATCTTCAATAGACTTCAGCTTCCGAGCATTCCTGCCTTAATTTGCTTTTTTTAAAAAAATAATACACCTAGGCTAGTCGATACCTCGTTTTTTAAATGTATCAGTTTTTTTATGTTTGAGAATAGTTTCCAAACCTTTAATCAACCCTCCGATAAAACAGGTCAACAAATTTAAACTTTTTTGAAGCAACATTGATAGAATGGGTATATATGAAGTATTTTGTAGTTCTAAATCCGAAAATGATAAGCTAATTAATATTGACATAGGTCGGTGGTGGGGAAAAAAAGGAGAAGACATATTTTTACAATCTAATATTTATTTGATATAATTATATAAAACGTGTTAAATCGATGCAAAGACATTATTGGTGATTTTGTGAGTAAAAAATATATTACATGAAACGTCATACAGCGACAAAAACTTTCACTTCTTTCTCTTGTGTTCTGTAACATCATCTCTTTTTAAAAACCAGCAGTAGTCGCCCATCATAGATGGATTCCAGCGTCCCTGTTATCTTACTTCCATCGTCCTGATGTCCTGGTGAAACCAATTTTCCACCCAAATTTTCTGGCAATATTCCAAATGGGAGAGTAAAACATGCTTTTTTTAAGGACATGAGACACCCTAGTATTTCATAGGCTTTCAAGAGTTGATCTATGAGGTTTTTATAGTTTCCATCTTTCTTGTTGGCCAGAAGCCAATTTATTTTCATTTAATTTTTCTTGAAAATGGAAATCACCTTTTTTATTTGAGGTGCCTTCTTTTCGCTTTGCATCAATTAATTGAAGAAACATTTCTTTTAGGTACTTGAAATCATTACTTTCTTTATCCATGGCTTTGGCAAAGCTTTTCATTAGTTCAAAATTAATATGGAAAGGCGGAAATGCACTTTTTTAAGATTATCAAGGGGGGCACATTTTATGTTTGAAGTACCATATTCAAAAGAAGTTCTATAAAAACAATCTTTCTTACTGAAATGTTTTTTTGTTACCTTACTGTCCCATAGACACAAAAAACATCAATACTTTCTACCAAAGTACTCCTTACCGTTGTACTCCAAAGCCAGGTACACATAATTTCAATAAGCTCATGATATAAAGGAGAATCCGATACTTGAAAATGGGACGTGCTAGGCCATTTCTGTGAAAAGGTGTTTTAATAAATGAAACCCAAATAGTTATTTGGAAGCCGAATGGATGGATGACTCACAGTCGCAAGTGGCAAGAACTGATACCCTTGCCATCTGAGAGGTATTCCTACGTTGGTCACTCGCTAAAGCTGGGTCCAGACCAATAAAGTTTTGCGGGTACTTTGAATTTACCGGAACAATTTGTTTTAATTATCTGGTGGGCAACATATGGTTCGTGTGCGTTCTGTGTGGTAACAATAATTATGTGTGACTTTGTGCATCAGAACGTTTACAAAACGGCTCAGGCACAGCACACACAACATCTATAGCCCACCCAACGCAAATTTGTATTGATTGAACCCAGCTTTATAAGTAGGCTTTTTGAGAAACTTTCTAAGTTACTTAGAAAGATAAGGCAAGTTTGCTAACCGGAGTTAATCGGTCGGTGGCTTAGAATCCATGTCAAACTGTAGATCTAGTCCCCAAATGAAATTGATAACAATGTTACACAGTACATATGCAAACGACTCAATTTTGAATTTTAAATACTGATTCAATTTGAATCAGTAAATGATCAAGCTTATAAAATAATTATGGCTTAATTACACAGGTAGATTCTACAGAAAATATATTAGTTAGATTGTGATTTATCGGTAGAGACCAAATATTTAACATAAACCCAAAGGAAGTAATCCAAAGGCGTTAAATTATATGACTTTAGTGGTCAATTAACAAATTCATTGTTACGTTGACTATATGACATGTGGAGCCATCCTGTTGGAACCACATCTCCTCCAGATCAATGTCATTTAAATTCGGAATTAATCAATCATTGCTCATCGGTCTGTAATGATCTCAATTCACGATACGTGTTCTCCAGCTTGATTTATAAAGAAATACGGCTCAATAATATCACCGGCGTGTAATTCGAATTTTTTTGGATACGATGGTAATTGTTGGATCATTTCAGGATTATATTAACTCCAAATGAAGCAATTTTGTTCATTATCGTAACCATTTAGCTAAAAATGAGCTTCGTAGCTGAACAAAATTTTGCGATGAAATTCTAGGTCAAGTTGCAGTCGATTTTGAGCCCATTTACCCAACGTACGACGCAAACGTTAATCCTGCGGCTTGAGTTCTTAGATACGCTGGATTTTGTATAGCACCATACCAAAATCTTTACACAAACTTTTCTTCATATTCGATAACAAAACCCAACTATCCGTGAACAGCGACGAATTGATAAATTTAGATCTTCATCAGACCATCCGAGATATTTTGTTCGAAATGCACAGTTTCATGTTTTGTTTCTGTTTTAATATTGGTCGTTCAGAGTTTGTCTATTTTTTGTCTATAATTTTATGATGCACGATTAATTCGCATCATAAAATTCACGAAGTGCTCTGTAAGTTTGGCACACAGAACTCGAAATTTCGACAATTTGCAAGCGTTGCTTTGATATTATACGTTCCATGATGATTCGCCAGACTGTACTGAATAATTTTTACAGTATTAAAGTAATAGCAATAGTAATTTTAACAAATTAATTTTAACAAAACAATTCGTTTGACAGCGACCTCTATCGGAAGTTCGGATACGTTAAAAAATCACCCGTCAAAAAATCACCCAAAGCAATTCTGGCATGGATTCCGCTTGACCTTAAAAGTTCACGAACACGACGGAAAACTCGAAGGACTGATGACATTATCAAGTATATTAGATCCTAATGGCAGAGGAAAGCTTAGGAGTTAGAAACATGCTGAAGAGGCCTTCATCCTGCAGTGGATGGACAATGTGATGATGATTCTTTATGTGTCATATCATTTAACATATTATTTAACTTTTAATAGCTATTCATTACAAAGTAAATATATAAATATAGAAATTCCTTCAGAGCAGTTGATATAATCTATTTAGAACTTAATAGCGAGTGGTATGCAATAAGCAGCATATCGAATCAAAGCGATCTTTTCAAAATGGTACTTGTTTTTGTTATTCCCGCTGAATGAAACGATAGAATTTACTGAATATAATTTCAGGGTGGTTAAGGGTTTGTGGAATGAATACACGAAAAGAAGCTCAAGGGCAATATTAGACCAATTTTTCGTTTGAAAGTCAAGTGATACAACATAAACTTATCGACCAAAGTCTTGCAACCCCCTCATTTATCTAAAAAATAAGTAAATCTCAATATGGCATTTATGCGCAATAAGAGCTAAGTTTATCAGTTAATTTGTGTAAATCGTACAGTATAGCAATAAAAATGCCTGGAGCTGAAATTTCTGCGTTTAATAGGGCCCGAATTATTGCTGTGTACCAAGAAGGTTTCTCGCGACATCAAATTGCTACTCGTTTAAATATTTATCGTAGTACTGTTAGCACAACAATTCGAAGATTCAGAAACTGGTGATGTTGCTTCACTACCCAGAAGTGACTGAAGAAGGGTTACAATGAACGACAAGATCGTTATCTTGCTCAATATGAAGGAAAAACCGTGCAATCGTGCTATATTAAGGCGTACGGTTTCCAGAAGGTTTTTCAACGTTGGACTGCATCACAGACGCCCAATTAGAGTTACCCTTTTTAGTTACCAGCAAAGGCAAAGCCGTTTTTACCGCTGAAACAAGAATTGGTTTAATCAGCGATGATTATCGTCAGAGGGTTTGGAGGAAGGTAGGAAGACAGCATCGCTTTAATACAGCTATTGAAGTAGCTGCATATCAAGGCGGTAGCAAAATGTTTTGGGAAGGAATATTTTACAACGGAAGAATAGAGTTCATTCACGCCCACAAACAATGAAAGCATCCCTCACAGCAAGAAATTGGTAATAATTTCATCTTTATGGATGATAACGCCCGCCACTAGGATCGTCCAGATGGCTATAAATGAAGCTGGAATTAACAGATTAGATTGACCGCTATTATCGCCGGATATGAACCCAATCGAACATAAATGGGACTACCTTTCTAGAGCCATTAACCGTAGGAACAATCCGCTAAGAAATCACTAGGAGCTAATTTTAGCCACTCAAGAAGAATGGACCAATTTATCACAAGACACTATTAATAACCTAATTATTAGCATGCATGGAAAATTTTACGTAATAATAAGAAGTAGGTGAGATAATACTGCCTATTAGTTGAACAATATTTACATTAATTTACTTTTTTTTGAGAATGTATATTATTTTATTTTTAGATACATACATATTGTTTTGAATGTTTATAAAAACCAAGAACCAAAACCAAATTACTCAATATTTTCTCTTGCAGGCATCCACTAATCCTTTAAGCTTTCTTTGGAAAAAATAACTCAATTTATTTTCGTATCAAAACAAAAATATAAAGGGGGTGCAAGACTTTTGCCACTGAGTGTAGTTTAAGTGATATTTTAATACTTTCACACTTTGACATTTTGTACAATTTAAAAATTTTATTTTTCAGAAATGTAATCACTGTTGGGATCGCACCGCCATCTATCGGAATAGTATTTAACTTTTCACTCGACTTTCAAACATTATCAATAATCTTAAAATATTTTCTTTAATATTATTACACGCTGTGTATATTTCATATATTAATATTATGTCATGATGTTCTTATGTTAAGTCAAAATTTATATATTGTCTTCAAATTAATTGACATAGATGGATGGATAAACATGTCATCAAGTCGTAATACATTGTTACATATCTGATGTAATACTGACAAAACGGAGTCTACAAAGTTCTTTTTATGAGTGGGTATGATTAGATACAATCTGTGTTATGGATAGGGGTTCAGTTGTCTCAACAAATTGTGATTGACACCTTATAGACAAACCAATCAGATAAAGCAATTTGAAAATTTGTCAACTGATACCCAACGATAAGAAAATTATCGATTATAAATTGTATCTAATATCCTAACTGGTCGGTAGCTAATTAAAAATCGACCATAAAAAGATCGTTATCGGAATTTACGGCCATAGGTAGTCGTTGTAAATTTTGTAAATAATTATGCCCCAATCAGAAACTACTTAATTTACATATCGGCTGTACGGTAAACTTACTCAGTAATTATTGGGTCTTGATTTTATTTATTGGTTCTGATTGGTAACAATACGACAACTCTAAATAATTGATAAACTGGTTTCTTAATTTGGATACTACGAAGTTTAATGGTTAAAAATTAGTTTTATTACTGTATAAAAATGAGGTTGCAAAATGTACGAGGATCTCACATAAAGAATCAATATAAGATTAATTTTTTGAAACGAATCATTTAATTTATTGTTAAATATATCTACTACAATGTAATGATATTCCCATCCTATTTATTATATTAAAATCCATTATTCCTTTGTGGTACATAAGGTAAACATAGGGAAATAATAAACTGGAATAAGGGACATAAATACTTTATATATTTTTTAAATTCTTTATAGTTTTGTCAATCATTCCTTAGTTTCAGAATGGATATTCTCGTTTCCTCTGCGACTCTTTTTAACCATGTGGTACCAAGGTTTACCTCTTGCCCTTTTTTCGGGGTGTCCAGTTATAGACCGTGATTTTTTCTTTAGCAACCAATTGCCCAGAATATTTCTAAGACATTTATTTATGAATATTTTAAGTGTTCTGATTGCTGTAGTAACCATTCATGTTTTAAAATCATAAATCAAAATATTTAAATTTTTATCATGCTGGCAAATATTTTTCTCGCCTTACCTATTCTCTTCTGAAGGTCTGTTGTTGTTTCTCCGTTGTTTGAGATGGTGCCAAAGCCCTCGAGTTAGTAATGTAGTAATGGGGTATCTTTTATGTTTATTATCATACATCATATACCCGAGAGTAGTCTAAAAAATTACCAGTCTAACACAAAAACATTTTTTTGTCAAATTTATAGTCTCCTTGTAGTAATGCAAATCAATGCAAATAGTAGTTGACATCTGGTCCTGTAAAAGAGTCATTTACGAATGTGATGGTCTCATCATTCGATAAACATCTCTGTCCTTCGAGCGAGACTTTGAGCCTAGAAAAGAGAAGCACGTCGCTGGGGGCCAGATCTGGTGAATAAAGTGGATGTTCAATCAGTGTGAGTCCGAATTCGTGAATTTTTTCCATGTCAACAACTGAAGTGTGAGGCGGTGCGTTGTCTGGATTGGTCTTGGATTGATTGATTTTCTTGGAACAAAACTTTCTTTTTCTTCAAATGCGGTCGTATTTTTTTAGCTATTTCTGCTTTCAGCTTGTCAAGTAATGATGCGTAGTATGCCCCTGCTATTATTTTTACCTTTTCAATATAGCCGATTAACACAACTCCATGACTATGCCGAAGGACGGCCGCCATAACTTTCCCGGCCGATGGAACGGTCGTTTTTTTCGGAGTCGATTTATCCTTTTCAGCCCATCTTCAGTCAATATATGACAAACACGAGATGCCCACTGCATCTGCTATCTCTCTAAAGTTCATTCGGCGGTCGTCTAGAAACCATTTGCTGAACTTGTTCAATGTTACCGGTAGTGGTTGCAGTTTTGACCGTCCCGAACGTGCGTCGTGAACCAAGCTAGCACGACCACGTTTAAATTCAGGAAACTTTTCAGACTACACACGTACATTAATCAGCACTATATGAAGCTGATTCTTAAAAGTTGTTATATTTCTGCTTATGTTAGGATATTTCGAATATCTATCGACAATAAGCAATCATTGTCTGCATAGACTATATTACCAAAATATGTATTTTCATCAAATTCTGACGAATTCCTCTCTATCCATCCTTTTCATAAATTAAGGTATCTATAATAAACAGAAAAAGTAATGGCGAAAGTATACAACCTTGTTTGGCTCCAGTTACTGTTTTATAAGGCTCTTACGTTGTCCATTATGAATAAGACGGAAATGATAATCTACCCTTTTTTAATCAGTCTGTTAACTGAGTAAAATGCCTGTTGATATTTAATAAAAAGTGATTAAAGCGGTGAGTTACATTTAAGCTACTGTTTCATCTATATGGTGTCGTTGTTTATGGATAGCAACATCGGAATCCGGTTCAGTATAATACGATTGAAAATGTTACCAGCAGCATTCAATGCAGCATAGTAAGAAGCCTCTCTGGCTTTAACATATTAGAGCATCATCTTTTTACAATCCACTTTACATTTCTTTGGAAATCGTTTCTTTCCAGATTTTTTGAACGAGTAGTAGTACTATGTTGGTTTTTAATTTATTTTTCTAGTTTTTTATTATACTATATTTCATTTCCTGTTGATTTGCTGCCATTGTTGACTCAATTGCCACAATTGGCGACATTGCTGATTCAGTTTTTTGTTTCATTGGCCCCATTGACGTTCATTGGTTTCATTGACGTTGCCTATTCACTTTTTTGTTTTATTGGCTTCTCTGGTTATTATTTGAAAATAGGATATAATCTTTTTCTTCATCATCATTTATTCGTCAAGTCATCGTAATTTATTTAATACGTTTTTTGTTATAAAAAATGGAAACATATTATTATTATTTAATGTAAAAGTTGAAATTATCAGCACTAATTTTACACACCATAACACATTTTCACACTTTAAATCGTTCACATTCACATGATAAATGGTTTTTTTAAATTAAATATTCTAAACGTCCCCCCATTTGAGTTTATGCAAGCTTGACACCTACATGCAGTTGTCAATGGCAGTCTAATCTGATTTATACAGGCAAAAATTCGTTATTCTTGATACGAGCTTCTCTCTAACTAAGAAACATATCAGAATATTCGCGCACTTTATTTAAAATAACAATTTTTGAAATGTACTTCAATATGTGTTGAAAGTGTGAACCGTTTACTTCAGTACACCTTCGTAGACTTTTCGTTAAGTGATGCCTCACATTTGAGAAGATATTTTTTTCATTTCTCATAACATTGGCCGTTTGATTTCATCATTTTTGTCCTTTTTTTTTGGTTTTTCGCCGCGATCTAAAACTCAAAAAATATCAACGAACAAAATTTTTTAAAAATATAAAAATGTTCTAAAATTAATACAACCTTTTAAACAGTAACGTTTCGGGAAGTATTCTCCCGCTGTTTTCAAAACGAATCTAAAAATAAATAATATTAATTTCTATAAATTCTGAAAAGATAAGAAAAAAGGAAAAAAGTATGCGAACACTATACAATCATTCAGATATTACATTGATTTCATCATGGTAAACTAAAGACTTTATATGACCCCACAAATAAAAGTTTAACGGATTAAAAAGAAAAATGCGGTGGCGCCCCATGTTGCATGAACCACATGTCTTTTCTTAAGTTTAGATGCATACCGTCCGAAAGATCTAATAAATCATTTTCTAAAAATTGCACATATTGATCTCCATTCAGTCTTTGCGGAAACTCAAATGGGTCGATTAAAAAATTGTCGATAATGCCGCACCAATTGTTAATTGAAAATTCGTGCTGGAAATATCGCTCTCTTGGTAGGTGTGGATTTTTGGAGGCGTAATAATGATTATTTCGCCAGTTCAAAATTCCGCGTCTGGTAAAAGTCGCCTCGCCAGTAAACAACATCTTTTTCAGAAAAATGGGGTCTTCGTTTTATTTATATAGTAGATTTTAACAAAATTCTAATCTAGCCGGCAAATCTTGTGCCAATGAACAGGTGAAAAATGGTAGGGAAACAATTTTTCTTTATGGAGAACTCTTGAAATGGTAGATTTTCTAATTCCTGTAGATGCCTCCAAACGCCTAATTTTTCCGCGATACGAACCAAAATGTCCACTTCTTGTTCTACCGTTATAGGTTTCCAGCAGAATTGCAATAAAACGAACTTGTTTCGCCAAACTGATTGAAAATTATTTGAAAAATTTGTCGATATGAGATGATTTTGATAGGAAAGAGCTCTTTATACCTTCTAACTATAGCGCGATAACTATTGTAATTCAGGAAACTGATTAAGTCTGGACGTTTTTTACAAATTATTTAATACCAACTAAAGATTGAATAAACTTATTTCAACCTACCTTTAATAGGAGAGATAAAAAACAATGACAGTAGTCACGAGACTTAATAATTTGTATACAACATCCAAGGCACACTTTGTGAATTGCATATTTTTCAGCCATTGACAGGATGTGCCAAGAAGTATTCGAACACGAATATCTCGCAAACGGAGTGATATATCGATATTGTCAAAATATTCCCAGCTTTATATGGTAAAGAATATGACCGAGTTAATTTCTCACAATGCAGGTAGCAAGCGCCCTCTAGGAACTAGGCTCAACCTAGTACCAAATTTGTCGCCCTTGAAAACCCAGCTACCCCGATTTTGAACCTCATATCTTTTTTAAGACCGTTTTTAAATTATCTCAATTTTTCGAAAATTTAGTTTCACTTTCAACAATCTGTATCTTTTTAATGACTAACATTTGCCAACACATTTATTGTCTAAATCCTCTTATTTTAATCTCTATTATCACCATTTGCTATATGGCGGATAAGTTATGGGACACCCTGTATAAACAATGTTTTCTTTCACGCGTTTTTCTCCGAAATGATAATGTAAACTGGCCACCAAAGTCATGATATGTTACGCCCTTCAATTTTTTTATGTGGAGTTATGTTCATATTTACGCCACAATACCACGTGATATGTGTAAAAGAATAATCGAAAATTGGGTCTCCAGAGCGCATTCCACCAAACGAAGCTATGAAATAAGCAATTATTTGTTTTTCAAGATTTAATAAAAATTAGATTAGTTCTGACACTCTTATTGGACAACACTTCATTTCGCTCTACACGTATCGTGATATTGAATCATTGATATGATTTATTTTATTTAAAAAAATATTGAGCAACTGCAGAAGAACTGAAGATATATTGTAAACTTAAAAGAATGAACTGTTTTAAGAATGAGAACAGACAGTATTATTAAAAAACTTATATATGTTATTCTAAAACTTGTTTTATAGTACGGAATAAGAAGGTCGATTCAATCACGAATTTATCGATGTAATTTATAAAGTGGTTGATCTATACTTGCATAATTTGAAAGAGTTAAGTTTTGTTATTATTAAGAATATTAAAACCTTTTAAAAAGAAAAATATATAGTTAATTACATCGGAATGATTTTCATTCAATTGAAATATCATTGTGTATGTAATAATAAATATTTACGTTTATAGATTTTAGAAAGTTAGGTTGCTTAGATATTCCATCTTACATCATACTATATTTGACGTGTACAAAGTATATCGGAAAAATAACAGAAGTTTTTGAATGTTATCAAAATTACTAGCCATCTATTGAAACAATGCATAATCTGAAAGAGTTGTATCTCCTCTATAAAATGAGACCACCATCATTAGAATTGATCAATGGATTTTCAAGTAATAGCGCTTAAAGTGATATTACCTTTTGTCACCTCGTGACAAAAACAAAATGGAACAAAGAGCTAATATCACATTTTATGTCAAGCTCAGTAAAACTTTAACAAAAACATGAGTTGATAAAAAATGTTTATGGTAACGATTGCTTATCCCGTACACGTGCGTTCGAGTGATATATGTTAAGCGATTCCAGAATAGTTGCGATACTTTGGCAGACAAAAAATAAAATTGCCATCATTTGGTGGGAAAAGGGCGTAAAATGATCGCCTACGATGCGAATTTAACTGTGCGATGGATAGCGGAGGAATTGAATACGACCAAAGACTCGATTCACGAAATTTTGACAAAGGATTTAAACCAACGAAAAGGTCCATCTCACAGTACTATCGCGGTTCGTTAATTTTTGGGGAAAACACGTCTCTGTGCTTCAACATCTTGCGTATTCGCCTGATTTATCTCCGTGTAACCATTTCCTGCTCCTAAAACTCACGCTGGCTATGATGACAGCGTTACACAAGCCCAAAAAGCCGCGACCAGGGTCATTGAGGGGATTCTGAAAAACGACATAAAAAATCTATGCTAGCATTGGTTGAAAGTATCCAGCGGTGTATTGATGCGGAAGCGGATTTTGAATAAACAAAAACAAAAAAAAAACAATTTCGGTCAAGTAACGAATTCTTTTTTTATTTAAATTTCCGTTATTTTTTCGGACATATTGTATGTATATCTCTAAAGAAATTAAATAATGGTAGTCATAAATGAAATAAATATAAATAATAATAAATTAATAAAAACAAACTAAACAGTTCCAAGTTTATCAGCATATTTATTGGATTCAATTGGATCCCAGTTGGATTTATAAACATCCTTTGACGGGTTTTATAATGACATATTTCAATAGCTTTATTTCTCATTCAATCTATCATTTTACCCGAAATCTGTATATCATAATAATAATATTATGATATACAATAATAATAATAATAGTCTGCTTATTTTACCCGCAATTCCTTTTACGTATGGTAGTAGGACTTTTGGTGCCTTTGGTTCTTAATCTTCTACTGTTCTCCGTTTTTGGGTTTTCTGACGATGAATGGCCTTCCTGATTCAGTTTTCTGAATATCCATTTTGTCTGAGAGTTGTGAAAATTTTTGGTAGTTCCTCTATTCGTGTTAGTCGAATAGGCTTAAATAGTGTTAGTCGGGTAGGCTTATGAAGAAATAGAAGAGATGAAGAAATATTGCGTCGTGACAGCGAGGAAAAAATAAATAAACGGACGCTCGGAAACTTAACCATGTGCCGCGCCTGCGGTAACCAAAGTCCGTTTATAATATACGTATATAAAATCGCATATATACTAGCTTCTCTCCTCAACGGATCTCTCCTCAACTCCAGCAGAATATCATATCCAAACGGGTCACAAAATAGATCTCGACAAGACCAAAGTAACCGCATCTCGTGAAGCAATTGAGGGACGACGGTCTTCCAAATGTATGGAAACCTCTTATTTCCAAATTGCCCATCCGAAACCTTTCCAATCAAACGGCCACCTCCCCGAATGCCCCTCAACCGAGTGCTCTACCCTCAACCTTACCTATTAATGCGGAGATCACGCCGACCACGTTCTTTTCTGGTTGTGAACCCTGTGGAGTGGGCAGATTGAGGCCTTGGATCAAATCAACTAAATTCTCTTGATAATGGCATCAAAGCGGAAGCAGAAACGTAGAGATTTTACAAATCTAAAACGTAGTTCTACCCGAGAAGATTTAAATTGGTGACTATATTAATAGACAAAAATTGCCGCATTTGGGATGAGAAAAACTTTATTCATGAGAAATTAATTATTAAACCTTAATTCATGAGAAACCTTTACATCCTAAACGAGTCACTTTTTGATGTGTATTAGGATCAGAATTTAGCCGTATTTTGTTCAGAATGCTGCTGGTAAAGCTGTAACTGTGAATGATGTTCGATATCGAGAGATGATAACTGGATTTTTGTGTGCTAAATTGAATATTATTAATCTGGAGGATATATGATTCCAACAGGATAGCGCTACACCTCACTCTGCTATTTAAACAATTGATATATTGAGAGAAAAATTTCCTAGACGAGTTATGGCAAGAAACGGTTATGTTAATTGGACACCAAGGTCATGTGATTTGACACAGTTGGATTATTTTTTTTAGGGTTACGTGAAAAGCCAGTTCTATAGAAACAATCCACAATCGATTCCTATCATTGGTAAGATAGAGGTTATGACAAAATATTATCCAAAATTTTGACAAAAGTGAACGTCTGTGGAGCTGCAAGACATGGTCATTTGGCAGATGTTGTATTTCTATTTTCTAGATTTTATTTAAACGTCATACACTATGAGTCAATTATCAATAAAAATTCAATTCAATAAAAGTTCTCTTCAATAATTAAAAAAAAACTCTCAGTTTGAAAGACGCTATATATTGAGGCTAGCTGTTAATGTGTTGTGTTTCTTCTATTTGACCCGGGATGTTACTAGAATGTTCAGCTATGGAACGTCTGGAATTTTCTGTACAATATAAGGAGATTTTCTGTTAGCCAAAAGTCCTAACGACACTTCTGACTCTTTTCCAGATTTTTGAGATAGCCTTTGCGGCTCCTACTCGTTTCTATTGAGGTTACCACCGTTCCTGATGGGGGTTTGTGTTTGTTTTGGGCTTCAAGACACGAAGGAGTTTACTACCTGAGGTTTTTTGTGAGTAGTAAGAATAACCCCTTTCGTCAAAAAGCTTTTTGACGGTTTTCCTGGTTGGTTCCATTTTGGGTACTATCAGTACTCTATCCGGCTTCGTCTTGGCCGGCCTGACAGCCATGTTGTTCTTCTTCAGAAAGCTCGTCAGTTCCTGGAATGCCTTTATGGCTCGCAAGATAAAAAATGCAGGTTTGAAGTTGGCATTAGAAGAAATTTGAAGTTTCTGCCTTCTTGAGTGGATCTTCTGATGTAGGTTTGGATTCCACGCTGGAAAGTTGTTCTGTGGTGAAAGGAGCAATCGGTACTTCTCGAGGTTGCCTTACCTTCGAAGCCGACATTGCTTTTCTGCCTCTCGTTTTTTTGTGACCTGGCGGACACCTTTTTCACATTCGGCGTCTTCAATCACTTTGTTTTGTGCCTATAAATCGCGAAAACACTTTCCACGACTGTCAACCAAAATGTCTTTACTAACGATTAGTAAACGTTTGCCACAGCCTGTTCGAGAACTAGTCAGCACTATGTGCACACACTGACTCTATGTAGACTCCATACTCGGAGAAACTTCGAGATGGTGACTTTATAATACTAAAAAGCCTAGCGAACCAAGAAGCGTCAATAGCTATACGCGTATTGCGTATAGCTGTTGTTAAAATACCTAGAATTTTTGAGAGAAGGTGGATGACATATCTTTCGACCTAACGTGGGATCTCTTTAACACAAAAACTCTCATTAGAATTTGATTTTTGGGGTAATTGACTTGATCTACATAAATATATCGAATCCCATACAATGGTATATTTTAAGAAACTATTTAAAAGATTTACCAATTTGTAGGTCTAGATTAGTTGACCTGTAGGTACCAGATTTAGTGCTAAACAAGATCTTAATAACCCGTGGAGTACTTCTTCTGGAAGAAGCTCCTTAGTTTTTAACTACGATAAAAGATTAATTCCAAAGTACTTATTTTGAAGAACTTTATAGATCCAAATTATATAATCAGTATTAGTAGGTAGTAAAATATAGGTAGTATTGGTACTAAATACCAATCAATTGATGAAAGTATGATCCGATTTAAAGGTAGTAACTTTTTAAAATGCTGTATGCCCCTCAAACCTATCAAGCGAGGGTATGAAGTTTGGATACGCGCTGACGAGCTTGGATATGTTTGCCAATTCCATAGATATAGTGGCACAATAATCAATCCAAGAAAGATTTGGGATGAAGGGAAGTTTTAGATTTGACAAGAGATTTGGTAAAGAAAGGCTACCACATATTTTGATATCTTCTTCAATTCTGTACAGTTACAAAAATCGATTCAGAAAGAATTTATTTAGGCCTGTGGTACTATAAGGAACAATAGACCTTCCAAATAATATATAAACTGAGAAAGAATTACAGACAAGGGGCCAATCTGACTGGAGAGTGAGTAAAAATGCGTTTACAAAATAGAGACATGCATTTACAAAATAGAGAGATCGCAAATTAGTTTAGACATTGTGGAATGTCCAATCATATTCAAGAACTATAATCAGCATTTGGGATACGTTGACACAACCGACATGCTAAAATCCATCTGAGAAATAGATCGCAAATCAAAAAGATGGCGGCATAGAATAATGTGGTATTTTATACATCTGTCCGTTTTTAACTATTTCATCCAACAAAGTGGATGTGCACCACATGTCAAGTGGGTTTGTGACTTTCTGAAAAAAAGAACTGCTGTATGTTATATCATAACAAATAATGGTTTAGATTCCACATGTATTTCAAATAATAAATATTTTGTATAGCTTCAATGATATCTATAATTTAAACCTACTCTACTCTATTTTTCTAGCGATTACATACTGAGACCATGGTCTAAAACATTTATCAAAGCAACAATTATCACAAAATATTTATTTGTATATTCTAAGAACATTAAGGAACAGTATTCTTCATGTTTACTTAAACTTTCTGAAAAAAATATTGTCGGGGACAAAGGGTTAAAACTGTTTTATATTCAAATTAATAATTTTTTTAAACTTACAACGTATTACATAATGAAGTTTTAATTTTTTTCCGACATATCTAACTTTTAATTAATTTGTAATCGAAATAATTTCACCAGGCAATAACATCCTAATTTGTATAAACAAACCGTAAGCTACGAATGTATTTATGTTTACATCAAGGATATTTCAGTTGACTTTTTCTTGTGACTTAATGTGTCCGAATAAAGTGTAATAAATTATTTTTTGATTGATGCTAACAAGGCCAGCAGCATACAATCAGAAAATTCGACTATGATTGATTCAATCTTTTATTCTCCTGATTTATTGTAGATATAAATAGTTTAGTGTGGTTTATTATACGACTTACTGTAGCCACGGAATTAAGCTTATGGACTGCATATACGAGGATACAGTGAAAAGTCAGATCTTATTTTAATAAAATATTATTTTTAATCGTAAATCGATGAATGTTTTAATGTAGTTTCCTTTCAGCTCGATATACTTTAGCTTTTCATCACGATTTAGCTTTTTTATGCTTTCAAAAAATTGCTACTTTGTTTTAGTGAATTGATTATTATTAGTGATTTCACCTGAATTTAAATTTCATTTGGCATAACTCTTTTTCCAGCTAGTCATTTTATCAGATTTAGAAAGAGAAGGAATTGAGAGGGGGATAAGAGCGAAAAATAGGATGGATGCAGCTCCAATTCCTAGCGCAAACTAACCAATGTCTCTGTTGCAATGGGGGAAGAACGCACAGCTGCATTGTGGATGGTAAAAAACGTTTTTCCTTCACCAAATGAGGGCGTTTATCAACATTACTGCATTGCTGCATTAATGCAGCATAAAACTCTCCTGCAATCATATTTCCCAGAAATTCCCAGAAAACAAAGGTCACCTTTCCGACCGATAATAGCGTCTTTACCTTTTTCAGACCACGATCATCAGGTAAAACTAATTTTTTGATGTTGCTTCGTCTGTGGTGTATATTAACAAAACTTGTTTATCACTAGTCTCGAATTGTGCCAGAAATTCCCTCGGTTTGCGTTTTACTTGCTTCGTTTTTAGTACGCAGTGAGCATACGGAGCACCCATCGCGCTGAGCGATCATGCCTTAAGGTTCATGTAGGATGTTCCATATGCATTTGTCCAAGATAGTTATCATCTCAACAATCTCTCTTATCTTTAATTATGATTCAATGATCTTCATCGTTGAGGTCAACAGTGAATTAATCAATAGTAAACTACTAGCGAACCATGATATATGAAGCAGCTGAGTCCGCATAATACTTTTTAATTTTTCATCGGCCGGACATTAAAAATTTGCCTCCTTTTGTTTCGCAGCTTCTGTTTAGCTTTGTTAGTTTCTTATGCTGAATTGGCGGCCTTTTTTTTGAACTTTCTTACTTCTTCAACTTCTTACAGTTTTGCACAGCTCAACGTACTCACCCTTAAAAAAAGAACTCCCCGGATTCTTTATTTTCACTCTCACTCTTTGACTTTTTGGAATATATATTTTCAGGTGGTATTGAACAGCTGTTTCATTCATTATTGAACCAATTTTAAACAAAACAATTGTTTCGACAAAACAATCCTAAAATCGCTACTCCTCTCCTGCAGCTTCCCAGAATCCAGTTTGCCCCTATTTGACCTTACCATTCTTTCGAGCTCTCTTCGGTCTAAACTTGAAGAAATTTACAACTAAACACCAAAACACTTTTTTGAACTGCTCGACGCACGTTTCGCTAACCATGTTAGCATCATCAGGAGATGATTTAATCTTAGAGATTAAATCATCTCCAGATTAAACCACTCACCACTTTAATTTCGGCCAGTTACACTTTCTCCGGTTCTTGCTTTTCCAATAATAGCATTACAGTCGCCCATGAGGATTTTGTTTCTACACTTCTTCTTGACTAGAAGTTGGGTTCCTTATATTAAACGTAGCAATGTCAAAAGCAGGTAAAAGATGCGTGTTATACATACGATGACTTAGTGCTTTGCCATGCTGAATGCTAGGAGTATTACAGAGATGCTCTAGCCAGTGTTAATAAACAATTAGTGGAAGTTGCCACAACAAATGCAGTGGTTCTTTCTGAAAAAGCAATTCTCCAAGTTGCAGTAGACTATCTAAAGACAGAAATCAAAAAAGCTGGCGGAAGTATCGGTGCAAACGGCACTGTTACTTTTCCTACAGCCCCGAAAAAAGAAAAAGGTCCACAAACTTTAGCTTCACAACAAATCACCAAGGCCTAGTCGGACCGAAGTGAACCAGAAGGGGGCTCGAAGAAAGCCCTCACAGACAAAGAAGGATTTCAGCAGGTTTCCTCCAAAACAAAGAGAAGCAAAGGGCAAAAAGCAGCACGGGCCCCTGAGGTAAGCCATCCCCAGGTAGCACCGACTGTTTCTTCCTCCTCAAAGGCTGCAACCGAAAAGGTTACAACCCAAAAGCCAACCGCACCGTCTACGACGGAAAAACCTCCAATAAGAAAGTCAGAACCAAAACCTGACAACAAAAAACCAACAGCCTTTATCCTGATGGATAAAGCCGTATTCATGGAGGTGATGAGCCTCCTAAACAAAAACAAAGTGGTAGTCGGGCCTGCCATAACCAAGCCAAACGGGGTTTTAATACCTTCGAAGGCAGAAAACGACCGAAAGGACGTTTGAAAGTTTCTCGATAAAAAGAGCTATTCCTACGACACATCAAAATCAAATAAAAAACTTCGAAAACGAGTCTTACTGAAAGGCGTACTAGAAACAATCAAAACTGAAGAAATAAACGAAGAACTCCAAAATTTGGGGATCCAACCAATCAACGTAACCAGATGGCTAACCAAAGAAAAGAAACTCATCGCAATAGTACAAGTCACCGTACCGAGCGAAGGGAGAAAAATCATGAAAATCACCGAACTCTGCCACCAGCCCGTTAGGGTGGAGAAACAGAGAAACAAAAAATCAGTGAACCATCAGAATCAGATGAAGAAATCCCAACCTGAAGCAAAAACCGATGCACATCGAAAAAACCTAAATAGAACAGAAAATCAAGAAGTTCGAAATAACCAACAATTTTCCAACTACACACTATCCGAAATTGTCACCAACCTCCAGAAAATCCTAGTCGGGATTCAGCCGAATCAAGACCTGAATTCACAAATCAAATCATCGAATTAAAGCCGACGAAGCAGTTGCCATATCAAGAACCTTGCTCGCCCTCGACCACGCCCACCGGACATGTATCAAGATACACGTTTTCATTCGTATCATCCGCGGAATCGGACCTTGCGGTCCGTTTCCGAAATACAAAAGAAACAAAAAGACGACTAGGTTTACCTAGCCGCTACCTCCCGGGCTAGATAGAAGCCTTCAAGCCTGTGTTAGCTTGCTGACACCCCCCGGAACGACCGAACCTTAGTAGAAACTGGTAAGAGCCAAAAGCCTAACCAAAAAATCTGGTTTAAAGAACTAGAACTAGAACTAACTAATCTAACATTACATATATACGATATCCGATGGGAAGTCGGCGAGAGTATAGGTTGCTGACTGTGGATGGGGTCTCCGTACTCTTGACGGGAGAGCATGTGTCGGTACCCTGATGAGCCTAAACATTGAGAGGCGAAACATATGCCCTCCAACCACAGGGATGGGTGGGGCTCATTCCCGGTCAAGCACCTAATAAAGTCGGCGATATATATATATATATATATATATATATATATATATATATATATATATATATATATATATATATATATATATATATATATATATATATATATATATTTAAAACATTTTGGTCTTTTAGTTTATTTCTGTGATATCTAGTGTGATCCATAATATATCGTATCGAGGACGTCATATCAGAAGGGAGTAGGTCACCATGGTCGTTTTTGAGATTTTTGGGCTTATGGGTTTATTTAATCAATCTCCTTGATATATCAGTAGGACATATAGTTTCATAATTTTTACTTTGGTGTCTGAACTAACTTGGCAAAAATGTAATATCAGAAAGGTGTATGTTCTCTTCTAATACTCCTGTTCTCCTTCTAATACTTTTGTTCAGTATTACAACTTCTATAGATCAAAAACCTAGAAATGCACCAATATCCCTATATTCTGAAAAATTTATTATAAGTAAATTAAAATATTAAGCTCGAACAGATTTACCACTAAACACCAAATCACTTTTTTAAACTTTTCGACGCACGTTTCGCTAGCCATATTGGCATCATCATATTATTTAATTCATCTCCTTATCAGAACATCCATTAGCATCATCAGTAGACGATTTAAATTATCTCTTGATGGTGCTAACATGGTTAGCGAAACGTGCGTCGAGAAGTTTAAAAAAGTTAATTTAGTGTTTAGTTGTACATCTTTTCGAGTTTATGGAAGAATTGAAGTTAAATTATGACAATTTGTTATCTATGTGCCAAGACAAAGATGCTATAATCCCTTCAAAATATAAGAATGTATATACTTCTATATTAGTAACAAATAATTCCCATAGTTCTGATGACGAAGAATCTGTTGACGAGATGTCAGTGCAGCAAGTAAGCAACAACTTATAAAGAGGAAAAAGAGCCGAAATTAAATTTTAAATTTATAATACTAATTTTTAATTTTGTTGTTCTGATAAAGCAACATTTTTTTTGTATATAGGCCTTTTATTTAACCAGTTTAATAGACATTTCTTAGAGACCCTAATATCCAAATATTATATCAAGCGTATGAACCAAAAAACACTTACATATTGGCATGGCATTAGATATAAAATTGTCCAATAAATTGTAATGTTTTCATCTTACTATAATAGCAAAAACAACAATTTCATTAAAAATTTTGATTTTTAAAACGTTTTTTGCGCCTGTAAAGGTTATCTGTTTTACTTTAGATCATTAATTGGTACCATCTACTAAGTCCATTATATAGATGATGTAATAGTATTCAGTCTGTTCATGTATACTTTTATTAATATGTAACATTCGAATAAATTTTCACTATATTTGGACGATGTCATATTGTTCGCGATGTAGGCAAAAATTAAATCTAAAAAACCTCTTTAATTCCGGTCTGTAAAAAAAACATTGACTCAAGGTGGAAAAGATTGTATACATATATACTCTTATAATTTTTAGATATACAGCGTGTTCACATTTCTATGCCAGTTAATATATTTTAAGAACGCACTAAGTCATATAATTCTAAAAAAAATCTAAAACAGTAAACTGAACAATTATATTGTTGTCAGATATTATACTGAAATATATTGATTAAAGAAAACCAGATAATTTACATTAGACAACCTCATATATTCAGAGATTAATGTATACAACACTTAAATTAACTGATATGACTTTTAACCTGTTTAGTCATTAAGCTCGCTATAAATCAACTAATCAAGGAAAATAATTCGAAATTCCAGGCACATAGTTCATCAAGAGTTATAAAAATTATTTGCTATGAATAGAAAGCCTGTGAAGAAAGCTAAAATGGAAGTTAGGTAGATTAAACATTTTCCCGCATCATAGCTTTGTAGAACGTATTCTTTGAATTACAAAAATCCTAATAGATAATATTTAAAGTGAATAGACTTGACAGCGAGAAACCTGATAAAGTAATTAACTGAATTTTTTTGCTTCACTTTCTCTATAATAGTTATATAATACTTGATCATATTATTCATTAGCACAATGTTAGCCTCTAACATGAAATAAATGGAATAAATTAAATGCTGAATTCTTCTCGAATAAATAAATCCCCTACGCTGGATAGTCGATAATTATACTGAGTTGGGAGAATATTATTTAATAAATAATGTCTATTCAGTCATCAGCAGGGTTAAAAATTTGCTAATTGTTTGTAAGTTTAAAAATTACATTTAAGAACTCTTTTTACAGCAGTAATGAGGGTTTGATAATGGGCAGTCCATTAAATCTCTCACTCTCTGAAATATTCATGGACAACATTGACACGTAAATACACCACAAAGGAGTGACCAGACTATTATATATATATATGTATATATATATATATATATATATATATATATATATATATATATATATATATATATATATATATATATATATATATATATATGTATATATATATATATATATATATATATATATATATATATATATATATATATATATATATGTATATATATATATATATATATATATATATATATATATATATATATATATATATATATATATATATATATATATATATATATATAGGCCTCTTCAGCATACTTCCAACTCTCGCGGTCCTAAGCTTTCCTTTGCCGGGTCCAATATACTTAATAATATCATCAGTCCATCCTGTTTTCGGTCTTCTCCGTGGACGTTTGCGATCAAGCGGTATCCAGTTCAAGACCGCCCTGGTCAATCTTTCGCCCCATCACCTCGCTACATGGCCTGCCCATTTCCATTTCAATTGCTTTATTCTTCCAATGATATCATTCCCTTTCGTCGTTTGTTCTCTGATCCATGTGCAGGTCTTTCTATCCCGTCTAGTAATGCCAAGCATACATCTTTCCCTTCCCCTCTGTGCTACTCGAAGTTTTTGAACTGACTGTGATGTGAGTGTCCAGGTCTCACTTCCGTATGACATAACGGGCAGGACATACTCATCAAATACTTTTCTTTTCAGACAAAGTGGTAATTTGCTCTTAAACACTATGTTGAGCCTGCCAAATGTCTGCCAGCCACATTTAACGCATCGCTCCACCTCCCGGATGGTGTCCCTTTCCATTGAAACGCTTTGCCCAAGATATATATATATATATATATATATATATATATATATATATATATATATATATATATAGTGATCAACAACTTTCAAATCCGTTCCTAGAAGAAGTCCTTTTGTCCTCAGCAAATTTATTGGACATGACCTGACTCTTTTTCTGGTTTATTTTCAAGCCAAATGGTTCCCCAGCCCTATGCAATTCTTGTACGTGTCTTTGCAGCTCATCTGGATCTTGTGAAAAAAGAACTATATCATCTGCGAATCTAAGATGATTTAAGTACGCACCATTAATCCTTATTCACTTCTTCCAGGCAGGCTGAGAAAAGAAGAGGCTATAATGGGTTCCCCTGCCGTACGACCCGCTCTACATTTATTCCCATCTCAAGATCGTCAAGGTGGACTGCCGCTGTAGCTTCATCATATAGTAGCTTTCGAGGTTTCGATCCTGGTAAGTTTACCTAGGCTTTCTCTACACCTTGATTAAGCAATTCATCCATTATGGCCCGCTTTGAGATTGAATGAAATGCTTTGCTTTGCTTTGAATATATATATATATATATATATATATATATATATATATATATATATATATATATATATATATATATATATATATGTATTACTAGGTTTTCGGGTAGAACCGCGTTTTAGATTTGTAAAATTTCGACGTTTCGGCTTCCACTTTGAACACATTTTCAAGAGAATCTAGTTGATTTACTCCGAGGCCTAAATCCGCCTACTCTCCAGAGTTCACAACTAGAAAAAGTTGAGATTTTACAAATCTAAAACGCCGTTCTACCCGAGAACCTTGTCATTCTAATATTAACTACCGCAGAAGACTTTCCGAATATATATACATATATATATATATATATATATATATATATATATATATATATATATATATATATATATATATATATATACATAGGGTGTTTTCAAAAATGAGTAATTTATTTTAACAGATTGTAGAAATCATAAAAATAAGTAATTTTATCAAAAATCATTTATATAAAAGTTGCAAAGTAAAGAGGTTATAAACAGTGACTAGATTTGCAACAGACCTGATTTTTTTTGTATTCTTGTTCGATATTTCTTTTGAGTGCGATGTTCGATTTGACCAGTGTTAATAATTTCTTAACAGTGCACATTAAATTTTTTGCCGGTTTCTGCAATTAAAATGTTTTGCTGTGATTAAAAAGGTTAAATGCTGCGATTAAATAGTTTATGAAAAAAATGAAATAGTGCACTTTATATTACCTTACGGGGAGTGCCAACAAAGTACAACCGCAGCATGTCGTTTGTACGCGGAAAGGTTTTCTTTAAGAAACCATCCGGCTTCTCGGATGTTTGTAAATTTAGTTATAAGACTTCGCGGCACAGGGTACTTAAAAGCACAACGAGGAGGGTATGCTGGAAGACCTCCTCCACCCGATACAGATCGTTGAAGAAATTTTAGAAATTATCAAAAACGAGTCAACAACCACAACAACAACGAGCACTAGATCTATAGCAGGTCAAGTTGAAGTTGGTTATAGTAAAATGCGGAAGACTAATCGACAAGAACACTTTTATCCCTATCATTATCAACGGGTACAAGCGTTACCACCCGAAGATTATCCTAGAAGAGTTGAATTTTTCAGTGGGTTTTACATCAGTACAACAGTAATGAAAATTTTACCATATTTATTTTGACTACCGACGAGGTGACATTTACAAGAAATGTTTGTTTCACACTTCAGTGGTCGCTGTGACAAAAATTTACGTGGCTTTTCTGTATACAAGACAGGCAAAATTATACTTCAATTGCTTCAAGGAACAAAAACTACCCAACTTATAGAAAAATGAAGATGTCATTCATTTACCGGTGCCCAGAAAGATTTAAAGAACTACCTACTCTGAGATATAATGTATAAAATATACTAACTATAAGATATAATATCAAAAAATAATTAAAATATAAAATTATAAATTAAAATATAAAAAAATACTAACTATAACATATA
The DNA here is from genome assembly GCA_031761425.1 of Cosmopolites sordidus. Lineage (NCBI taxonomy): Eukaryota > Metazoa > Arthropoda > Insecta > Coleoptera > Curculionidae > Cosmopolites > Cosmopolites sordidus. The sequence continues at coordinate 393,852 of JARFXV010000820.1, read as the reverse complement.
ATATATAAAGTTTTTAAGGTAAAATTAATATACAATACCATTATGCTTGGCTTTTAGCGACAATGAAAAAGCATTTCATTCAATCTCAAAGGAAGCCATAATGGATGCTTCGCTTAACCAATGTGTAGGCAAAGCCTATGTAAACCGTCCACCTTGATGATCTTGAAGTGGGAATTAATGTTGAGCGTGGCGTACGGCAGAGTGACGCTATATCACCTGTTCTATTCTCAGCTTTCTATGAAGACGTATTTCATAACCTGCATTGGGAACAAGTTGGAATAAAGAATAATGTTGCATACTTAAGCCATTTTAGATTCGTAGATAATATGGTTCCCCTTTGGCAAGACCCAGAGTAAATGCAAAGACACATAGCAACGCTCCAATGGGGTGGAGAAGCATTTGGCTTGAAAATAAACCTGAAAAAGAGTTTGGAAATGTTCAATACATTTTCTGAGTACTGAATAATTTCTATTATAGGAAGGAATTTGGATGTTGTGGATTATTACATATATTTTGAGCAGAGGATTTCGATGGGAGGGGATACCGTCCGAGAGGTAGGACGACTAGTTAAATGTGGATAGCAAGCATTTTACAGGTTCAAAATAGTGTTTAAGAAAAAACTTTTATTTTGCCTCAAAAGAAAAGTATTGGATCAGTGCGTCCTGCCAATTGTGACATACGGAAGGAAAACCTGGACACTCACGCAAGACGGGATAGAAAACTCTTAACATGGATCAGAGAACAAACGAAAGTATGTGACTCCACCTGAAATTAAGATGAACCAGCTATATTAGGAGGCGATGCGACGACAGATGGACCAAGATAATCCTAAAATGAATACCGATTCATTGCAAATGTCCACGAAGAAGACCGAAGCCTTCATTCTGCAGTACATGGCCACGGATTGATGATAATGATAATAATGATATATAGATATACAATTATCTTTGCAATCGCACTGCCTTCTATCGAAAAACTTTCTGACCTTTTATTCTATCCTCGTATCCTACATGTCTTGAAATACAGCATCGAGTCCAACTTTTTTCAAAATTAATTTAAGAGCGCGCTAATAAAAACAATCATGTTATTGCTGTCGTTTTATGATATTAGCTTTTATCGGCTTTCTCTATACATTTGATTGACAAAATATACGGCCTATTATTTCTAGCAAGCTTCTTACTTCACCTACACCTATAATTCAATTTTATTAATTCTTTTATGTCTTGCGGCACTACTTGTATAAAACCAGTGACCATTAACAATATTGAAAATGAATACCACTTTTTTTTAGATCACGAACTTCAGGTGTATTATTATGTTGCGCAACTGATTTGAAACGTTCAGATCTAGACATTTTTTGTTAATTTGTCATTGATTTGATATAGATAACTGAATTGATTAATTAATATTTGGTAATAATAAAGTTATTAGATAAGCTAAGTGGGTGGAACATTTTTGTTACTTTAAACCATTGTTGTTCGGTATATTTCTTGTGTATTTAAAATCGTAGTTGGACATGGAAACAAAGCATGCCATATTGTTTTAATATTTAATGAGATACTGTTTTATTTCAACATTTAATATAATTTGATTTCAGTAATTAAATGTTATGATATTGGCAGTGGGTTTTGTGAAATATATTTTTAATTTACTCAAGGTTTATACTGCATGTCATATAATCTGAAGGTTAATAAAAATGTAGATCATTTTGAATCTGAAATTGTTTGAATTATCACTGACATAGCGTTATAATATTTGGTCCTAAGATTCCGAATATAGGAATATTCTTTTCAAAACATGTATTTAGTCTATCACTACGGAAAACCAAAAGAATAGTAGCGCTATAGTTAAACTCAAAAATTCACCTGCCATTTTAGGTTTGACAATGATACAGTTCAACAAATTTAAACTTTTTTGAAGTAACATTGATGAAAATAGGTGTGTATGAAGTATTTTGTAGTCCTAAATCCAAAATTAATAAGCTAATTACTGTAATACGTACAGTTTTTTCTTTGTTACAGGGGGTCGGTAGTGGGGAAAAAGGAAGACGACATATTTTTACAATCTAATATTTATTTCATATAAGCGTGTAAAATATGTTAAATTTATACAAAGACATTACTGTGGATTATGTGAATATAAAACATATTACATGCGATGTCATACAGCGACAAAATCTTTCACATTTTCCTGTTGTGTTCTGTGGCATCATATATTTTTAAAAATCGCCAGTAGTTGCCCCACATAGGTTGGTTCCAGCATCCCTTGTATGTTGTTTCCATCGTCGTGATGTCCTGGTGAAACCTCTCACCTTGTTCGTCGCTTACTGCATCCAAATTATTTGGAAAAAAGTAAATGGGAATGTAAAAAATACATTTTAAGGACATGCGACACCCTAGTATTTCATAGGTTTTCAAGAGTTCATCTATGAGGTTTTTATAGTTTTCATCTTTTTTCTTGGCAATAAATTTTTTCACTACACTTACAAAATACTTCCAAGCTGCCAATTCCTTTCCATTTAATTTTTATTGAAAACGAAAATCACTTAGAAGCTTCCTTTTCGAGGTGTGCAATAAATATGCGCTCTTTTTGTCTTGCATCACTTAATCGAGGAAATGTTTCTTTTAGGTACTTGAATTTATTACCTTCTTTGTCCACGGCTTTCATTAATCCATGCTTTATATGGAAAGATGGAAGAAGCATTTTTTTGGGTTAACATGAGACCATATTTTATGTTTGCACTAGGTTCAAAAGAAGTTTTATGAGGCCAATCTTTTTTATTGTACTGTTATTTTGTTGACCTATTATCCCGTAGACCCAAAAAACAGCAATACTTTGTAAAATCCACTTGAAGTCCTAGCAATATACCTATCACTTTTAAGTTCCCACAAATATTTCACCGATACTGTTCATATTTAACGCGATTTAGTATAGTTTCTAAGTTGTCAAGATTTCTTTCATTGTCACTGAATAGGCTTAAAGAATAGATGGGTTTTTGTTTCCATTACGAAGGAAGACTGTTTTTAGGCTCAGAAGGTACATGTTCCATATTAAGCTCATTCATTAAACCATCAATATCACAACAGACACATCCTTCCAGATCCTTCCATTTTATAAAAACTTGAAAATGTTACATTCCGTTTTCGTTAAAGTCAAATATTTGCATTTTTGTCTAATAGGTGCTAATGATAAAGTCTGGAACCAAGAAGTTCCGATATTTGTTTTGTCAATCGCAGGTCACTTACCAAATCATTTAATTCATTCTGAGTTATTAAGTTCATTCTGATATCTGGTTTTTGCAGAAAGTTGTGGATCAGATCGTGGTAAACAAATGGAATCACCGGGAAACATTTTGTACGGGTTTAAAGGCGCAATCGGTATCGGTAGTGCAGAAGGCAAATTTGGATATTAAACATTTTACTGATATAAAAGCAGCAATCACTTACATGGACCACATGCAACCGCAATTCAAAGAAAGTTAGGAAGTTAATGGTGAACACTGTGAACACCTTTTGTAAATAATTATTAATAACTACCTAAATGAAATGCAAAAAGAGCATTTTCATCAATGTTACAAAAATCTTGTCGAGCTGTGTGATTAACCTGTATGAAAAGTTACTGATACTGAAAAAATATAAAATTAATTTGCTGCTTTGTGTTACGTATGGTGGAATCTTTATATATTCAAGAATAATATTTGTTAATTCTTTTTATATTCGTCGTTTGCCATTTAACAACCACTAATCTACTATATAATTTTTTAGATACTATTTAACCATCATTTTTACCTCTACTTAACGAGAGAGGATATTTAAAAACTGTAGTGTGTAATATCGACAACGAAACCACCTTTAATTCTCTTAAAATTTCTATGCAGTGTGGGGCCATCATGTTGACAACACATATTTTCCAGATCTATACCACGTTTGGCGGTATAAAACTCTTAATTTTTTCCAAAAAAAAAACACGTTTAATTTGGGAAAAAAGGTAAAAAATGGCATAGTAAAACTATGCGCCACCACTAGCTGCACATTTTCCCATCTTTCAGATAATTTGTGGATACGCTCCCAGAAAAAATGTACATCTTTTGTGATGGTCCAGTTATCAAGCTATTTTTTGAGATCTCGATAATTGTTGAAGTGTTTTATGGAAAGTGAGTGAGACATCGAAGTGAGAGTCAAAAGAGGCCGAGTCTGGTGAATACGGCGGATGGGGCAAGAGTTCCCAGCTAAGTGCAGAAATTGTGTCTCTGACCGCTTTCGATATATGTGTGATAGAACTTTGTCGTGCTGCAAAATCATTCTTCCGTGTCTTGATCAATGCATGGTTCAAAGTGATCATTTGTTGACTAGAGCGAAAGGTATTTTTTTGTTTTACCTGGCTTCAGAAGCTCATCGTACACGACACCCTTCGGATTCCACTAACCACACAGCATGGCCATATTTCCAAAGCGATTCGGCCTTGCGGTCGCTGTTGACGATTGTCGTGAGTCAACCCACAATTTTCTGCGGTTTGAGTTCTCAAAATATATCCATATAGTGTCTTTAGTTACGATCCGATGCAAAAAAATCTTTCTTTCATGCCGAGAAAGGAAAACTTCTGGATCTTTCTCATGGAATGCAGATAATCATAAATATTGGTCCGTCGACCAACATTAAATCTCTCTACCATTTGTTGTTGAGTTTGCATATCGTCTTGCAATTCCGTATCTTCATTTTTTTTTCGTTTGTCTTTTACCACTATTGAATTACCTAAACCAACGCCGACAAGCGTCTTGCGTTGGAACATTGTCACCGTTATTTTCCACAAGTATACAACGAAAAGTAGTACATACCGCAAATACTATTTATTTGGCTCGAAACTCGACCTGTTCACTATACGAAAAAAATATGACGCTAACTCGAAATCGCTTAAACATCATTGGTTTTGAAAGGTACTGTCGTAGCAACAGAATGACATAAGAGATTAAACTGTGAAACGAACGTTGTTTCCAGCGTCATCTCTTAAAAAAAAAAAAATTAACCGCCACACACATGATATTGTGGTGCTTTGGCGGTAACCGAGTTAAAAGCAAAATTTTTGAACTAGTAGCTACTACTGATTTCTCGGCACCATAAACTATTCCGAAGATTGAGGAGGTTATTCAGTGAAATTGTCGGGTCAAGAAGTTAGATAAAGTGATTTGTGGTTCAGCGGTATATCTCCTCGAGTTTAGCGTTTCGCCCCGAAAGTTTCAATAGAAGTGAACAAAAATATAAAAAAAAACTAGTATAAAGTGTTTCTAGATATTGCTATATTTAACTTAATATTAATAATATTTAAAAATTTACTATGCATATTCTTTGACATTTTCTTCAATTGGGTGGCATTATTGAAATTGACTTAAGAATTTTTAACTCAATCGAATTTGACATATAGTAATATTGCACAAGATATTAAAAGAGAAAGTATTCGATAAGTCATTATTGTTGCTGTGCGAAATTAAAAAAATAATTTAAATCTAATGCTCAAGCAATTCCATCATCGGTCTACAAACGATAATGTTAAATGTGACAAAAATTGAATTTGGATATATTCGTATGATACTATAAAAAAACAAAAATGCATTTTTGAGGTGCTCCAAAGTGAGGAAAATCGCTTTTTTTCTAAACTACTGTATACACGTTTCGCTAATCATGTTAGCATCATCAGGATATGATTCAATTTAAAAAGTGATTTGGTGTTTGGTAGTATATCTCTTCGAGTTTATTGTATCACCGAAAATGGTTCCAGTAAAATAATTGATTAATCTCACAGTGTTATTAATTTATGTATCAGAAGTTATCAGTGCAACACGTAAAAGAATTGACGGTAAAAACTAAATTCAGTAGTCATCGATGCCTGGTCGACGCCTGATCATGCAGCTGAAAATGCAAATTAAGTTTCAGAATGGTATAAATGTTTTGTGAATTGATTTAATTGAAAGAAAAATGATATTGATGCCAAACAAACTAACTAACTAATATACTACTATGATCAAAAAATAAGGTGTCTCTTAACCGATATAACCAATTGATTTTTAAGTTGGTATGACTGTTATATGGTGTAATATGTGAGTTTGCCTGTTAAGATAAGAATTATAGCCTCTTTTGTAATTATTAAAACTAATCGGAGATTTTTAAAAATGGATTTGAAAATAAATGAAAAGAAAACGATATTTCTTGTACTGATCCATTAAAAATATTAATAGAGTGATACGGCGTTAAAGCTATGCCAAAGAAATGTTTACAGGTTGTACAAGGATAGTGATGGTAGAGAAACAGTTAAAAATGAATATCGTCAAGAAAGACTTCCCATATCAACCAATAAATAAAACATTACAAAATTCAAATATCTGATCTAAATTTTACTGCAATATGGAATGAGAGGAATAAGGGGATAATTTTCGCGTTTCTCTCTAGATCCTTTTTGTGTAGAGCTATAAATGCTGAGATCGACCAATCCTCATGTTTGATTTTTGGTTTTAAAATATTAGATTCACCTAGTTCTTAAAACGTTATTGCGGTCAAGATGATATCAAATGAAGAAATCATTGCTGTCACAGAGGACAATTTTTCAGAGTAAAAAAATGTTGAAAATTTTGGATGGTATAAAACATTTGTTATTGAGTTGCTGAGCTAAAAGGAGATTACATTGAAAAATAACTCTATTTTTGTAAAAAAACAATATTTCATTTAAAAGTATCTGACTTTTCACTCTACCCATGTACAAAGCCATTTGAATCAATATCATTTTTTGTATAAAAGAGGAAAACAAGTACAACTATAATACCATTAATAGATGTCCAACCACAATCAATTCGATATGAAATGTAAATATTCTGCACACAATTTTTCAGAGTAAAAAAATGTTGAAAATTTTGGATGGTATAAAACATTTGTTATTGAGTTGCTGAGTTAAAAGGAGATTACATTGAAAAATAACTCTATTTTTGTAAAAAAACAATATTTCATTTAAAAGTATCTGACTTTTCACTCTACCCATGTACAAAGCCATTTGAATCAATATCATTTTTTGTATAAAAGAGGAAAACAAGTACAACTATAATACCATTAATAGATGTCCAACCACAATCAATTCGTTATGAAATGTAAATATTCTGTGTCATTCTATTTGATTAACCTGTAGCTCTATGTTATATCCTGTAGAAGTAAAACTATTCAACCAGGTAGACGGTACGCGTTCAAAAGGACAAACGAATATCGTCATTGCCAAATTCGGTCTACATATTATTATTTTTTTTTATTTCGCTTTCATAACGAGATCCCGAACTCTGATAAAACGAAACAAAACGGTTCATTAGATTTGGACATTGACTAAATCACAAATCGAAAAATACTTTCGAATCGTGGGTGAAGTTTTAATTTAAAGTGTTACAATTTATGAACTAATTATCGTGATCGTTGCTTGTGACCCAGTCGTACAGGTAGCGTAAAAACATATATTTATTTGTTGACCGCATTGTGCTACTAATTATGTATAATACAAGATTTATTCAGGTTATATGAGTCAAAGGTGACTCACCATTAATAAAAATATATTTTCAAATTGTACTACGGTTAGTGACAAAGTGAGCACTTTGCACAAGTACATAAGAGCAAAACTGTTTTTACCATTCAATAGATATACAATATGATTTATCTTCCTTTTTCGACAGCAGATGAACCGCATTTACGAGGATAGAGCAAAAAGTTTTTTTTTCCCGTAGCTTCTTTTCTAGTAATGTTTCATAAATTTCAAACCTATATAATATTTACTTTTGTTTTGACAGTTTTAGAAAGCTGATAGTTCTGCATTTTTGCTTTCATGAAAAATACTAGGCTATAGAGCAGTAATATACTATATTTTGAAGTGAAGGACATATGTGAAGTTTCAAGTCGATCTGTCAATTAATTTGTACCAAAACAGCAACTTAATGTAAAAGTATTAGTGGTATTTTTTTTTAATGAAACATATTGAAAATTGTGCAGTGATTAAATTATTTAAAAAAAAAAGGTTTAAAGTCAATGGAAATTCATAGTGAAATGGAAAATTTATTAGGGTAGCCTGCTCCTTCAAAAACAATGGTTTGTAAGTGGGCAGGTGAGTTTCAACGTGGTCGTACAAGCCTGGATGATGATCCTCGTTCTGGACGTCCAAAAATTGCAACTATTGAATAAATCATTAATTCTATACATGATAAAGTTATAGATGACAGACAACTCACTTTGAGTGAAATTGTTAACGCCATGGACATCTCAACTGAATGGGTGTTTCATATTTTGAAAAAGGAATTACACTTGAGAAAGCTATGTGCAAAATGGGTGCCGTATTTGTTAAATTCTGATCAAAAACGACTTGGAGTAAAACTTTCTAACCAGCATTTAGATCTTTTTCGAAAGAATAAAATATATTTTAAACGTCGTTTTGTAATTATAGATGAGACTTGGGTTTACCACTATGACCCTAAACTGCGACAACAATCCGTAGACTGGGCTGAGGCCGGTTATTCAGCTTCGAAGCAACCAAAGTGGTCGAAATAGATCTTAAATGTTAAGGCATCAGTTTTCTCCGATGCAAAAGGCATATTGTTAATTGATTATCTTCAAACCGGTAAAACAATAACATGATAAAAAGGTATAAAACAATTTTTTACTTTGTTATCTGTCACTTTTATTATTAAACAAAATTTGTGTGACTATAGTTTCGTAAAACGATTTTACATTGTCAAACACTACTTTAAAACTAAGGTTTTACAGCTGTTTATCTATTTTATGTACCTAATTTTATACTTTTATTGGGGTTCATTTTTTACAATATTTTAAATAGTGCGGAATTTCGGAGATCCGTCTGATCGTTTAATAACTGTCTAAACGGATCTTTGTTATATTTATAAATTTCAGTAGCTTCTGATATGTTTAATTTTTTGCTTTTGGGCGCTGTATGTAATATGTAATATATGTCCAGTATCTATGAAATGGTTCACAAAATTAGAGTGTTGTTTCTTTAATATGTATGCAGATTTATGTTCTTTGTATCTGGTCTGAAAATTTCTACCGGTTTGTCCAACATAGCAGCTACTGCACTCTGCTCTGCACTCTGCTCGCTACTGCAAAAAATTAACCCCAATAAAAGTATAAAATTTGGTACATAGAATAGATAAACATCTGTAAAACCTTAGTTTTAAAGTAGTGTTTGACAATGTAAAATCGTTTTACGAAACTAAAGTCAGACAAATTTTGTTTAAAAATAAAAGTGATAGATAACAAAGTAAAAAATTGTTTTATAAACATTTCAAAGGAGTACAAGATATCCTCATCAACGTGATGAAGGCCTCCTTTGTTCAGTATGAACCAAAAACGGAATCGAGTGACCATTTTATGGTGATGTTTACGGATTGAGCTTATACATGTCTTGTATAAACGCAATCTGAACATGTTTCTGCGGCCATTGGTGACAAAAACGCCGTTCATGCCAAAAACGACGGCATGTCGAAACAGTGCATTTTAACCGGCTGATGTACCCCGAACTAGGTGAAAAGGCTTCCACCGGATGGAAAGGTCATGGACACTGTTTTGTGGGATTCGCATGGCACTGTTTTCATTGTTTATTTGGAAAAGAAAAAGACCACAAGAAAGACCAAGTGGTAAATTGGCATAAGAAAGCGATACCACATTTACCCCATTCCCCAAACTTGGCTCCCTTCAATATTTTTAATTTTCCAAACACGAAGAAATGACTGACTGGAAAGTAATTTACATCGAATTAACAAAGTTATGAACACAAATATTCTGGAATGTATTTTTCATATCTAGAATGAGAAAAATTCATGTATTGTATTGCCATTACATCTCTAAAGTATGCGTGGTCCTTGCTCCGAAATATTTTTTATGTCAATAAAATCTGATCAGTAAATTTTATTATACGTAATTATAGGAGATTTGTTTTAAACGTTGCTTTTGCTGAATTTATCAAAATACGTTCTAAATATTCTTTAATTCCATTTAAAATTCGAGTAGTTACAGTCTATATATCACTTACCATTCTTCTTTACAGATTCTTCTTTTCTCAATACCAGGTATGTAAATATGAAATCGGAATTTTTGGTATAGAAAATACACATTTATTGTATGAAAATGATAAAACATATTTTAATCGAAGTATTTCCCACTGTTACCTAAACATTTTTCCTACCTGTTTAACAATTTGTGGATGTCACATCAACAAAACTGTTGCGCTTTTGAGGCAAAACAGTCATCGAGCCATTTTAATACATTTTCATAAGAAGTGAAGCGCTGCTCAGTAAGTGCGTATCTCATCGATGGCAAATAAGTAGTAATCGAACGGAGCCAAGTTCGGTAAGTAAGCCGCATGCGAAAGCATTTTTCAACTAACCGCCTTAATCGTTTTCTTGAGTAGTTTTCCTGTGTGTGATGGTGCATTTTAATAAAGCAAAACCACTTTGTGTTGCCTTTTTTGAGATTCTAGTCTTTTTCACGTAATGCTGGGTTCAAATCAATTATTTGTGATCAGTAGTGTCCAGTACAATAGTTTAAGCAGCTCATAATAGATCACGCCCAAATACAGAGCATTGTCTTCGGTCTATTGCGGTTTGACCTTGCACTCGATGTCGACGGTTACATTTGAAGAATGCGGAAACCAACGCGCACAAAAACTTTTCAGGGCTAAATGCTCATGTAAAATCTTGTATATGTTTATCATTCTAATGCCCAGGGATGCCTCAATCTCACGTTATGTCACATGATGACCTTGCTTTATCAGTTTGCGCAGAGTATCAATGTTTTCTGGTACAACAACCGATTTTAGACAACATTCTTTAAATTGGTCCGTAAGCGAACGATTGTTACGATTGAATTCATTAAACCAGTGACATACAATGGTTTAAGATGATGCTTCATCGCCAAAAGTCGAAGTGAGTTGATCGATACACTGTTGTTGGGATAATACACGTCAAAAGTGGTAGTAAATCATCGCACGATATTATGAGATTGTAGATTTTTAAATGTATATAACTCCATTTTTCGACAGTAGATGAGCCTAAATGTAGTTGATCGATTATAATAGAGTGAAAAGTAAGATATTTTTCGGTAGCTTCCTTTCTAGTAATGTTTCATAAATTTCAAACATATACAATATTTAGTTTTGTTTTAACAAGAAACACTTGTTATTCAGAAAGCAGATTGTTCTATATTTTTGCTATCATGGAAAATAGGCGAATTTTATGTATGAGAAAAGCACCGTGCAAACCGAAGAAAAGTAGCAAAAGTATTATAAGGACGTATGCTTCTTTACATTTCATGGTTCAAAAGTGCTGTAATGAGTGTCGATGTTGTCGAACCAACACAAGTGATTCGCACTCAGATCTCCCATTGAGATCACTACTGAGAAAAAGGTCGGGATATCATCTTGGCCCATCGCAGATGAAGGTTAGAGGTATTGTTGGAGTGATAAACATTTCAAACAAGACGTAAGGTTTGGTTTGGTTTCGTTTGGTTCAAGACGTAAGGAAATCCTAGAAAGTTGTCAGCACGATGAGGGCTGTGTTCGTTCAGTGAGAACCGAAAAAAACGAAATCCAGTGACCATTTTATGACACTGTTATTTTTGACGGATGATATTTCTCGTATAAGTGCGATCGAAATATGTTTCTATGGATATTCGTGACTGTTGATGAAACCTGGATTCAATTATTCACGCCAAAAACGAAGGAACAGTCGATACAGTGCATTTTGCATGCACCCCGAACAAGGCAAAAAGGCTTCCACCGGCTGGAATGGTCATGGACACTGTTTTGTGGGATTTGCAGGGCATTATTTTTATCGTCTATTTGGAAAAGAGAGAGACCATGACAATGCACCCGTCCATTCGTCCGCCATTCCTACATCGAAAATGGTAAATTGGCATAACAAAGTGATTCTACATTTACTCTATTCTCCAAACTTGACCCCCTTCAAATTCTTTCATTTTCCAAATATTTAAGAAATAGCTGGCTGGAAAGAAATTTACATCAAATTAAGAGATTAAAACAGGCATTTAACGATAATCAAACCATTGTACAGACATGAACACTAATATTCTTTTGGTTTGCCATATCTAGAAAGAAAAAAAATCACGTGATATTGCAAGGGCCTTTCTTCGGTGTGGTTTTTGCTCCAAAATAGTTTTTAGGTCAATAAAATCTGAATTCATTTTATTGTATGTAATTACAGGAGATTTGTTTTAAACGTTGCTTTTTCTGAATTTATCAAAATATGTTCTAAATAATTTTTATTCCATTTAAAAATTGAATAGTTACAATTTTTGTTTTGCAATCACTTAAATATCCACTGTTTTGTGTATTTGTTGCATTGTTTTTACGTCTTGCACTATTTATATATAGGCAATTGTAAATTTGTATTTTAATGATTTTAGCATAACTATTAAGTTATGAATTTATGTGAAGTGGAAAAATAATACGAAGAGGCGATTATGAGGACACGAGGAGGTTTATGAAGATCATTCACATTCGGGTAGACTTTAACCTGTTTGGCCCACTGTATCCTTTTGGTGTAGCAACCAAATATATTCGAATAGTATCAAACGATTTGATAAAAATATAAGCTGATGGACATGGTGACATCTGTTAAAAACTACTCTAAAATCTACATGATGGATGCTGTTTGCCTAATTGTGACTGCGTAACAGCATGGCAATTTGGGGGTATTAACAATTACTTAATAGTACTTAATCTAGTTTGAGTTAGTTCTTATCAAGATGTCTACATAAAACTTAATTCAAAGACAAACAAATGGTTATGCACCATTCGGAATTGACCGTTCTACGATTCTCTAGTGGCACTGTAGGCACATGGCTATTTATTCCAAAAACTCAGGGAACCATTTGCTTCGAAGTGCTTCTTGCGCGAATACCTTTTGTTGGATTTGGCTCGTTTTGAAAGACCCATAGAGTTGATTGCTGTTTACTTTCGGCCTCATACGCATATATCCAAATTGGTCACCTCAATAGATGTCATACACGGCTTTTGACACAACACGATTGTATTTTTTGAGCATTTCTTTGCACTAATCGACACGAGCCTTTGAGCGATTGTCCAATTATGCGGAATCAAACACGCACAAATCTTTTTAGACTAAATGTTCATGGAAAAAAATTGTGTATGTTTGTCAGACTAATGCCCAGGAATGCCTCAATCTCACGGTATGTCACATGACGATCTTGTTTTAACAATTCGCGCACAGCATCGATGTTTTCTGGTACAAGAATCGATTTTGGACAACATTCTTTAAATTCGTCCGTAAGCGAACGACGGCTACGATTGAATTCATTAAACCAGTAATCTATAGTGGTTTTAGACGATCCTTCATCGCCAAAAGAATTCATCGAAGTGAGTTAATCGATGCACTGTTGTTGAGATAATCTACGTCGAAATTCGTAGTAAATCATCACACGAAAATTCTCACGAGTTAATACCATTTTTCTTCTGAGATGAAATTTTCTAGTTACTAGTTACAACACAAATAGCATTTGTGTGACAAAAAGCTCGTACGTATACAGTCAAAACGTTACTTTACGATATATATATATATATATATATATATATATATATATATATATATATATATATATATATATATATATCAGATGGTGCCTAGCAACACCATTGTTGCCAGTTCCGGATACATAAATTGCAATCTTCGTATAACGAACTTTATTCTCTGTAACTTCAAAAAGGGTCTCTGTCATTTCATCTACTTTAAAATCATACAAAACAATTGCAAATAAATTAGTCACAGAACCCCGAAAACTACTAGTTTGCTTGTTTGCAAAGCCATTCTCTTTATGAAGCTCTTCGTCTGTTAAAATAATTGTTTACATCACAGTATTGTCGTAGTTATTTGGTTACCCAAAATCATTACAACGAATTCTTTAACATGTAGCACGGTCATGCTCCTTTAAGGTTATGTATTCATTTGATTTCATATACAGGGGGTGCAAAAGTAGGTATAAAGTTGTAAGAATTATACAGATTTTTTATTATTTACTTTGCTGTACCATAGTGTGCTATACTGTAATTTTATATTATTTTATATCTTTTATTGTTTTGCATTTTATATTTTTGATTTTTTCTAAATACTTATTGCTAGTAATTTAACTAACGACCAACCGAAGTGGATAATCAACCAATATTGGAAAACGGAGAATGCTAAGAAGATTCGATAGAAATGAAACCGAGAATTTGATACACCTCCACCAACTAGACTAACAATTTAGAAATTACGCGGCAAATTTGATCAGACGGGGTGCATCTGTAATACGCCAACCAGTGGTCGACTAGTCAGTACGCATAAAAATGAAATGATAATTACTCTGGCATATACCCAAAGTCCAAAAAATCAAGGAAGAGAGCTTTTATTAAGTTAGAGATTTCCCGTAGAACTTTTGGCCATGTGATGCAAGGTATGGGTTTGAAAATGTGTCGGCCAAAATTACTTCATGGATTATTAGAGGATGATCGAGATCGCCGTTTACAATTCTGCGAGGTACTTTCGAATGACGAAAGACAATGCGAAAGAAATCCTTAAGGAAAAACAATCTTTAATGAACCTGTTATTAACTTCAGTGAAATTTTTCATCGACACAGAGGGATGATTATACTTACCGATTACCTAATTCAATATTTATGGAGTTTTTTATCATTTCTAAATCAATAATAAAATTGTTGTTAGATTTCTACCATATAACATATCTATGATAGTCTGATAAAAATTACATGGAATTTACTTCCTCTTATTTTCACCACATTTGTAATAAATCTTAACTTATTCCTAATATGTTAGAACGTTGTTTTTTCATAAAGCTTTTTAATGCTATTAATTGCTACAGCAGTAAATAATAAATATTATATATAATATAGTATCTAAGTTATTAACGTCGCTAAATTTGTTTTAACGATGGCTTTGTTCGGTATGAACATATTATATACCGATTTAATCTATATAGAGGAAAAGGATTTTTGAATGCCAGCAAGTGTTTAAAGAAAATTGCCTGAAAAACCCTGAAGCATAAATAATAAATGTAGCCGGTAATTTCTTTGAAATCCACGATTTGCAGCTTCTTCTTTTATACCTCTCTTTCTGACGAGAAAAAAAGTCACCACAGCCATAATAATCATGTGTTATTAAACATGGCGTTTCTAAAGCTATTACTTGAAGTAAACTATTCAGTTTTTTTCTCATTATAAACCATTATGAGCCTTTTGAATTCTCTTTTGTTCATCTTGTATTAATCACATCTATGCAATTGTAAAATTATATTCTATTTATTTCAAAAATTTAGAAAATTTTCTGATTTTGAGTTCTTTTAATATATATCTAATTCGATTTATTTTTTTTGTCATTATTATGAAAATTATATTAATTATATGAAAAGCAACGATTCAACGTAATGCAAACCCGGATGAAAATATGTGAAGTATAATATGATAATGTCAAAATATCTAATGAAGAGGAGGCCAAATAGAAGGACCATCCACTTTCTGAACAAAATTTAGGGAACAATTAATAAACACACGATTTTCGTTTATATATCATTTTACTTGTTTAATTATGGCATATCCTTAAATAGTGTAATTAAATCGTATAACAATATTTTAGTATCACATTGAGTGAAATATAGTTTTTTTTTGAAAGAGAAACGATATAATTACTATACCTTAAAAGAGCCAAATAACAATTTTATTTTAAGCAGAATGTACAAGAAATGACGTTCATATTTCAACTCGCACATCTGTGTTCTCTTACCAAGATGTTGGTTAACGTTTGTTCAAAGATGTACAAAACAAGAACTTTTTATCCCTTGATGCTGACATGACAAAACCCCACAAAACGTTATCAAACCAAAAAACAAATTGTAATCTCATTTTCTTTTTATGAGGTTAAACTTTTTGGAGATACAATCTTTTTTCTGCACTTTCAGTTTAGTGATTCAATGACTTTGGTCAGTGTGACAAATGGTGTAGTACATGTCTCAAAGATCTCCACCGACCAAACAAGAGTACAAGAACTCGGCTATCATAGTGTCATAACCAACTATATTTACGGTAACTTCAACGAGGGCCAATCAAATATAAACCGGTATTGTTTCATACATATTTATTATTTATAAAATAATATAAAAACACTATAGATCATTTTTCGACACAGTCTCCTCCAAGTTTGTGAATTCCTTCATCATCAACCAACTGCGCACGAAATACTCAACATCTTCATCGTTGGTGAATCCAAAAAATAATCACAGGGTGGCAAATCTGGGCTGTATAGATGGTGTTCAAGGGTTTCCCAGTACATATTTTCTAATTTTTCCTTCGTCAAAACTGCTGTGTGTTGCATAGACGTTGCCATAGAGAAGGAGGACGTCTCTGATGGGAACACCGCGTCTTTTACTCCTGTAAGCGGATTTTATTGCCTCCAATAGCTGGCAGGTAGTAGGCAGCAATCGTACGTCGATTATGAAGAAAAAACCAATAAGCAGAACTTTCTTCCAGTCGAGAAAACCATCGCAAGCACCTTACAGGCTGAGAGACGGGTTTTGGCTTTAACAGGGCAGCTTTCGTCTTTCCTTCGCCATCCCTTAATCACCATTTTTATTTTAAAATGTAATAATGCAGCCACGTTTTATCACATGTCACGATATGCTTCAAAAAATATCTCCTACCCGCCGAAATCGATTCAGAAGTCTTTTACTGATCGGTCAACAACTTCGGAACCATCAGGTACAGATTTTATTGCAGCCAAGATGATCTCTGATGATTGTTTGAGCATTTTCAAAGCTAATACCCACCTTTAAAGCGTTTTCCATTTGATAAGGTCGCGAACTGCACCAATGCTGTCAGCAGTGACGCTTGACTTGGGACGTCGATTATGGCTTATATTTACCGCACTTTCTCGTCCACTCTTAAACTCCTTGACCCAACCAAACACTTGGGTCTTAGATAGGGTATCGACCCCATACTGAATCTTCCATTAAATTAATATTTGGGATTGTTTAAAGCCTTCCTTGGTTAAAAACTTTATTTTAACTTGTTGCGCAACGGACTGTTGAACCTATGCTCACTCATGGCTGTACTGTCAAAAGAACTGAGTGAAATAGCTCACCGAGAGTTTCCCTCATTGCTAATACATCGCACTGCAATGACCTACACTGACAGCCCGCTCGTGATTGGCTGAGGAAAATAACTGAGAAATATAACTGTATTAATACAATGGAATCTCTAGAGCTTAGCATGGTCTGCATCGTTGAGTTCATGTAGTTCATGTATTAACTGGATTTCATATACTAGAAGGGATAAGTTTTTTGAGTTCGGTGTAGATAACCCTACCAAATATTTAGTTATTGTCTGAGATGCCGAAATGATGATCTCGGATCCCTACCGACGCTGTCATTATTTTTAGTGAAATTTTTCATAAACCAAGCAGGGCGATCAATCCTATCGGTTACCTAAACACAAACTTAATGATATTTTCCACCTTCTTAATCAATAAGAAACTTCTTGCTGGGTTTCTACCACTTCATTCTATGATCCTCCACCAATAATTACAAGTATCTGACTTTCTGTTCTGTTCATTATATTAGTAATAAATCTTAACATAGTCATAATAGGGTCTTTCCTATAGCAGTAAATTATTAATGTAAATGTAAAGTATCTAATGTAAATTATTAATGTAAATGTAAAGTATCTAATGTAAATTATTAATGTAAATGTAAAGTAAATGTAATTATAAATGTAAAGTATCCGAGTTATTAACGTTACTAAATATGTTTTAATACTGGCGGTGTTATATGTGTGAACACAATATTATCGGAGATGTATGAATAAAGTAACGAGATTGTAGCTTTCGAACTGGCAACACTATTGGCTTCCCGTTTGCACGGCGTAAAACCAACATCTGATGCATCTACAGTTCGAGTTTGAACGTAATAAAGTCACTTAGATGGCTCTAGCTGTCAATGTAGTTACTGTCAAACTGCGTCATTGATGCAATTTCCTTTTTGACATCTGAAAAAAAATTTCAACTCACAATAATACAAGTTTCATACATACAACAGCATGGTTTGTAATAGCGTTGAACATGTCGAATTTTTTGCCTGGAAACTACGATGTAGAGAGCATTGATTTTCTGTGACTATTTGAAGAAAACTGCTGCAGAATCGTATCGAATGCTAGTCGAAGCTTACTGTGAGTGAACCAGTGTGAGTAAACCAGTGCTTTGAGTGATTTAAAAAATTCAAAAGTGGCCATTTCGACTTGAAAAACGAAGAACATGGAAGACCACCGAAAAAGTTTGAAGACAGCGAATTGAAAGCATTGTTGGATGAGATGAGGCTCAAACGCAACAACAACTCGCGGGTCAATTAAATGTGACACGAGAAGCCGTCTCTATACGTTTAAAAGCCATAGGAAGGATCCAGAAGATGGGAAAATTGGTTCCACATAAACTGAATGAACGACAGCAGGAAAATCGAAAAACCACTTGTGAAATGTTGCTCGCCAGGTACAAAAGAAAGTTATTTCTCGATCGAATTGCTACTGGCGATGAGTAACTTTAGGTGAACCATCGATATCGACTGCAAGGCCAAATCGCTACGGACGCAACACAATGCTCTGTGTTTGGTGGGATCAGAAGGGTGATCAATATGAGCTTCTAAAACATGGCGAAACAGTTAATATTGTACACTACCGACAACAAATGATCGAGTTGAATCAAGCTTTGCTTGAAAAACGACCAGAATATTAAAATAGACAACACAAAGTGATTTTGCTTCATGATAATGCACGATCATACACAGCAAAACAGGCCAATGAAACGATTGAGGCGTTTAGTTGAGAAATACTTTCGCATGCGGCTTACTCACAAGACTTGGGTTTGTCCGATTACTACCTATTTGAATAAATGGGACACGCACTTGCTGAGCAGCGTTCTCCAGAACATAAAGTTCTCAGTAAAACTTATACAGTTACCTTAATTATTAATGATAAACTAAGAAAAGTTCAAGATACTCAATATCACGATTATGTAGCCTCAGCAGGTAATAAACCCAAACATAAAAAAATATTAACAAAAAAACATACAAACTAAAAAAAAACAACATAAACAAACAAACATAAAAAAATTAATGTTATAAATAATAATTTTTTGCTTATATTTGATGGTGGTTTGAGATGTCTGTAAAAATTTGATGTTGTTTTAGGATTAATTAATACATCGTGTTGCTTGGAACCATTGCTTTCGACGTTTAACAGCTTATGGCTATAACATTTATTTCGGATGTTGTTTTTGTAGTATTCGTACAAAATGGTACCAAACAAGCATGATAACTAATTTGATTTGACATTTTCAATAAATTTATCAATGCACCGATGATAATAACATTAATAAGTTGATTAAAAACTAAAACACTCGTATCAGCTACCTGCAATGTTGAGGCAAAATTAATATTGTGACGTCACACGTCCTCGGGTTTTTTGGGAACTGTCGGCCCGTCCTCGGTACTAGGTTTAAATATGTATATAAATAACAAAAAATAATATCTAAAAATGTCAGTATATTTAAAATTGTATGTATGACAATTGTTTCGAGACAGTGCCACACATATAGTAATATATTTATTGTCAATTTTGTATAACTTTTTAATTATAAAGAAAAAATTAAGATTAAAATAGGTAAAGGTAAAGGTAAAGTGTTAGGGTTAGAGCTTAGAGGTTCCGAACCACGGTCATCAGCTTAAGACAAACCCAGGCCAGCACCCCCCTCGGGCTATAAACCCTTAGTTATGTGCCTACCCATAAGTCTATCAGGAAGTCTACCGACTGGCCAGTGACCAACGTAGAAAACTTCTCAGAAGGCATCCAGCCTTACCCAGCCTTTAACTGTCGTGACTGAGGGGTAATTCGTAGTCGGATTTTACACCCTTGCCTAGAAACAATCACAAACATTTAGAAAGTAAACAGACAGAAGAAAGAAAGAAAAACAACCATCCGAGCGCTGGAATCGAACCAACTACCGCTCCAGTGCGGTTTCAGCACAGCAGCGTCAGGCCGCTGCTCTTGCAACATCCTTGTCGAACACTGCTAGATCTCGAACATGAATTCACAGTTAACGGCAAGGTAGTTCTGAAAGATCACATAAGCTAGGATATAATTCTAATCATTATCATTATCATATCTAATATAATTCATAGATATGAGTTATATTAGAATGTGCGAAAAATAAAAATTAGATGCTCGACGTATGTGACAATTAGTTTAAATTCAGATGTCAAAATATTTTTTTCAACGTCGCGCTATCTTTAATAATACGATTATAAAGTAATATTTGTGGGTTATCTCTATCTTCAATTAAGGCATTATTTATTGATATATTTAGTTAAATTATTGTTTCCAATAATTTTTTTTCATATTTGAAGTTTTGGTGAGTTTTTATTTGATTTTTGTGAATACGTAATACGCAAACTTTTTATTCTGAATATTTTTTTCAGCACTGATTACAGTAAATTCTTATCCGAGAACATCGTTTGTGTCTCCTAGATAGAAAATAGTCTCTGCCGTTGATTATATTTCTTTCAAAAACCACACTGCACCCGAGGGGAGAGCGAGCAGTCCTTCGTTTCGAGTTGTTATGTTGCATACAATTTTTTTTATGGCCCTACCAAGTGATATTTTTATCCTAGAACAGTGCCTGCGTCTTTTAGAGAAAAAATAGTTTCTGCCGTGATTTCATTTTCATCAAAAACCATGCTGTCCCCGAGGCGAGCGTAAGCACTTTACCAGTCCTTTACCCTAAGCTGTTTTCTCACGTAAATTTTTTTTTTACCGAAGGATATTTCTATCCTAGAACAGTTCCTGCAACTTCTAGTCAAGAAATAGTCTGCAATGTATAATACCAGATCATTATTATTGTCGATTATTTCTATATTCAATTAAGTTTTAGTGAATTTTTATTTGATTTTTGTTCATATCAAGTCTGTAGGTCTTATAGTACCAGAGTTCTGTAACGAGTTCGTTAATGAGTGGTATTTTTCCTATAGATTATTTCAAATTTAGTAATTTTTTTTAAACTCGAAGTAGTATTATTAAATTTTAACTTACGTATAGCGAAGCGGGCGGGTATATATATATATATATATATATATATATATATATATATATATATATATATATATATATATATATATATATATATATATATATATATATATATATATCATCAGCCTGTATCGATCCACTGCAGGATGAAGGCTTCTTCAGCATGCTTCCAACTTTCACGGTCCTGGGCTTTCCTCTGCCACTCGGGTCCAATATACTTAACGATGTCATCAATCTATCGTGCTTTCGGTCTTCTTCGCGAGTTAAATGTGAAGACCGACAACTTTGCTTTTAAAAAACTTTAAACTCTAAAACTTTTAAAAACTTTTTAAACTTTTTAAACTTTAAACTTTATTTTAGAATAAGGGCACTTAACTAATGAAACAATATTATGAACAGCAATACAGCTTTGATGCTATAATATTGAGTAACATTAACATTACAATTCTTTACTTATATACTATAACAATGCCTTAGTCAGCGCTAGGCAAGCGATAACCGTCGGTTTGGGGTTATTACTTCTCCACCCTTAGTTTTTTCGACCTCCTCGTCGACAAGTTTTTGTAATAGTATTATCGGAACAGATTTGTCTCGTTTCTGTTTTTGCCATAGATATATCACTAAAGCCATCCATTGGCATCCATTGGCAATAGGGTTAGAACAGATCCAATTTGTGTTAACTCCATCGCATTGTTCGTACCATAAATTGTTACAATAATATTTACAAGGTGTTATCATCATTTTACAATCATTCCTAGGTATAGGGTATACAAATCTTAAATTACATACATTTCTTTCAAAGATCGGTATCCTAATAACTAGAATTGCCATTTCAGTTAATATCATAAGACCGGTTTTGCAAATTAATGTAAGTTCTGACAAATGTTTTATTGGCCATAGAGCATTTTTGGGATAGTGTATTTCTAGATATTTCCACATGTCTTTAATATTATTTAGATTTAATATTTCGAGGTCTAACGTCTTTATATGCGCAAAGGATATGATGCGTAATAGTTTTTCTAAAAAATTATTTAATCGACTAATTTGTAAATACTGGTTTTGCATTGTAAGCATTAGATTCACCTCGTCACTAGACTGCAAGATTGCATAGCGAATAGTTTTGGTATTTTCGTCTGCGAGTTTCATATTATTTTCCATTTTGCTGATAATGTTACCAGCGAATGAACTGAGGTCATTTATCTTATGCATGGTATTTAACTGATTATGCTTTAAAATCTGTAGATTTTGCGTAATTGTCTCTAGGTCATTGTTGTCTAAGTTTCCTGTAA
Source organism: Cosmopolites sordidus (assembly GCA_031761425.1). Lineage (NCBI taxonomy): Eukaryota > Metazoa > Arthropoda > Insecta > Coleoptera > Curculionidae > Cosmopolites > Cosmopolites sordidus. The sequence continues at coordinate 371,383 of JARFXV010000820.1, read as the reverse complement.
TGAACTTGATACCGCTTCCAAGGAAGTTTATTAACCCACGTTTCCTGCGACTTGAATCGTAGTTAGTCAATTTTGCATATGTGTCGTATTTATTATTGAATGCTTCAAAGATATATTGAAATTGGGTCGACGTTAAATTATTGTTTTGCTTATTTACCATATGATTTATAATAAGAACATTATTGAATAAACTAGTTAACGTAAATTTTAATTTTGTCATATTAAAAGGAATATATGTTGTATGATAATGACTTACAACTAAAGAAGGGGATATGTCTTCAGTGAAATAGCCATTATTTGATAGCTTGTTTACCTGAAGTGCTTGGCATTGGTTCGATGGATTCTGCACTGTCAGGAGCAGGAGGCTGAAAGGGAGTAAGAGTCTTTCTAAGTCTCTTGATTTTTCTTACGGGTGTGGTTATGGGTTTTTTCTTTGAAATGCCTGTTATCTTATTTTTGTTTGTTTCGGTAACTTTAGTCGGTATGTACTGAGGGTTCATTTTATTGCGTAGGGTATTTTTCCTATAGATAGTCTGATCGGGAATTATTTCAGGGGGTTGTTCTGTATTATTATTTTGTTTTTGTGTGTTTTCGGATTGCTTTCTGTAAGTGTTTTTGTAAATATTTTCATGAAAAGGTATTAGTTCACTTTTTCGTCTTTGATTGTATTGTTCGTAAATAGTAAGGTCGTTATTTATATTAGGTTCATTAAGGTAGGGGCCGTATAGTATTGAAAATGGAGAGTGACCCGTGGTCGAATGAATACTTTGATTGTATATTAATATAGCGGAAGTCATTAAAGTTTTTGGCGTTTCATCAGGATTTTGCAATTTCAGAACTCGTAATTTTTCTAATAATGTGGAATGTAGTCTTTCTATTGGACTGTTGGAAGATGAATTTCCAGATGTCGTGTAGTGGACTTCTATACAAAATAACTGACAGAATTCTTTGAAAATGTTATTTTTAAATTCTGCACCATTGTCAACGACAATTTTCGAGGGAGAATTATGATGGGAGAAATAGTGCCTTAATTTTCCAACGATGGTAACTGCATTTTTGTCAGTTACGAAATAAGCTTGAGCATATTTTGAAAATGAATCGATGATAGTTAAAAATTGGCAGTTTAGGAATTGAAATATATCGAGATGTAGAGTCTTAAAAGGTTTTTCTGCTAAAAGAGGGCCTTCATAAGCTATTTTGTAGGGATGCCTTTCGTATTTACTTTGCAAACAGATTTCACACATATTCACGATGTTAGTGATAGAATCTCTTAAGTTGGGCCAATAATATTTTTGCTTAAGATGATTGTACGTTTCTGTTATGCCGTTATGATTGGTTTGATGATAGTTGGAAATAATTTCTTTTTGTTGGTTAGCGTCAGTGATGTCAGTCAAATATATGTTAGAAAAGATTAGCTTTGCGGATCGGTTCAAGTTTGCATTGATGATTCTTTGGAATTCTATTCTCAGTTCTTGATCTGGAATATAAATAGTGAAAGACGTGTCAGGTCTAATTACTTCTTTCAATATTTTGATTATATCCTCTTGACGTTCTGTCTTGGAGATTTCAATAAAATGGTGATTTTTCTTAAAAGGTTTTGAATATGAGTGTTTGAATTTTTGACCGTAATTAATGATTAGGCGATTCGTGGCATAGTTAACAGGTAATTCAGATATCGGGAGATATTTTCCTCGGGTGTCATTGTTGGAATGTACAGTAATGTCGGAGGTGACATCTTCGTCTCTTGTATTTTCGGCAGTATTTTCTTTGTCTACGTTTTTGTTAATATCTTTTACTTGGTTTGAAATAATTTCGTTATATTTTTCGCTATGGACAAAGTCTGCAAGATCGAATTCGGCGAGATTGGCAACTGTATCGTCAACATTGGGAACACTTGAATATGCGTCGTTGGATTCATGAATATTAAGTTCGATACGGGAGAGAGCATCGGCAACGGCATTTTCTTTACCCTTTTTGTATTAAATTTCAAAATTGAATTCTTCCAATTTGAGTCTGTTATATTCGCGAGGAGGGTCTATTAAATCGAATTGATCTTGGGGAATAACTTTTAGTCTTTGATGAAAATTAATACTAACTTTACTTAATAATACTTAACTTTAACTTTAGGAGTAGGATTCGGAATTTTACAATATCCATTCTTTACATTGATTAAACTATCAGGTATAATATGATCTCCAATTGTAAGAGAAGGTAAGATAGCAACGCCGTTTTCGTGATTTACTGGAATAACAAGAAAATTGTTATGAAAATTGTGGATTGGTCGAACTAAAGGTTTGTTATAAGCGAGAGAAAATGGAATTTTTATATTTTGAAGTGTTAGAATTTTCTTTTCGTAGTCTATTAGTGCGTGTAAGTTTCTCAGATCCTTTGTTCCTATCAGTGCATCGAAATCGTTATGCCAATTTAACACTCTCATTCTAATATCGTAATTAAGTCCTAATTCTTTTAGTAAAGGTATTATTAAATTTGTATCTTCTTTATATCTAGTTTTACAACCTGTAACTTCAAAGGGTTCGAAAAAGAGGTTTTCTGGAAATAAATTAGCTATTTTTGGTGTTATTATGGAATCAGTAGCACCGGAATCTATAAGGACAGATATTTGCATTTGGGGAAAATAGAAATATGGTAACTCGATCCTTTGGGCTATGTTGTTTAGGTTGATCGCAGATAAGGGCCTATCTTGTGAAAATTTTCAGATATATTATCTGGATTATCTTCAGCGTTTCGTTCTCCAGTAGGGGATGGTTGACTAATTCGGTGTGAGACATTTCTGAAGGGAAATCTTGTTGTTGGAAATGATATTGTGAATAGTCATATCCTTGAGGGGGTTCAGAATGTTCCTCTATGAAATATTCTTCGTTATAAGGTTCAGTATACGTCTCCACATTTGTTAGTTCTTGAGAGACACATTTTCTTGGACCTGTTGGTTGAAAAGCGTTGAGATACCTATGAGGTAGTCGATTCTGGAATATTCTCGAAGGACCTCTAGTGGAAATGGACATAGGTGTAGGGGCATCTAGTTTAACGGGTTTATTATTTTGTGGTGCAAAACTATTCCTGGGTTTGCCAAACACTTGAGCGTTTGTCGGATAATGCCTCTGAACTGGTCGAGGTTGAATGTGAATTGGTTGGCTAGGAAATCTCGATTGTTGGGTTTGCGGAAAATTAATTGAATGTTGAAAGGAGTTGAATGGTTTTTGAGATGGTGTTTTCATATCTTGGTGGAATATACTTGAATTATTTGCAAAGTTGACTTGCGATTCTATCATATTAAAGTTTACAACGTCCGTATAAGCGTTATCAAGTTTATCAGGATTTTGTAGCATAAGCATTGTTTTCAAGGTTTGTGGCGAATTTGCAGTTAAAATTAAAACGGCAGTTTTCTGTATTTGATTAAATAAAATTAATTTTGAATTTTGATCTTGAACTTCGCACTGTATTTTTGAAAATATTCTTTGAACAAATGCTTTAAGTCGATCTACGAAGTTAAGGATATTTTCATTCTTATTTATTTTGATGTATTGCAATTGCTGCATTAAAATTTGGTAAGTAATTGGATCACCAAATTTTTCTCTTAAAGCTGTTTTTATTTCGAGCCAATTATGCAGATCTGGTCTTGAGAGAAGAAATTCTCTAGCATTATCTACTAATTTTGATTTTATCGCGGCCAAAATTACTTTATTTAGATTTTCATTATCGTTACTAGAATAAAGATAATGAAATTCGTCTATAGAAATTAAGAAACTCTCCAAATGACTTTGAGCACCGGAAAAAGTTGGCAAGAGTGACGTGTGGAATCTAATATTTTCCATGTTTGGTTGACTAGTATAATTAATATTAGAATCTAAACTTAAATTACTTAAAAGGTTTAATAAATCTTCTTGATTTATTGAGTTTGAACTTGTTTCTGTATTTACTTGACTTTCACTTAATCCTAATTTTGCCCTATTATTCAATAAAATCTTTGTTAAACGTTTAGAAGTTTCAGACATTCACATAGAAATATGTAAAAATGGCAATTCAGTTTTAACTTACAATATAATCAAGGATGGATCCATAAAGCTTATACTGTTTAGTTCCACAACCAAAGGGTTCCCTATAAAGGCGTGGCTGAATGGCGGTCTGAATTGTTGGTCTTCTGGGGTAGGCAGGAACTGGACCACAGCTTCTCTGACAACACGGTAGACGATAGCTTGATCTCGAATTCTCACCTTTCTTCGATAGTGCCTTAAGACTTGAAAATCACTTCTGCACAACGGTAAACCGATAAAGGGCAGAATGACACTATCATGTTCGCAGCGCCAGTTAAATGTGAAGACCGACAACTTTGCTTTTAAAAAACTTTATTTTACAATAAGGGTACTTAACCAATGAAACAATATTATGAACAGCAATACAGCTTTGACACTATAATATTGAGTAACATTAACATTACAATTCTTTACTTATATACTATAACAATGCCTTAGTCAGCGCTAGGCAAGCGATAACCGTCGGTTTGGGGTTATTACTCGCGGACGTTTGCGATCAAGCGGTATACACTCCAGGATTGCCTTGGTCCATCTGTCGTCGCGTCGCGTGTCGTCGCCTGCCCCTCTCCATTTCAATTGCTTTACTCTTCCAATGATGTCACAGACTTTTGTTTGTTCCCTGATCCATGCGCAGGACTTTCTGTCTCGTCCTGTAATGCCAAGCATACATCTTTCCATTTCCCTCTGTGCCACCCGAAGTTTTTGAATTGATTGCGATATCAGTGTCAAGGTTTCACTTCCGTATGTCATAACGGGCAGAACGCACTGATCGAAGACCTTTCTTTTCAGGCAAAGTGGGAGTCTGCTCTTAAGCACTACGTTGAGCCTACCAAATGCCTGCCAGCCACATTGAACTCTGCCCAAGATATATAAAGCTGTCCACAATCTCCAAATCCCTTCCTAAAACTGAAATTCTTCTGTCCTGAGCGAAGTTATTGAACATAACCTGACTCTTTTTCAGTTTTATTTTCAAGCCAAATGGTTCGCCAGCCATTTGCACTTCTTGTATGCGTCTTTGCAGCTCCTCTGGGTTTTGTATATGTATATATATATATATATATATATATATATATATATATATATATATATATATATATATATATTTGCAGTCCAAAGACGTCAAACAACTCCATTTATAAGCCATCCGAGGAGAAGTCGGCGAAAATATGGGTTGTTTCATTGTGGAGAGGGACTCACTATTCTTGGCGAGAGAGAGCCCATGTCGATACCCTGATGAGTCTAACCACCAACAGACGAAACATGTGCCCTCCAACGTAAGGGATGGGTGAGGCTTCCTCTAGGTCAAGCAACTAACCATTGCTCATTATGGCGAAGACGCAGGTTGTTGTGCGTTCCACATGAGATTGTGGAACCCAACGGTCGGGGGTGTATAACTCTTGGCTACTGTTGTCTCGTTAGATGCAGTCCAAAGAAGTCAAAAACTCTATTTATAAGCCATCCGACGAAAAGTCGGCGAAAATATGGGTTGTTTGATTGTGGAGAGGCACTCCAATTTAAGGGATGGGTGGGGCTTCCTCCCGGTCAAGCAACTAACCATCGTTCATTATGGTGGAGACGCAGGTTGTTGTGCGTTCCACATGAGATTGTGGAATCCAACGGTGGGGGGTGTATAACTCCTGACTAGTGTTGTCTCGTTGGACGCAATCCAAAGAAGTCAAAAAACTCCATTTATAAGCCATTCGACGAGAAAATATAGGTAGTTTGATTAAGGGCTCCTTATTCTTGACGAGAGAGCATATGTCGGTACCCTGGTGAGCCTAACCAACAACAGACGAAACATGTGCCCTCCAATGTAAGGGATGGGTGGGGCTTCCTCCCGGTCAAGCAATTAAGCATTGCTCATATATATATATATATATATATATATATATATATATATATATATATATATATATATATATATATATATTATAACTATATATAGCTTATATATTATAACTATATATATAACTTATAGAATAAATATAACATATATATATATATATATATATATATATATATATATATATATATATATACATGACGTGTGACTCACTGTGACTCACTCACTGACGAGTGACTCACTGACTCATCACGAAATCTTCGGAACTATAAGGTCTATAAATTTGAAATTTGGTAGGCATATTCTCTTTGCTACATAGAGATCAGCTAAGAACGGATTTTTCGAAAGTCAACTTTGAAGGGGGTTTTGGGGGTGTTAAATATAAAAAAAATCCCGTTTTTTACTAAGTCCTACCGATTTGAAACTTGGCAAGGATGTCTTATAGCATGCAAAAAAAATAAAAATGGAATTTTCGAAAATCCATTCATAAAGGGGTAAATTCGGGGGAGGTATGGGGTGTGGGGGTTTATAACAGTTTAATTTGTTGACTATATGTCTTATAGGCTTGATACTTCATATATTTCTTATACTACACAGACATTCACTAAGGACGGATTTTATAAAAATCCGGTCCCAAAAGGGGTTGCGGGGGCATAAAATGTACAATTATACTCGTTTTTTAACTATCAGTCCTAGAGACTTGAAAATTGGCAGAAATATTCGATATGTTTCAAAGATGTTCAAGAAGACGGATTATATGAAAATACGCTTCCAAGAGGGGTGGCGGAGCGAAAAATATACAAATAAATCCGCTTTTTATCTATAGGTTCAACAGATTTGAAACTTGACAGGAATTTTCCTTATACTTCATGAAAATTCATCAAGAATTGATAATACAAAAATTAATGGGAATAAATATAACATCCGAGTTGAATATAACATCGAAAACCGGGTAGACTTGTAGATTTGGTTAAACGGTCCCCACTGACCTATATCAGCACTAACTGATTCGTTTTAGTGATGCTCTGGAAAAATATAATATTTTATGCTTGTGAGGGAGGAAGGGCAGCCATTTTGTTTAAGAACAACTCGCGATCGCATTCAGCAAGAAAGACTCTCACCAAGTTTGGATGAGCAATTTTATCGCACCCAATGTAATTTAGATCCCTTCAAAATCATCCTGTTGATAGCTAACCGGTTCACATCTCTTAAGGAAGTCAAAAAAAGCTTCAATGACTTTATCACATCAAAAACCACCAAGATTTTTCCGATCTGGGATTCGATATTTATTTAAAAGTTATCGAAAATAAGAAGAAACTGAGGGAGATTGCTTTGAACATTAAGTTTGTATTACTACTTCTCATACATAAATATCAGAGGTAGTCAAAAACATGATATCAATGATAAAACTCGAGGATGTCGGTTGACAGGACTAGTTTATTTAATTGTCAAAAACTATAGACAACGCATAATACACAGACATACCAGTAGAGTATATAAAAGTACATTTAACACGTACTAGATATTTTTATATCAAATACTAACACCCCCACTATATCAAAATAACAAACAACCTTATAATTGTACATAACAAAACAATAAACACATTTTTTAGCTACACCAAGCTTTTTATTAAACTTGCAATGTTTCACCCCGGATAAACCTTTAGTCAATAAGTCAGCAGGCATGTTGGCATATACTTTGTTTCAACAATATCATTATTAGTTATCTCTCTGATGAAATGGCACATCAATATGTTTAGTACATTTGTGAGACTGATGATTGTTTGCCAGCTTCAATACGCTCTGACTGTCATTGTATAGTACAGTCTAATTAGGCAATCCTATTTTAACTCGTTTTAAGTTCTGTAAATAAATGACTTCGCGGCACGCTTCTGACAAAGCCATTTATTCAGCTTCACAACTGCTTAAAGCTATATTTTTTTGTTTTTTGACTTTTCCAAGAAATACAGGACAGATTTCATAAAGCAAAATCCAGTGTATGATCGTCTGTCAATAGCATCACTTGCCCAATTAGCATCTACAAATCCTAGTAGTTCTGCTCTTCATTTGGAATGTTTTAAACAAAAGATGTTTTCAACAAATACTTTAAGATTAGTTAATATTTAAATAGAATAATATTCTTTTAGCATAATTCCAGGGAATGTGCAATATCTGGTCGGGTCAGTACGGTTAAATACATCAAGTTATTAATTATTATACCTATTAATTTTAAATAATAAATTTTAATAAAACAATTTCTCTTCACAAATATTTGTCTTTTCAATAGTTAATCTAAACTCAAAGCGAATAGCAACCACAAAGTCGAATGTCTAATAAACGAAGAAAAAGGGTATTGATAGTTCACACCCGCTATTTGTATAAAATCTACAGCTACTAATCGCGCACATATCCCACCCAAGTAAATTTCTTTTTTAACTCACATTTATACTGCACTACACTCTCGGTATTTGGTGCATCAACGATTTCTCATACTTCATTGTCTTTAAATGACTGCAGTTCTTCTGCCATAGCCTGCAACCACTGTTGTTTCTCAGGACCACTGAGAGTCTCTGTTTATATCATTCCATTTCTACTTAGCTGGTGTATATGTTAGCAAACCCATACCGTTCAGGTTGCCTCCTTTGTCGCTTTTGTCTCTTTTCATTTACTGTCATTGGTGAATTAATTGCCTTTGTTTTGTGTAAATTATCTTCTGAATGTTGGTTGCTCTCCTCTTTCTTCGATCTGCACGCTCTCATCTTCAGCATCTAGGTAATCTGATTCAGTTGAGTTTGACTGGTGAAAAGGTTCTAATCTAACTAAAGATTCCTTCATTAAACACCCCACTGAATCTGTCTTTTTTTATATTTACAGCGAACATGTCTTAATTCCTTTTCTTTTCCAGTGTCACTACATCTCTACTAGTTTTTACTAGTAATTTGTTTTTATTGTTGATCAATTCAATGACTAATAAGAGATTAGTCGTAAGACTCAGCTCGCACAATACGTCATTTTTCACATTAATCTCGTTATCGTGAATTGTTGTGATCTCTATGTCTCCCGAACATAAAAGAGGAACTTTTGTCTCATTTGTAACGATAATTTCTGGCAATCTCAGCAAATACAGCGAATTTTTTGATCAATTTTCATTCGCAGTCGTTTACATACTGGCTCCGGAATCCACGTATCAATCGCTTTTATTGAAATTTCCGCTAAGAAAAACAACGTTAAAAGCAATAGTCTGTTTCTTCTTTCCTGGTTTTTCATGTAAAAAATAACATTGATTAGGATAATGACCAGTTTCCATGCATTTGTAAGACATTTCCTTGCATTTGTAATTTGTTTTGGCATTTGAGTTTGATGTATCCGAAATTTGTAGTCCATTTTTGCTTTTATTTTTAAGCCAACTTTTTGCAACTAATGCTAAATTGCATCCCGTTTCACTCACTTCGACAGATTCTTCATCCAGTAGTTTGGTTTTAATTGAATCGGCCGTTATTTTGATTCCAAAGTGCTCGATGGCCATGATTATAAGCATAAACCGTTCTGGTTAATGGGCTAGCATCAATAAACTGAGATTTCCACTATTTGCGTTATGTAATTCGTTATTTTTCACAATTCAGTTTCTAATCTGATTGATATCAAATGACGAAGCAAATTAATCCTACTCGAAAATCCCGAATCGTTAAAGAAAGATTTCAAAGTTGCCCACAACTCCTTTCTGGTCTCCTTCCTGGTCTTTATGAACAACAAGAAGGAGCGGCAATGGGCAATCCTCTATCACCGTTCTTAGCCAACTTATTTATGAGTAAATTTGAAACCGAGGCAAAAGATGAAATTTAATTTAATTTCGATTCGAAAAATGAAAATTTAGATGATTTTGTAAAGAACTTAAATAGTAAATCCCAAAATATAATTCATTATTATATATTCACGCATGAACTCGAAAACAACGATAGTTTACCATTTCTGTATGTGTTAGCCAGTAGAAATTATAAAAATAGGTTAGATTTTGATATTTTCAGAAAAACCACCACCACTTCGAGATACATTCCTAACGATTCAAATCATAGCTTCCAAAATAAGATGGCTAGTTTAAATTTTATGGTAAATAGATTAATTAATTTTCCTTTAAATAAAGATAATTATAACAAAGAATTAATTAGGGAGGTATCTGAAGTGAATGGTTATAATAAGAACATTGTAGATAAACTAATTAGAAAACATAAGTTCAGAAAATTATTGAAAGAATCTTCGACTTTTTAAAAGGATCAGAACATAAAGAAATTAATGGTAATGCCCAGTTGACAAGAGGACTAGACAAAATTTTGAAAAAAGTGGACATTAAGGTTGTGTACAAACCATATAATAAATTAAGAGAAGTTCTGGTTAATCCAAAGGATAAAGTAGAGCAGCATGAAAAGTCGGGGATTTACGAAATTAGTTGTCAAGACTGTGATCGAAGGTATATTGGGCAAACAAAAAGATCCATAATGACAAGATATAAAGAACATATTGCCCACATTAGATATGGGAGAAATGAAAAATCTTGTGTTGCCCAACATGCAATCGAACGTGACCACAGTGTTAATAATAATAGGGCTTTGGATGCATATGAAAGCATTCAAATAGAAAAATGTAAGAAAATCATGAACCGAGATAAAAGACTGATTCCTTTCAATCAACTTTTTTAATTATTAATGTAAGAACACTTGACGGTTCATGATTTTTACACCCTTCGTTAGGTATGGTTTTCATATAAATAGAACATAGTTTAGTTTTAGAATTAGATTAAATCATCTCCTGATGATGCTAACATGGTTAGCGAAACGTGCGTCGAGCAGTTCAAAAAAGTGTTTTGGTGTTTAGTGGTAAATCTCTTCAAGTCTAAGGCCCTAGGTAAACAAATAACGATGAATCCTTCCTCAAAATTACTTTTGCTTGTGTGTTGATATCTGCCGCGTCTGCTGCTCTAGCAGCTCCATGGGTTTCTTGCTTCAGGCCCGTGCTGTCAAGTAGCAGCAAATTTTCTAACGCAAACGTCCGATCGTCGTAATTCTCACGACCTTTTAAATTTGGCACGTTCGTCAGAAAATTGGAACTAGTTTTTTAGCACAAATCAGGAAAATGCTAAAAATGAACTACTAATTTTTGCGAAAATATAGGACTGGGCCCATAACCAAATAATACTCTGGGATGTCGGTTGACAAGACTAGTTTATTTTATTATCAAAAACTATAGACAACGCACAATACACTGACATTCTAGTAGAGTATGTACAAGTACTCAACTCAACGGCTACTAGACATTTTGATATCAAATACTAACAATCAAAACAGCATATCTTAACTTGTTACATCATTACGAAAATTCTATAATAAATATCATCTTATTAGTTAATTAACGAATAATTAAACAAGATTTTTAATTCCAAGTTCTACTATTTGATTTCCTGATACAAAAAAACTTATTATCCTATAATTTCTTACTCTGAGTTTTCCTAGTTAATTATACTTATCTCAATAAACCCATAATTATAAAAAAATTCATTACGCCTGTAACCACCAAATTGGTTATGTCGTAGACAGAATCGTTCCGCCTCAATCATATCAGATTTAATTTTCAAGCTAACGTGGTAACAAAAAGTTTGATTATTTTCATATATATCGCAAATCGGTTCTACTGGAATTACTAAACAAATACAACTTATTACAAAAGTGTAATAATAATTGATAGTTTTACGTACAGTTTTTTTTGCTCCAGTTATTCGATCACGAAGGTTGACTTAAGACAAAATTTTATCTGTGACGGTGTTAATAAACGTAATTACTCAATTTCAGTGAAAGGTATGCATTTAGTTAATACTACCGTTGCCGTCGCCCGAAATCGAACACTCAGTATTTTTAATATACGCCCTCAAGTTAAAATTGGATCCCGGATATAGTCTGCAGCTAATGACATGGCTATAATGTTATCTCAAACCATCGTTCAAGATACAATACTCAACAATTGAATTATTCGTTGAAAATGTTATGCATAGGAGACAAGTTTGTCAGTGGACAATTAACGCTCAGTGAACCATCAATTGAATTGGTGTAACTATATGAAATTGGTTGAAAGGATTCTTTTGGAATGTCTATAGATACAAGGTTATACAGGTTTTAAAGGATCTACCAATAAGAATAATGGAAATTCAAAATGAAATAAAACACGTTTTTTTTTTCAAAAAATCTTTTCCGATTGCTTTATTTAAGAGATTCAGGCATGTAATTTATGATTTGAACAAGATTTCAGCCAAATGGCCACCATGGCTCTTTTTGCAAACACGAATCCGTTTGCGCCAATTTTCGATGACCCTGGCGCACATTTCGGGCTGTATGGCGACTATGGCTTGACGAATGTTAGTTTCCAAGTCACCAACAGTCGCGGGTTTATTGCTATAAATATGTGTTTTTACATGTCCCCAGAGAAAATAATCTAAAGGAGTTAAGGTGCATTATATCTGTGGCCAAGCGATCGGGCCATTTCGTGAAATTAACTAGTTACCGAACTTGGCTCGCAATAAGTCCATGTTTACTCACATCGATTCCATCAAATTTCAGAAAAAAAATCTTCCTGCATTGCCTTGTAGTGCTCGGTATTGATACTAACGGTGGCTCCCTCCTCATTTTTAAAGAAATAAGGACTGATGTCTCCTCCATGCCAAAATCAAAATCAAACTGTGATCTTTTGCCGATGCAAAGGATTCTTATGTTTCACATGTGGATTAGATTGGCATCCATACCGACAATTTTGTTTACTAACGAAGCCATTGAGCCAGAAATGAGCCTCATGGAAGAAGATGATTTTACGATGATATTCGTTCTTGGCTTCCATCATTTCGAGGGCTCAATTGGCAAAATCACGACGAATATGATGGTCCGTTGACTTCAATTCTTGTGCCAATAACATCTTATATGGATACAAGCCTCAAAATTCAAGTTGTTATTGGCGACAGGGCTAACTCTAACAGAGTGTAATAAGAAAATAAGACTGGACAATTTTCCAACGTTCTTTTAACTGGAAACGAATCATGATTTAATTGCAAACCTTTCGGAAAACCACTGACAAGATATGTCAAAAATCGGTAAACTATATGATCTAAAAATTGTGAACTGGGCCCGTGGAGAAAAGTATTAAAAAGCTAAGAAAGTTCATCCGTGCATTCCACGGGCCCAGTTCACAATTTTTCGATCATACCTGGTACTTTCGATCATACCGTCTCGAACGGTTTCGCACAGTCTGACTGCTACGACCGTTTACCGCAGGATGGCGTGGCTGCATGTGATTGTAGCCTCCATTCCACCTGGCAAATTTAAATTGTCATGGCTTTAGTCGTTCTTTCATCCACTCTTTAGGTGTCCAGCTTGAGCCCAACTGATGACGGCTTAAGGCCAGAAACCGGTCTTAGGAAATGCATGTTGGTGCTTTGGATGGCGGATAAAGGAATGGCAAAGCACGATATGGAGCATGGCATGACATGGAGCAAAGCACGATTTTTCATTCAAAAACTTTTCCCAGTGCGTTTTCACTTCTCCAGCATTGTTAAATGTTTTACCTCTTAATGTATGCTCTAACTAAAGGTTTTGGAGCTATTGCACATGTATAGTGATCAACACAACACTCAACGCAAACAAAACTCCGTACATTTAACACACTGTTTGGGTGGTCTTGCTCTATGGATGTGAAACGTGGAAAATAACGAAGAAATAACAAAACAAACTTAGATCTTCATCAATAAATGCTTGGGAAAAACACTCAAAATATTCTGGATAAACAAGATTCGAAATGAAGACTTGCTCCATCTCACAAACTAAATTCAACACGAGATAGCACTTTGTAATTGGGGATGGATTGGGCACACTCTCAGAAAATAAAACAACTGTACAGCTAAAATAGCATGGGAGTGGAATCCGACAGGCAGGGTAAAAGGGGTATTGAAAGGCCCGCACAGTTGAAGGAACATTCAATATATATATATATATATATATATATATATATATATATATATATATATATATATATATATATATATATATATATATATATATATATTTGTTGGTTGCTTGACCGGGAAGGAGCCCAACCTATCTCTTCAACTGGATGTTTCGTCCCTCGAGGTTCAGACTCTTCAGGGCGCCGACATGTACCATACCATCAAGAATAGAGAGACCTTGTCCACAGCCAACAACCCATATTTTCGTCGACCTCCCGTCGGATGGATATGTAGTGTTAGATTTTCTCTTCTCCTCTAGTTCCAATGAGACAGCAGTAACTGAGTGTCATCACACACTCAACCGTTGGGTTCCACAATTGCATGTGGAATACACATCAACCTGCGTCTCCGCCTGAATGAACACTTTTGTGTATCTCTTCAACTGGATGACACGAGTTGTTTTCGCCGACCTTTTCTCGACCGATCCTTTTTTTGAATTCTCTTCTCTCAAATGCTAAAGACATCTCTGTTTTCTTTGTGAAGACCCACCTCTTGCAGCAGCCATAAGTGACCACTGGCCGAACAAGTGTTTTATACCTTCTATTTTCCTTCCCTTTGAATAAGTTTAGATATTAGGACAGAATGCATAGAATATTAACTTTGTTACCCTTCGTATTAAGATAAAATAGAAACTTGTTTACGAATATTTTATTTAGGATATTTTAAAAATGTCTTTCTCTTTGCTGAATACAAACTTATGCCGTCTCACGATAATTTTGTCATAATTCATGGGCAGCGTGCTGATTGCCTTATAATAATTCCTCTCTAGTGTTTGAAACTTGTACTTACACCAAATCTCTCATTTACCTACATAAATTAAAAATTTTTAGCATTATGGGCAGCGTATCTAGGTGACCATGTCACAGGAGCACTAGAACCAACTCATCACGAATAATTGTTGTTCATGAGATTCCCGACGGCAATATGTGTGAAACCCCATGTCAATTTAAAATAATGTAAGAACCAATTACTAAAACACCGATTAGCAGTGATTGTCGTAGAATCTAGGTAGAATAAGCTAGACGATGGAGGTCTGAAGCAAACCTTACACCTTCCGAAAATAATATCATGTAGTTTCAGGATTTTCTTTTAAGTTTTAAAATTTATCAAACAATAATTTGTGAAATTTCAACTTGTCTACTAATTTCACATACACTGGTAGTTAAATCCCTAGTAACAGCATACCATGTAGCACTTGTTCATCTATATCTGCTGGCAAATTCAGTCCTGTTGAAAATATATGGCAATTACGTAATTAGTATTCTCGAAACTGTCTGTGTACATTCAGACATGTTCTTTAATTAGGTATGGGTTCATTTGGAAATGGATATTGGTATTACCTAATAACTTGATACTAATAACTTACATAATTTGGAATAATTTCGTAATACAAAATGGGCCATCGGAAATGGTGGAAAGTATAAGCATGACTCCATTAATTTTTTGTAATAAAGTAGATCAATTTTCCTATTGCACTTTTGGTGTAGAATAGCGTGTTTCGTTAACTATATTAGCATCATCAGGGGATATAATCAGATTGAATCATCTCCTAATGATGCTAATATGGTTAGCAAAATACGCGTGGCTTTGTATTTAGTAGTAAATCTCTTTGAATTCAAGATAAAAATAGTCGGTGCAACAGCCATTTTTAATATTTTTTTCCCTTTATTTGGGTTTTTCGCCACTATCTAAAACTCACAAAGTATCAAAAATACCTGTCAATGTAAGTATCGTTGACATACACAAAAAATATATATTTACTTTCACTTCACGTTACTTTATATATTACAAATTAATATAATTTATTTTTTAGTTTAGTTTTGAAAACGGGAGGAGAGTACCATCCTTTTTAAAACATTTTTATATCTTTAAAATGTTGTTCGTTAGGCAAATTTATTACAAAAAAGAATCACTGAGAAATTTGCCTCCGTTTGGTTTTTTGTTTTTACCCAGTGATTCTTTCTTTACATAAGAACAGGTATTTTTGATATTTTTTGAGTTTTAGATAGTGGCGAAAAACCCAAATAAAGGAAAAAAATATATGAACACGCCACAATCATTCAGAGATTAGCCATTTTTAATGCGGCACATTTATTTTGACAAACACACGTTTGGGGCTGTTCTCGAAACTTTGCCTCTACCTTTCCCAAGGTTACTTCTTCAATTCGATCACGACTAGCAGTATTCAGTTCTTACCCTCAGTTCAATACCACCAAAGATGAAAATCAAAGATGAAAAAATCCGGTGACGCCCGAGGTCGGGACATCGTCAAAGTAAGAAATTGCTGAATTAAGGAATGCAGCTCGTGCAACATATATGTACGTTTTGGCTGTATGAGCAGTGGCCCCATGTTGTTGAGTGGCCTATGTTAATTCATCTTCTCTGGAGTTCTGGTTTCAAAAAGTTTGCAACTAAATTAACGGCTACTGTAGTTCCATTTTATTCAAAAAAAAAAAAATTGCTCGAAAATTCCGTATCGAATTCTGAAGCCCAAAATCGACAGTTTTGTTTAGTAACTACCTCTTTTAAATGGAAATCAATCGCTCATGGTGATCGTTAAATCCTCGTTTTTTTTCAAACTTGTCAATCAGTGCTTGAGCAAATGTGAGGTGTTGTTGATAGTGTCCTTCATTCAACTTTTGAACACCTATCAATTTATATGGGTGAAAGCTCAAACTCTTATACCAAACATGCTTTACGGTGCTCTTACTCATCCCCAGTTCAGAAGCGTGTCACCTAGCAGAACGGGTTGGACTTTCAAAAATCTCCTCCCTCTCCATACCCACATTTCGCGGTATGCGGGCCTATTCAGAAGCTCCAGGAGGTCGAACCCTTTGTTTGAAGTATAACAACACATCTGCGATCCGGGTGCTGGGGATTTCACCATGATGTTCGATATTGAAGTGATATCAGAAGAGTTGTCGAAGTTTAATCCAGTACTCCTAACTTTTGACGCACATAGCGTGAGCAAATACGCGGTGCTCTCCAGTTTACAGCGACATGGGTAGTAAACCTCATCCTATAGAAAGTCGAGGGATACCTGTTGCAGACCCCACCTCCTGATACTACGCGATTACTAACTATTGCAAAAATGTCCGTTTTCCAAACGTGTTCATTTTCTTGTAACAGTGTTCTAATTTTCGGTTTAGTTGTGAGATCTATCTTATAGTGCATGAACTATCTATCCATTTATCTTATGGTTTGGCATCTCTCTTAATAATATTAGTTTAGTTAGAATATAAAGTGCTTAATAATACGTTTTAAATGTTTTTATTCTTAACTGATTTCCTCTAAAATGTATTAAGTTAAATTTTATATTTTGTTGATATATCAACGTAATCGATCAAAGTTAAAAAGAAAATTATTATATAAAATACATGTTGGGCCTTATCACTAGCATCAGTTCAATCTAAGAAGAGTTTATTAAACGGTAAGTATTGGTTTTATCATTGAAATTGCAAGATTAGTTTAATAAAAGCTCTATGAAAATGACACGACAATATAATAAAATAAAAACTTGCAACATATTCACCTTTACTTTGAAAAAATTGAAAAGTATGTCATTATGTAAAAAATGTTGAAGTTACAAAGAGATAACGTCACGATCAACAATATGTTAGTTCGTCTAGTATATCGGCTACTATTTCGAAATTTCGGTAGACAAAGGCTTGTAAAGATCACATAGATCTATTGATTTGGTAATATTGAAAAAGTATTTTTTACTGAAGTCAAATTGACTTAAATATTAGTCATTAATTTTAACAAAAGCAGATGTTAAGGTGAATAGATAGATATAGATATAACATATGCATATGAAACTTCAATATACACATATTGTACACATTTCTTGATGATCACTCTGAAGTATGAGACGATTTAATCAATTAATCATCAACTCAAAAACAAATTTTTTTAATTTTTCTTAATGACAATCAGTAAATGCCTTTGGTCAAAACTTTATATTCAGCTTTTAAAATGTAAAGAAAAAACAGAAAGCGGGGAAACGTGTATACTACGAGTATTGCTATTTATGTATAGGGATTTGGCAACAATGGTGTTGCTAGGCATCATCTCACATTGTAAAGTTTGACATTTTTGACTATATATTTACTCTGAACGTTTTGTCATTCGGCCGCTATTTGTATTTTTTAGTAACTTAAAAAATTTATCTCAGTCAAAAAATGGGATTAAATCGTGAGTATTTTCGTGCGATGATTTACTACGACTTTTGACTTGGATTATCTCAACAAAACTCGATTTATAAGCCATCCGACGAGAGGTAGCTGAAAATATGGGTTGTTTGATTGTGGAGAGGGACTCCCTTTTCTTGGCGAGAGAGCATATGTCGGTACTCTAATGAATCTAACCACCAACAGACGAAACATGTGCCTTCCAATGTAAGGGATGGGTGGAGCTTCGTCCCGGTCAAGCAACTAACCATTGCTCATTATGGCAGAGACGCAGGTCGTTGTGCATTCCACATGAGATTGTGGAACCCAACGGTCGGGGGTGTATAACTCCTCCTGACTACTGTTGTCTCGTTGGACGTATATATATATATATATATATATATATATATATATATATATATATATATATATATATATATATATATATATATATATATATATATATATATACGCACACATATCATCATCATCATCAACCCATATTAATCCACTGCAGGATGAAGGCCTCTTCAGCATGCTTCCAACTCTCGCGGCCTTGAGCTCTCCTCTGCCATTCGGTTCCTATATATCTAATAATGTCATCAGTCCATCGTGTTTACGGTCTTCTCCGTGGACGTTTGCGATCAAGCGATATCCAGGGCCGCTCTGGTTCATCTTTCGTCCCATCGCCTCGCTACATTGCCTGCCTACTTCCATTTCAATTGCTTTATTCTTCCAATGATGTAACTTACTATCGTTTGTTCTCTGATCTATGAACAGGTCTTTCTATCCCCCTTTTTTTCTTAGCTTCTGCTTAGTTTTGTCCATTCCCCTGTTTTCTTTCAGAGTGTTTGCACAAGCTGCATGTTGAATCGGCTCACTTCCTCTTGAATACGTTTTGTTATAGTTTTGCAAAGCTCAATCTACTTGACCCTGCCTAAAGGACAGTCTACATTCTTCATTGTCCGCCATTTTTTCATTAAATTAATGGTCTTATTGGAAAATTTTAACTCTTTGAAACATTTATCTTCTGGTGCTATCGAAGCCGTCGTTTTGACCATATTTTTGGCTATTTCTTCATATTAGTCTGTAATTTCCATCTCCTCCGGGTCTTGTAACATAGCAAAGCGATTCGACAGCAATTCCGAAATCTCCAGCAGTTTCCCAGAATCCACTTTGCCCCTTTCTGGTCTTATAATTCTTTCGCGTTCTTTTCGGCAGTTTATCCTAATCTTTGCTCGTGCCATTCTGTGGTCACTTCCCACATTAAAACGGTTAACGACAGAACAATTGCAAAATATTGCTTTATCATTTGACATGATGTAATCAATTTCACTTGTGAGTCCAGATGGACTTTTCCCTGTCCATTTTCTGTTGATCTTTTTCTTGTAAAACCAATTCATAATATAGAGTTCTTGTCCTTCAACAAAGTTAACCAGCCTGTCACCTCTACCCGCCCCCGCTCACCATTTCCATATGAGCCAGTTACATTTTTACTACTTCTTGCTTCTCCCAATCTGGCATTAAAGTCGCCCATCAGGATTTTATACTTACACTTCCCTTTGTTTAAAAGTTGGGCCACATCATCATAAAATTCTTTAATTTCCTCATATCTATGGCTTATAGTTGGTGCATAAGCTTGGATGATTTGAAGCTTATACTTTTTATTCAGTTGAATGACACGTTGGACTAATCTGTCGGATATACTTTCAAATTTGACTACACTGTCTTTCAGCTTGCGATTGATGAGGAATGCAATTCGACATCGTCCATTCCCCGTACCTCGGGTGTAGAGTATGTGACCACTTGGTTCTAATTTGATTAACTCTTCGCCCTTTCTTCGTGTTTCACACACATAATATCCCAATGTATCTTGTCAAGTTGGATTAACAGTTCTTGCAGTCGGGTCCCCGTTTTCATTGTGCGTAAATTAAGCGTCGCAATGTCAACATTCCAATGGCAGCCTGATCTAACCTGGTGATATTTAGCACCCTCCGCCTTGAGGCAGATCTTCCCGCTGCCGTAGGTAGTTGCCCCTTGACCTCCGGGGAATGAGGGCCGTATTTGAAGTTGTACTGTCATGTTGAAGGTATGGACATTAATCTGCCACGCTGGTCCAATGCGGGTTGGCAGATTTTGGTTTGGATGGTAGACAATGTTTCTACATCATACTGAAGAGGACAACTGAGTCAATTGGAGTCACTTGAATATGCGAAATGTGATTTTGGCGGAACGTCGTGACTCTTCACTGGATCAATGGATCGACACCCGGAATGATTTAGAAACATATATATATATATATATATATATATATATATATATATATATATATATATATATATATATATATATATATATATATATATATATACCAGGTGTCCCATTAAGGCCGTATCTTGAAAACTATTTTTCCCACAGCTTTGGGGAAAAAAAAATTGTACTAAAAATGATCATGAGAAATTCACCAAAAATATTTTTAAGCTTCTAAAATGACCGCAGGGGTGCGTGACGAGCTAAACATTTTTAAAAATCATTTTTTTGTGTATTTTCAAGTGTTAACCGAGTAAGAAAAATTCTCAGTTATAATTAGCAAACTGTCTCCTACAACTTTGTTTTATGATATTTTGTCGTAATTTCACGAATAGAGGGATGGGGGGAGTTTTACCTATTGAGATAAAAAGTCGTCTAATATCCGTTTGCCTTAACCGATTTTTTTCAATTTGGATTCATTTAAAAGGCAATTGCTGGGACAATCAGATAATCTGGGAGATAAATTATTTAGTTTATAAATA
This sequence comes from Cosmopolites sordidus, assembly GCA_031761425.1. Classification (NCBI taxonomy): domain Eukaryota; kingdom Metazoa; phylum Arthropoda; class Insecta; order Coleoptera; family Curculionidae; genus Cosmopolites; species Cosmopolites sordidus. The sequence goes on along the minus strand of JARFXV010000820.1, from coordinate 350,490 downwards.
AAACCGTGAGGTGGCGTTACATTCAACAATAGTTTTTTGAAGTTTTGTTCAGTTTTTTCAAATGGAATGGTACAGCTTTTACTACATGGCAAGAAAGGTAATTTAAAGAGGAATCGTCCAGTGGAAACCCTAAATCGATATATCTGACATGTCAAGAGATATTTCAATTTTTCTGAAAAAAATCAGTTAGTTTTAATTTTTAGCGTAATATTAAGTTAAAAATTGGTCTTAATATTTAGGTCGCAATCGCAACCGCAACAATTTTATTTAAAAAATCAAATTATCTATTCAGTATCAATCATCATAAATGTTCTAATCCTGACCTTGATAATATTTTCTAATTTAATTACATAAGCGGAAAAAATGCCTTTCCCCAATTATTGCATTTTCTCTTTTGTGATGCTTAAATACTACTTGACAGAATATTGACATCACTTATTAATAAATATACCTACTCTTTCTTTTAAACTAAATGAATGGATGAATGAAATTATGCATTTTCGGGTTTCCAAATAAACGCATGCAATCCTTAGGTACATTACACAAAGAATGTAAGAAGGGAACCTTGGAGACAAACAAAAACAGTCAAATTAACTTGTCAGTTTTGAAATGCATTACATTTTCAACATTGCATTTATTGATTATTAATACTTATTATAATAATATCTAACAATGACTTTTACGAATAACGAGGCCTATGACCTGTTGGCGGTGTATTTCCAATGTTTTGAAAATGCATGTATTGCAGAGCGGCAATATGCAAGTCAATATCCCGAAAGAAGGCATTATTCGAAGAAGGTGTTTATACGTCTAGCAAGACGCTTAGGAGAAACAGGAATTGTGCATCTAGATCCAGTCCGCACCAGGTTACGTTCGATTCGTAATGGAGATAATGTCGTAAATGTTCTGGCTTATGTTGAAACCAACCCCCATTTAAGTATCAGACAAATATCTGAAGAATTAGGTGTTAGCAAGACATCCGTTCATCGAATCTTAAGAGATAACAAGCTGCACCCCTATCATGTTGTCTTACACCAAGCCCTTTTGGATAACGATTTCGACAGACGGTTAGACTATTGTCACTGGTTAAAAAATATGTGTAGTGGAAATAAACAATTCTTAAAACCTATTATTGGTCCCTTTATTTTTAATGCACATTTGAATAGTGAAACATATTTAATTTTTTTACAAAATGGACTGCCAGAACTAATGGAAGATGTTTCGTTGGAAACAAGAAGACAAATGTGCTACCAGCATGATGGTGAATTTATCATGATCATTTTTAGTACAATTTTTTTTCCCCAAAGCTGTGGGATAAATAGTTTTCAAGATACGGCCGCGATTCATCCTTAATGGGACACCTGGTATATATATATATATATATATATATATATATATATATATATATATATATATATATATATATATATATATATATATATATATATATATATATATATATATATATATATATATATATATATATATATGTATATAAATATAATATATATATATATATAAACAAACAAATCCAGATTCATTACCACCGAATGAAGATGAAATAATTAGGCAAATCAAGCGGCTTAAAAATAACAAAGCTTCTGGTGAAGATGGAATCACTGCGGAACTTTTGAAATCCGCTGGTCCAGGTACAATCAGGGAAATACCCAAAATTCTACAAGAAGTTTGGCGAACCGAACGGATTCCGGAAGATTGGAAAGATGCTCTAATCCATCCACTACATAAGAAAGGAGATAGAACGGATGTAAACAACTATAGAGGGATATCTCTTCTCCCAGTTTGTTACAAGATTCTATCTCAATGTCTACTAGACAGAGCACAGGGACAGTTAGAACCTAACATTGGTGAATATCAAGCAGGTTTTCGACCGGGCAGATCCTGCCCTGAACAGATCCTGAATCTGAAGTTGATTCTAAGACATCAAAAACTGTACAATAAAAATCTCGTCTGTACATTTGTGGATTTCAAAAAAGCATATGATTCTATTGACCGCGAATCTTTATTCCGAATCTTGAAAGAACAAGGACTAGATCTGAAAACGCTGGCAATTATTAAAGCAACGTTAACTAACACAAGGTCAAAAGTTAAATTCATGGGTGAGATCTCGGAGCCCTTCGAAATTAAAACTGGAGTGAGACAAGGGGATGGACTCTCGCCACTTTTATTTAACTGTGTTCTAGAAAAAGTAATACAGGAGTGGCGTGAAAAAAAGTCGGCCCTGAATATTGACCAGCCCATTAAACTGGGGAGAACCAACATCAAAATTGATTGTCTGGCATTTGCTGATGATCTAGCAATTTTAGCTCAAGATGTATTAACGGCACAGAAACAGATTGAAATCATAAAAGAAACAGCAGAAAATGTAGGACTCCAAATTTCCTTTGAAAAGACACAATACATGACCTGCAACAGACTAAGAACGCCATTTCTAAAAACAAAATATGGTAACATCAGACGAGTCTCTCAATTCAAATATTTGGGTGAAATAATCATGGAAAATGGGTTGGAAAAAGCGGCCAATAAGGGTAGATGTCAAAAAATGGAAACGGCATTGAGACTTATACAAAACATTTACAACAAAAAATGCCTATCTAAAAACACAAAACTGAGACATTACAACACAGTTATTAAGCCAGAATGTCTATATGCTGCGGAAACGCTCATTTTGAATAGAAAGAGGGACATCGAGGACATTGATAGAAGGAACGAAAAATCATAAGAAAAATCCTAGGGCCCAAACAAATAAATAACACAACATACCGACTTCGAGAAAACTAAGAAATCAAACAATACACAGATATACATAGCGATATGGGAAAAAGAAGACTTAAGTTTTACGGACACATAAAACGGATGAATCCGAGTAGGTTAACTAGAAAAATAGTCGAATTTTATGAAAATAGGAGTAAAGCTAAAGTAGAAATAATTAAATGGATTACTGCAATTAAAGAGGACCTAAGATCAGCAAATATTACACAAAGTGAAATTCAGGATAGAGGCTGTTTCAGACACAAGGTTAACGTTTAGAAGGTTGGCCAGAGAGAAAAATGTAGGAAGACTGGAACAACTTGGTCTGACGAAAGGAAACAAGCTCACAGCGAAAGAATGAAATCAGTATGGGCACAAACGCCTCTAATTGTACTTCGCGTGGTCCACCAGGGCCCATACGTGAATAATAATAATAATAATAATATATATATATATATATATATATATATATATATATATATATATATATATATATATATATATATATATATATATATATATATATATATATATATATCCTGCATCCTGCAGTGGATTAATATGGGTTGATGATGATGATGATATGTGTGCGTATATATATATCGTCCGAAGTGCGGTGAGAACTTAAATAAAGTGAACTGAAAATCGATCTACTCAAATATCGAAAGCAACCACAAAGATAAACAGATTATTCACGTATGGGCCCTGGTGGACCACACGAAGTACAATTAGAGGCGCTTATTGTTGTAAGCCTTCCTTTGCGCCCATACTAATTCCATTCTTTCGCTATGAGCTTTTTCCTTTCGTCAGACCAAGTTGTTCCGGTCTTCCTACATTTTTCTCTCTGGCCAACCTTCCAAACGTCGACCTTGTGTCTGAAACAGCCTCTATACTGAATTTCACTTTGTGTAATATGTGCTGATTTTAGGTCCTCTTTAATTGCAGCAATCCATTTAATTATTTCTACTTTAGCTCTACTCCTATTTTCATAAAATTCGACTATTTATCTAGTTAGCCTACTCGGATTCATCCGTTTTATGTGTCCCTAAAGCTTAAGTCTTTTTTTCATATCGCTATGTATATCTGTGATATTGCTTGATTTCTTGGTTTTTTCGAAATCGGTATGTTGTGCTATTTATTTGTTTGGGGCCTAGGATTTTTCTTATGATTTTTTTTTCCTTCTTTTCAATGACCTCGATGTCCCTCTTTCTATTCAAAATGAGCGTTTCTGCCCATTATACACATTCTGGAATAATAACTGTGTTGTAATATCTCAGTTTTGTGTTTTTAGATAGGCATTTTTTGTTGTAAATATTTTGTGTAAGTCTCAATGCCGTTTCCATTTTTTGACATCTATCCTTATTGGCTGCTTTTTCCAACCCATTTTCCATGAATTTGAATTGGGAGACTCGTCTGATGTTACCATATTTTGTTTTTACAAATAGTGTTCTTAGTCTGTTGCAGGTCATGTATTGTGTCTTTTCAAAGAAAATTTGGAGTCCTACCTTTTGTGCTGTTTCTTTTAGCATTTCAATCTGTTTCTGTGCCGTTAATACTTCCTAAGCTAAAATTGCTAGATCATTAGCAAACGCCAGACAATCAATTTTGTTGTTGGTTCTCCCCAGTTTAATGGGCTGGTCAATATTCAGGGTCGACATTTTTTCACGCCACTCCGGTATTACTTTTTCTAGAACACAGTTAAATAAGAGTGGCGAGAGTCCATCCCCTTGTCTCACTCCAGTTTTAATTTCGAAGGGCTCTGAGATGTCACCCATGAATTGAACTTTTGGCCTTGTGTTAGTTAATGTTGCTTTAATAATTGTCAGCGTTTTCAGATCTAGTTCTTGTTCTTTCAAGATTCGGAATAAAGATTCGCGGTCAATAGAATCATATGCTTATTTGAAATCCACAAATGTAGAGACGAGATTTTTATTGTACAGTTTTTGATGTCTTAGGATCAACTTTAGATTCAGGGCAGGATCTGCTCGGACGAAAACCTGCTTGATATTCGCCAATTTTAGGTTCTAACTGTCCCTGTGCTCTGTCTAGTAGACATTGAGATAGAATCTTGAAACAAACTGGGAGAAGAGATATCCCTCTATACTTGTTTACATCCGTTCTATATTCTTTCTTGTGTAGTGGATGGATTAGAGCATCTTTCCAATCTTCCGGAATCCGATCGGTTCGTCAAACTTCTTGTAGAATTTTGGTTATTTCCTTGATTGTACCTGGACCAGCGGATTTCAAAAGTTCAGCAGTAATTGCATGTTCACCAGAAGCTTTGTTATTTTTAAGCCGCTTGATTTGCCTAATTATTTCACCTTCATTCGGCGATAATGAATCTGGGTTTGTTTGTTTAGGGTTTAGTATTGGTAATTTGTTTAAGGGCTCAGGACAGTTTAATATTTGTTCAAAATATTTCGCAAGTTCTTTGCAATATATATATATATATATATATATATATATATATATATATATATATATATATATATATATATATATATATATATATATACCATAGATCGATCTATTATTCCATACGATTCCTACGATACGTATTCGTCTACGATTCCATATATTCCATATATTCCATAGATCGATCATCTGCTACATCTTGATGGTAGTAAAAAAGGAAAGCGGTGCAAAAAAGACAAATGTAACGAAAAAAAAACGCATTTCTTTTATGATAAGTGTGGGGTATATTTATGAATAAAAAAGGAAATAAACTGTTTATGAAATTAGGTCTCAAAGACTTAAGTCACTTCAAATTGCTAATATTAGAGCTCCATTTCCTGTGTTTGTACTCCAGGCACACCTTTAATTTTAGCTTGTTGGGAGGTATATGTCCTCTTGGCCCAATTTTGTATCCGAATTTGATTCTCATAAGTGTGCTATACATCAACCTATTCCTTTCTTTCAACATAGTAATCGTAATCTGGTTTACTGCTGAAGTGCATGTCCTTGAGAAGATCTCTGGCCGGTATTGTATATAAATTTCGCGCAGCCTGAAATGTTCAGCGTTTAGACTCGTATGATATTCAATTTGTCTTTTTAAATAAAGTTCGGCTGTCCTTTCGTTAACTGGAATGGCAACCCCAACTTTAGTTGGTTGTGAAACTGTGTCCATATTGTTATTTAATTCGTTCAAGTGTTCGCTTTCAATTGTAAGTTCCTGCAACTGCAGCTCCATGAATATTTTTTTACGCGGTACGGTACGGTAGTACGCGAAGCCTCGTTGAGTAAGGTTTTTTGTCAGTCCATATTTGCACCATATGTTTTCATAGCCTCGTTTAGATGGATCTGCTTAATACTAGCAAATCATTACTTCTCTATTTTCGCGAGTCGTATATATATATATATATATATATATATATATATATATATATATATATATATATATATATATATATATATATATATATATATACATATATATGACTAGGTTTACCAACTTTTACAAAATACTCTGCCAAACGTAAACGGAAGTCTAAAAGACCCATCTAAGATTTTGTTAGGATCTGTACTCGATCGCAATCTTGTCGACATTCAAACCAACTGTTAGCAACACCCAAGTCAACTGCATGAAATTTAAGGTAAAGTGTCCACTTTCTAGAACAAATATAAATTTTATATGATTCGATCATTTGATCGAGTAAATTAACGCCACCCATTGAGTGATTATATAATTTTACAATTTCAGGCCTTATAACAGCCTTGTACTTCTCGGTCTAATCCCGTCTAGAAACTAAGTCTTCCTACCCAACACCCACAAAATTCGAAGCAAGTACTACTATATGATTATCCATCCATTTTACTAATGCAATATCTCTATTTTCGGTTGTCAGTTCATCATGGAACCCCCTAACTCTTTGTTTCAACTGTTTGTCATCCAATAGTGGAGGCATGCTAAATCTATTCACTCTTACTGTTCCAGCAGCATATATATCAGGACTTGCAGAAGTTGAAAGGATAAAAATAATTGTCAAAATACAATTTGTGATCTTCTTTTTGTATTCGTTGTGAAAGATGAATGAAAGTCAAATGTGTTTAGGTTGTCTACGTCCAAACCACTAGAAACCCCTTCTTAAATCACGAAATCGTATACCATTCCAGATCTTCCACATGAAATAAATATTTTTAAACCCAAAGGGTTGGTTTACCTTTTGTCTATTGTTTGATTGATGTGTCCCCTGAACGGCATGATTTGCTCGTAAATGCATACATTTTCTTCCGAAACTAATTCTGCGCAACTATTTCTAATGACATCATAAAGAGGGAGTATCTTGTACAATTTATCATTAAAATTTTCTGGATTCTCCGAATTAGTGTCACAGTGTAAATTCGTTCGAAGTTGGAAAAATCTGTTTCGAATCCTTGTATATAGATTTATGTATAAGGCCTTACTCCAAAACGATGGAACTTTTAGAAATTTTAGGCTGCCAACCACAATGTACAATCCAATATACTTTTAAGTTCGAATAAATTCTTTGGTTTAGAGTGAATGCTTTTTTTTGATGGGCATATATATATATATATATATGTATATATATATATATATATATATATATATATATATATATATATATATATATATATATATATATATATATATATATATATAAATAAAATTTGCTCTTTTTTACAAACTCAGCATTATGTATATATTTTTGAAAATATTCTAATGGGCTTAGTACTTCGGACTCATCATTGCTTCGGTTTAGTTAATTCCAGACTATATCAGAATTATAAAAATTACGTTTACACCAATTTATAACATCCTTTTGAATTGAATAATATCATTGAAGTTTGGCTCATTTACTGTTCCTGCAAACAACGCCAAAGTCAAATTTTCTTCATTATTCCAATGGGGCCCAGGAGTTTCAAAACTTTTTGGATCAACTTTGTCGGCTCCTACACGAACAAAATCTGGTGGAGTAGTTTGGAAATCAGTTTCCTCTTTCCCTTATTCATCGTCACTCAAATTCAAATTGGATGAATTCTCTAGAAAATCCAGTAAAATAGTTGCATGTGCTTCATTTTCTGGATCATATGTAATTTCTAAAATAAAACAAGTAGATACTATTTGGACCAACAGTGAAGAATTATGACCACTATAAACAGCAACCTCGTTTTAGGCACACAGCTGTTATAACCAATTGTGCATAATTATGTCGCCTAAAAACAATGCTATTTTATTTCAGGTTGATAAAAGATCTTGGTAAAATATACATATGTCCATCATGGAAATCATCGAAATATCAAAAAGTGGTAGTTCTCACATTTATTGATGACACTAGCCTAACATATTACAAGAAAATGTGTGCATTATTGTACTTTTCATCTAAAAGCTACAGAATTAATTTTTGAAGCAGAAAAAATATATAAAAAATATGTACATAATTATGTACATGAGGTCTCAAAAGTTTAAGGCAGGAACACTAAAGATCGGAAAATAAAAGTTTGAATTGAGGAAAAAGAATAATTTGGCACAACAAAAATTGCAGTGGTGATGGAAGAACTGAAGTAAAGGGTCATAGCCACTGCAAACAAACTCCAACGCTATGATGCTCGAATCCTTCCATTAAAAAAAGTGTACAATTTCGTAACAATTAGCGGCAATTCTACAAATCATTGTACAATAAATTGCACACACATTAATGGAAGCCCCCCTAAGGAGAAGACACTCAAATTCTGGCAAGGCATCTGGAGCGACCCAGTCCAGCATAATGAGAATGCGACTCGGATAAAAAACCTGTACAAAGACAGCAGCTCTAAGCTGGAGTGCATGGATGATTTGAAAGTCTTGAAATGGTCAAAACTCAAGCAAGAACTGTCAAAAATTGGAATGTACAATTTAATAATGCAATCAGATGACGTTGATCAGTAGCTGAGAGTGGACCGCATATTCCTCAACATCAAAGGCTCAGAAAATGGCAACTAGCCCCGCATTTACTGCCTAATCACGTGCCTGCTAACAACATACAAACTCTTCAAGGGCATTCTAGCCATGAGTGTATATGCACACTTGACCAACAACAATAGTTATCCCGTTTAACAAAAACGAATCTTCAAGAAGTCTAGAGGCATTAAAGACAAGTTGCTGATCGACAAACTTCAACTTATTCAAGAACTGCAAAACGTCCCTATTATTGTAGAAGCACTAGGCACTATTTCGCCCAAATTTATAGACTAGTTGTGGAAACTGCAGCTCGAGGACATTTCCATCGCCAAACAGTAAGAGACAACAGTGAAGGGAACTGCATCAATTCTTCGACGGTATCTATCGACCCCCACCTCTATGGTTCAGAGCCCAGTTCCTATTTTGAAATTAATTTATTTTCAGACATTTAATCATGTTTGAAAATGGAAAAAAGTCCAGTGGACAAGTCCGAAGAAAATGATATATGCGACACCAATTTGTTGCATAATGCTTTTATGTGATATTTTATTCCTATTCCAGATAGTCTATGAAAAAATAGCTTAGATATGCCAGAAAACAGTAGCCATGACTTTTCGCCCGATAGAGGCGTCTTCGCTTTCTTATGGACTCTGGGTTAAGCCTACTGCTTTAATTGTTCCTTCCTTTCTGGTATGTAATGATGAATCCAAATTTCATCGGAATACCGCAGAAATCCCTTCGGTTAGCGCTATAGTAGTGCTCTAACTTATGTCTGTTAATGTAACACTATGAAGTACGCGTTTGTTCAAGATGTTTCGCATCCCAACAAGTTCGCATCCTAACAAGTTCGCATCCTAACAAGTTTTCTAACCTTCCCTCAGGTATCCTCCAACATGATGTTATGAATGTTATTAACCATTTCCTCAGGAGTAACCTCAACGCTTCGTCCTAAGCATGGAATGTCACTTATGCTGGTTTGGCCTCATCGAAACTTCGCAAACCACTTATGGAATATGATGAAGCAGCAGAGCTATGAAATATGATGAAGGAGGGAATGTATTTGTTTCCAAGACTATCAAAAGAAAATCAACTTGAAATTCATAGCACATTTCGGATCTCATAGCCATCTATGAGAAATAAGACAATATATAAGAAGGTATTCCAATCTTACAAGGGACGATGGGAAATGTGTCAAGCGGTGGCGCCATCTCACGTGTATCCGTGGCATCAATTTAAACTTATTATGGCGTGACGACTTAAAAGTTTGGGGTTCAAATTATCACCACTACGATGGTTTTTTTTGTTATAAAAATTTTATTAAAATTATGCTGTTATTTATTTCTGATAATTATTAAGCTGTAAGTTATTTTTCAGTCTCTAGTATTAAATAATTGGTAAAATAATAAAATTTACGTCAATCACCGTACACATTCGGTTTTTAAGTGGATAAGCCTGCAATAATTCTAATTATTATCATTTATATTATAATTATAATATTATAATTTATTCAGAAAATATAAAAGACAGTAACATTGAAGAATCAATATACTTGTCAAAAAACTTCACTAAAACCGTTCGGAACAGAAAATATTCAATTTATTGTTTTTTTGACAAGTATATTGATTATTTAATGCTATTGTATTTTTTATATTTTCTGAATAAATTATATAATTTGATTTATTGCACGCTTTTTCAATTAAAAAACAAATGTGTATGATGGATGACGTGTATTGGATGGATGAATGTGTATGACGTATATTTTTTTTATTTTACTAATTATTCAGCACTAGAGACTGCAAAAATAACTTGCAACTTAATAATTATCAGAAATTAATAACAGAATAATTTTAATACTATTTTTGAGCAAAAAAAATATAACAATGGTGAGGATTTAAATTCCAAACTGTTAAGTTGGAACACCATAAAAAGTTTCAATTGATGCCTTGGATACGCTTGACACATTTTCCATCGTCCTTTGTAGGATTGGAATACCTTCTTATATATTATCTTAATGGGAAAGTATCTGATTTTTCACTCTATTTTCACGTGCCATTATTAAACATTCAAAGTACAATAATCCCTCGTCAACCGTGGGGGTTCCAATAGGGATAGAAGGTCGCGGTTGGTGAAGGATTTTCTGGGGTTGAAAATAGAATATATATATATATATATATATATATATATATATATATATATATATATATATATATATATACCATATCTATTGCCTTCGACATCCGATGTATTTCCAGAATTTTAAGCAGTCCTGATTTTGATTAATTGTCAAGACAAGCTATAACTTCTTCAACGTTGAAGAACATGAATTTGGTGAAAAATTCGTACGATGTCTTCAATTTTTGTTACTTTGTCAGGGACTGCTAACGTATCGGCCACAACATCTGGCCATAACTTTCTCCAACAGGGATTCAATGTTGATGAACATAACTCATACACTTCTTCTTTTACAAATGTTATGGAATGGGCGATATTAAAAGCTTTCCAACTCTCAGTAACAGTGAGAACAGAATTTTGTTCCATGCTATTGATCCCTGATCTAATGGTTGTATCAGTGATGTAGTGTTAGGGGGTAGGAAGTAAACTTTAGGGATTCAGAATGACCGGGAGCATTATCAATAAGAATTAAATCTTGAATGGCAACGATTTTGAGGTCAAATATTGTCTAACACTGGGTACGAAACAGTTCAGAAACCAGTCGGTAAATAATGTTGCAGTCACCCAATCTTTTATATTTTCTATCCAAAAGACTGGCATTTTTGTTTTTATTTTTTAGAGCACGTGGTTTTAGAGATTTGTATACGAGTAGTGGTTTTATCACGTGGTTACCTAAAGCATTAGAGCCAAAAAAAGGAGTCCAGATTTAAATCCTGGTGCGGATCTTTCGGTTTGAGACACAGATGTTCGAGTTCCAAAATAAACCTGTCCCATCGGCGTTAAATACCCGATCTGGTTGAGAATCCTTGCTTTCAATCAATTGTTTGAATTCAGTCGGATACTTACCGAAGCTTAGACTTTCCTCATCTGACTTTAGATTCTCGAAAAGTCACCTATCTTTTTCTTGAATAATTCGGCTGCTAAGAGGCACTCTTCCTTTTGTTTGATCTTCGATCCAAATTCCAAGCGCTCTTTCCATCTTATCGATCATTAGAGGTGGCCAAATATACCTAACTTTATTGCTGGTACTAGTACCGCCTGAAACACTGGCACGAATAGATTGCTCACTCTTTTTTATTGTTTTTACTGTGGATTCATTCACTTTAAACTTTTTCGGGGCACTCGCATACGTTTCACCTGCAGCAAGACAGTCTACCAATTGAATTTTTGTATTAAGACTATTTGATTTCGCTTCCTTTTAACAAAATCTTGGCCTGTGGGCGCCATTAGATCTTAAAATTAGAACATGTACATATAATTACGTAATTTAATTCACGAAAATTACACGATTCTCCCTAATCACCAACCTCGTTTGGATAATGATACATAGAAACTATGTAAATGCGTAACCAACGGTCGTGCGTCATGTGAAAAAGGCAATAAACAATTCGTACGAGATTGCGACGAAAACGCGCTATGCTGCTAAATAATTCGATTGAAAATTTAGCCTAGGCGATTTTGCAAGACAAAACTACGGATAATTAAAACCGCGGTTGTCGAGGGATTACTATATTAAATGTTATGAGTATTATAAGTATCCACTGCACTAAGTATATAAATTTTTTGTATAGTTAGTGACTTACGTAGCACTCAATTAAACCGATAAATTAAATTATAGTTTTCAATCAATTCCATTCTTAAATTGATTCATAAGAATTCAAAAAGCTCAATGGATAAATAACGCTTAATATCAGAATGATTTCTTGCTTTAGTTTTTATAAAAACATTAGCAGTTATTTCCAGTACATTATAATTAAGTGTCGTGCTGTGTAAATGTGTAATTATAGTGCAATACGATTGAAGAATTATACGTCGCGTCGTTGTAATAAGTGAATTAATATTTAGTACCTCTCCTATTCACGTTCATTTAAATTAGACTTATAATTAACAATACGCGAAAGAGAAGTGATATTTTCATAGAGGCGCGTTCTTCATGGTTTAATTGCAGATGTTAGATAGTCTAGAGTAGATTGTAACGTTAAAATATTAATATTTAATCAGTATTTTGCTACGCTTGGTAATTATCTGATTTTGTTCCTTATTCTATGAATGGAGGTCGATAGAATAGCCAGCACATTAACGTCAATATGACTATATTTTTGATGCTATTAGCACTAATTACCCAGACTGCACAACTTAATTACTACATTAAGGTTACTAAGAGACGACATAGCCAAAAGAATAATAGAAGCAATGAAATCAATTCATTATGCCGAATATTTTAGCTTTTAAAAATGATTAATTTTATAAATAGACTTTGAATATTAACAGTCAATGTAACGCTAATAATTTTTGTTATATGATGAATATTTTAGTGCTTAGATCATTAATTTTTCCACTAGATTAAACATGAATTTGTTAAAGCGCAAATGAGGCACCCACTGATTTATCGATAAATATTTTCATTTCAGTTTTTTCCTGGCAATGCATAATTTATAATTATTTTAACATTAATTATGTTTGTGTTTTGATCTCTATACGGATACAGTGTTAAAATTAGAAAATTTATTAAAAAGTAAACCTGGAAAATTTAAATTAAATTCAAAAAGATTCTCCACTGAATACCCTTTTAACTTCCTGAAGTGCTTTACGCGAACCATAGTAGCATCATCAGGTAATAATTTAGGATATTGAATAGTTCTTCTGATTGAATCATCTTCTGATGATACAAATGATACAAACATGGTTAGCGAATTGGGCGTCGAGATTTATATAAAGTGATTTTCTATTTAGTGGTAAATCTCTTGGAGTATAGTGTTTCACACAGATGGTTCCAGTAAAAGAACCGATTTTGATGAAATCTATAAAAGACATATTTTAACTTCAAAACACAATTCTTATGAATTTTGTTCCATCGTCATTAGTATGGAGCGGATTTTGGCCAGAGCTCGGGTAAAATCACTGTCTATCAGTGTGTTTAGTCAATTATCTATCTATCAGTGTTAGTTTAGCAACAATGGTGTTGCTAGGCGCCATCTTACATATACATCGTAAAGTTCGACTTTGTTGATTGTATATATACTAAAAACTTTTTATCATACGGACACTATTTGTGTTGTTTAAGGACTTGAAAATTACATCTCAGCCAATAAATGGAATCAACTCTTGAGAATTTTCGTGCGCTAATTTCCTACGATTTTCGACGTAGATTATCTCAACAACAGTGCATCGATCAACTCACTTTGACATTTGGCGATGAAGCACCTTTTAAAACCACTATATACCACTATATACCACTAGTTTAGTCAATTCAATCGTGATCGTCGTTCGGTAGACGAATTTAAAGAAGGTCGTCCAAAATCGTTTGTTGTTCAAGAAACTATCGATACTTTCCCCCAACTGATAAAGCAAGATCTTCAGGTGGCATACCGTCAGATTGAGGCATCCCTGGGTACTGCGATATTTTTCTGGGTTTTTAGTCTGTCGATCCTTTCTTGAGCCTCGCTCCTGAGCTGAGCGAACTCTTCACACACAAACAAGGCATGTTCAGAATTATTCCCGTTTCCTTGCAGAACGAACAACCGGCATTATTTATTTTATGGATTCTTGTGATGTAGGAACTAAAAACTCCATGCCTCGAAATGGCCTGGAGTAGACAGTGTCCAATATTCCTCCATTTCGTCTCATGCCACCGCCTAAGGTACTTTACAAAGGTTTCGCCCAACCTTCATACCCATCTGTTCTGCCACTTCATCAGTAGCATTTCGCTATCATTTGTTTGCTGGTCAATTCCATTTACCATAACTGCTTCTCGTTCCTTAACAACCAGATCCATGGGTGGCATCCCTGCCAGTACCTGCAGTACCGCCGTGGAGATAGTCCTGAATGCGCCCGTGATCATTAGGCATAGCCTGCATTTGATATTCTCTAGAATATTTATATAGAATTTGAACCTCAGGGCTCCCGACTAAGTTGATGCCTCGTACAGGATGACCGACACGGCTGTTAAGGCTATCATTCTCCTTTTTTCACTTCCTGGGTCTCCAATGCTTGGAATGATTGTCTGCAAGTAGTTTAGTAGAGCGTGAACCCTTTCACGCGTGTTTTTGACTTACATGGTCAAGAGGAGCTAAAGTGATTAAAATAGTGGGTAATCGCAAAGTTCCCTGTTTAGATAATACGAAGCACCCAGCATAACGCAGATATATAGTTCAGTCACTTTCGCAATATTTTAATATAGCTTTGATACAGTATCATTTTAGTCTTTGACCACTTCGCTTCAAATGCATCGCTCGTATTGATCAATTCCTGTTTACGGGAACCTGGCTCTATTGTTTGACCTGGCTTTTGGCCTTTTCCCCACTTATAATAATACTGCTGCAGAAAATCTTTTTCCCGGAATCTTGGAAGCCAAGTTAAGTGTAGCATCACGTCATTGATATTTGTTTTCTTCGAACAGTTTATGCGGAACTTATCTGCCTCATATCTAGACTATGAACGTTATATATAAATGTAGAGGAAGAACTTACCCTTAGGTCTGCCTGGAGTTTCTGTTCATCAAGTTTGACATCTTTCGGCAAAACTTGTTTACTACAGTCAAAGTCCTCTAAGTGCACGTCCTCTAAATACACACCTTCTATATCTGCACCCAATTCAAGTGCACCAGTGCAAGTTCCCCAGTCTTCACTTAAAGTTATATAGGATCAATTATGTGAGACCGTAAGCAAGCGATTTTCAAACTTTTCTTTTCAATAAGTCTATTGTAGAAATACAAGGATATTGTTTATGACTAGAATTGCCAAAACATAAATATGTTTATATTACTTACTTTTTATTTCTTCTTATTTTGTAACATGTTGTTTATAAAATATTATCAGTTATAACATAATTATCATTAAATTAATATTAACAAATATCACAGTTTTTCCTTAATACTAGTTATAATAAATCCTCTTTGTGCATGTAACTACGTTTTAAATAATTTATTAATTAAGGTTATGTCGAATAACCTTCGTCACACTTTGAACTCATTTTTGTATTCTGCGCAATGTATGGCATAGAGAAAGAGATCATCTGATTAAATAAAGATAGATATAGAAATTAGAAAAGTAGGGATGAAAAATATCGTAGGAGAAGTGTGCGCTTAGAGGATCGACCTCGGTCCGGACTCGTGCACATAGAGGACTTCGACTGTACCGATTTTTGAAATTACGTGCATGAAAATGATAAACCATAGCGAATTTTAAAAAGAGAAATGTCAACGTTTTAAAACAGCGGGATAGCTGAAAAATAATTAAAATTTAATTTGTGGTTTCGATTGCTGCTAATATTTAGTTCATGCAAGAGCTTATTCCATGTTTTGAGAAAAAATTAAGAAAATCTTTCTTTACTAAAAATTGCTCGTAATCAATGTAATGTAATCAAGAGTATATGCGATTCTGTTCGATGACCTTTCTCTATTTCTCAGATAACTCCATAAGCTCGCGCTCATAAAAGTTCTGAGGTTTCTGGCTAAAAAACTGATCGAGACAATATCTCAAGTCTTCCAAGGTAGTAGTATAAAGTATAAAGTTTTTACCTCCTAAGTTAATTGGACGCGATCTAAATATATGTTAGTCGGAAGCCGCAAGATCGCAGGAGTAAACTGGGGTGACCAAAGGTATGTGTGAAGAATGCCTTTTCTGAATGCCCTTTCATGTAGTTTTGAACAGTGGCTCCGAATTAATGATTTTTTTGCGGTAATAACTCATAATAAAGGGTTCTTTTCCTGTCGCATCAATCTTCCTGTCCCATCATCTCCCTATTCTTCGTCAACTTATACGGCACCTAATCACCGGCTTTGCTGACCATTCTATATTGACATAATCCCCTTGACGCCGTTGATTGCTTCATTTCAAGAATTTCTCTCGTCTCTCGAGTTGTTCAATGCCGATCATTAGTATCAATATTTTTTTGTCTATACAATTTAAAATCCTATTTTTTCAGTTGAAGCATGAGGCATAGTTTCTACTAAAACCAGGCCTCCCACTATTTATGCTACAAGGTCTGTAAATATGAAGCCGCAATTTGCCCATAGATGGCCCTAGCTGTCAGTGTAGTTACCGTCAAACCGTGTCATTGGCGCCATTTGATTGTTGATATCTGACAAAGATTTTCCACTCACAACAATATAAGTTTCATACATTAGCAAAATCGGTAATAGCATTGAACATGTCGAATTGAATATGTGAACATTTTTGCGGGCAGGATAGACTTTCTCTTACTATTTGAAGAAAAATGCTGCAGAATCGCATCGAATGCTTGTCGAAACTTACGGTGAGCATACTCTTGGTAAATCACAGTGCTCTGAGTGGTTTAAAACATTTAAAATTGGCGATTTTGACGTGATGTGAGAAATGAAGAATGTGGAAGACCACCGAAAAAGTTTAAAGACAGCGAATTGCAAGCATTGTTGGATGAGGATAATGCTCAAACGCAACAACTCGCAGATCAATTAAATGTGACACGAGAAGCCGTCTCTATACGTTTGGAAGTCATGAAAAAGTTCCAGAAAATGAAAAAATGGGCTCCGCATGAACTGAATGAAAGACAGGAAAACGAAAAAAAAAGAAAGTCACTTCTCCGTCGAATTCTGACTGGTGATGAAAAGTGGATATATTTTGAGAATCCTAAGCGTAAAAGATCATGGGTAACTTCAGGCGAACTATCGACATAATCTGCAAGCCTAAATCGGTATTACCGGAAAATAATGTTTTATGTTTGGTGGCATCAGAAGGGTGTGATCTATTATGAGCTGCTAAAACCTGGCAAATCCATTAATAGTGAACGCTATAGACAACAAATGATCGATTTGAAACAAGCTTTGCGTGAAAAATTACCAGAATATCAAAAAAGACAACACAAAATGATTTTGCTACATGATAATGCACCATCACAAAGAGCAAAACTGGTCAAGGAAACGATTGAAACGTTTAGTTGAGAAATGCTTTCGCATGCGGTTACTTACTAACCAAACTTGGCTCCGTCCGATTACTACTTATTTGCATTGATGGGACACGTAATTGCTTAGCAGCGCTTCACTTTCAAGAATGTACGAAATTTACTCGATGACTGATTTGCGTCAATAGTGCAACAGTTTTTTTGGCGTGGCATCCACAAATTGTCAGACAGGTAGAAAGAATATATAGTTAGCGATATGCAATACTTCAAATAAAATATTTTTTATTATTTTCATACAATAAACGTGCATTTTCTATATAAAAATTCCGATTTCACATTTATATACCTGGTACATATAGAACAACAATCTTCCTTCCTTTTGCCAATTTTGCCGTATCATCCAACACACAAACGATCCTGTTTTTGACATATTATAATATTCTTTAATTTTTAGTTTTAATTCCTTTTGCTAGCTAGCAATATTAATAATAAAAAACTGGTTTAGTACTTACTGTTCATAAAATAATCGTGATTCCATTTTATTACGTTCTTATTATTACTCAGGTATGTCGAGTTCCCAGTAATTTTCCACGTAAATGTTCTACTACCTTCAATACAGTTCTAGTGTTTAATTTTTTGTCAATAAGTTACTATTACAACTAATATTGAAAAAATGAGTTTCTATTAAATACAAATGGAAAATAAACAAAGGACATAACGTGAAATAAAAAAAAAAGTAAATCTACCATCAATTCTTGATTTACCAACATTAGCTCTGTCTACTAGTCCTTTTGAATATTATTGTATGATTTTTTTTTTTATTATCTGAATTATTGTATAATTATTTTTTAAACTTTTCGGTATTATCTATACTTTGTGTTCATTAGTAATCTCCATCATTATAACAGGAATGAAAGATTTTTGAAGAAAAATTGGGACTAAAACCAAGTTTGACTGTTTGTGCAATACTACGTTGTAGTATAAACAGATGTAGAGCTTATTGGACATATTGAGGGAAGGAATTGAACTGAAGAGAATAAAAACGTACAGATGTACAATGATAATAAAAATATTCAGAAAGTAAAATAATGGATAAATGAGAAGGAATATGATGGAACACAAATAAAAGATATACTATGTAAGGATACAAATCAAGAAGTTGTCAGAAACCAATACGAATATTAAGTATAATACGAAATATGGGAATATAGATTTGGAATTATTAAACAGGGTCAGAAAATCAGGCAAACTTGCAATTCAATAAGTACATTATTAGGAAAAAGTAAACTGAGGAAAGAAACAACATTAAGTATATATCAGTTGTAATAAAAGTATTTACGTTTTTTCATTTGTTTACAAATAAATGACACAGGCCAACATAATTTTTGTTACATTGATGAGAATGCTCTCTCATTGATGAGAAACAGCTTTTAACAGAAATGGTTTAGCACGTCCCATGTTCAAGTATCTGCTTCTCCTTTATATGATGGGCTATTTGAAATTATTTGTACCTTACTTTTGACTCGACAATGTCGGAATTACCACAAGACCATAGAGGGGGTATTTCCATAGTATTCTACTAACCCTTAAGGACAGTTTTATTGTTTTCTATAGTTCAGTTTGTTTCTGTCTCGTTTACTGTACAGTCAAGTCTTGAAGTCGAATTTTTATATAATGTCAAATTCTAGTTGTCGATTTTACGAAATTCCAGCGGATAAGTTTTGATATATAAGTCGACGATTTATTTTAAAGTCACAAGCTATATCTATATCTGAAGAAGTCAAAAAGCCTATCTTTTATATTTTAAGTGCCAAATTGGAGATCAACATAAAAGTTGGGCCCTCATATTTGCTATGTATCATGTAAATTTAGTGCAGTAGATGTATCGCAAGAAAAATTCTATGCTGTTTGCTGTTCCTATGGTGTGGGGAGAACCTACTGACCATGTAAGTTATTGCAATTTTTATATCACTGAAACAGAAGGAATTTCAAAAAAGCAAAGGGACAAAATTCAGTAACCCAAAAAAACGTTCTTCTTTCGTCTCTCCATATTAAGTTTAGGCTAATGAAAAACTTTGTCAAAGCCATGAACAAAGAAGGCAATGGTGGTTTTAAGTAAATAAAATAAATTTTTCCTCAATTAAGTGATGCAAAACTAAAAGGAAGCATATTTATTGGACGTCAAATAAGGAAGCTTCTAGGTGATATCCATTTTCATGACAAATTAAATGGAAAGGAATTGGCAGCTTGCAAGTGTTTTGTAAGTGTAGTCAAAGGATTTCTGGGTAACAAGAAAAATGAAAAATATAAAAACCTTAAAGATGAACTCTTGAAAGCTTATAAAATACTAGAGTGTCCCATGTCTTAAAAATGCATTTTTACTCTTCTATTTGGATTTTTTACGGAAAATTTGGGTTTGAAAATTTGGGAAAAAATTGGGAAAATATATCAAATCCAGGTTGCCTAACAGGCCATAGAAAAGCACAGTTAATACAACATGCCACTGTGCTTGGCTTTTATTGACTATGAAAAAGTATTTGATTCAATATCAAAGCAAGCCGTAATGGATGCTTTGCTTAACCAAGGGATAGTCTATGTGAACCTACTCATATCCATGTATGATGAAGCTACAGCGATAGTTCACATGAATATGTGAGCTGTCGCTGTAGACTATAGATCTGACTGTAGATCATCTGATCTTGTAGTTAAAATCAATATAAAACGGTGTGTACGGCGGGGTGACTCAAAATTGCTTCTTCTTTTCTCAGCCTGGCTTGAAGATGTGTTCCATAGTCTGGATTGGGAACAGGATGGAATAAAAATAAATGGTGTATACTTAAGTCACCTTAAATTTGCAGATGATATCGTTCTCCTTGCACCAGATGAACTACAAAAACACATACAAGAGGTGCAAAGGGCGGGAGAGTCATTTGGCTTGAAAGTAAACCTGAAAAAGAGTCAGGTTATGTTCAATAAATTTGCTGAAAACAGAAGAATATCTATTTTGAGAAGAGATTTAAAGATGGTGGACCACAACATCTATCTTAGACAAACGGTGGAGGGTGATAATACCCTGAAACTGGAACAGCATGTTAAGTGTGGCTGGCAGGTATTTGGCAGGCTCAACATAGTGTTTAAGAATAAACTACCACTTTGTTTGAAGAGAAGAGTTTTTGATCAGTGCGTGCTGCCTGTTCCTAGATATGGAAATGAAAAATGGAGACTCACATAACAATCAGTTGAAATACTTTGGGTAGCACAGAGGGGAATGGAAATGTGTATACTTGGCATTACAAAGCGGGACAGAAGTGGAGGTGCGCGGGCTATGTAGCGAGGCGATGGGACGACAGATGGACCAAAGCGATACTGGAATGGATAACGCTTGATCATAAATGCTCACGAAGAAGACTGAAAACGCGATGAACGGATGACATCATCAAGTATATTGGACCCGAATGGCAGAGGAAAGCTCAGGACCGCGCAAATTGGAAGCATGCTCGATCGACATTGGCTGAATGATGATAAATGAAATACTATGATGATATGATATAATAATAAATGAATAAATAATAAAATACGCCAACCGACGGAAAGTCGGCCAAAACATGGGTTGATGGCTATGGATAGGGTCTCCCTATTCTTGATGGTATGGTATAAGTCGGCGCTCTGAAGAGCAACATCGAGAACATCGATGACCTGAACATCGAGAGACGAAATATACGTCATCAGTTAAAGGAATGGGTGGAGCGCCTTCCCAGTCAAGCAACCAACAAAAACGTTGTTTTTTAACAGTCATTTATGTGAGTCGATGTTAGAGTTTCTGTAAAGATGGAAAAAATCGAATATCGAGCAGTCATTAAATTCTAACATTTTACAGAATACCCTCGAATATAAATCGTTGTGTCGGGATTTTGCTATTTCACCATTCATCTTCATCCTTTTCAATCCATTGCTTTTGTTTTTGCCTTGTTCCATGTCATTTGTTTCTACTTGAAAACTGTTCTTACATCGCTTGCTTTTCTCTTCCCATTTTTCGTCCCATATTTTTCACTAGATTGTCTTACTTCACTTTTATTAATTGACCGAACCAACAGGGTTGTCTTTTTTTAATCTTTTTGAGAGAATCGGTTCCACTTAAAAACCAGTTTTTACGCCTATATCTAAATTTTTTAGTCGATGTAGTCTCGATTCTCCTTCAATCCTTCTTAGAATTATCATTGGCTTTAATCATCATTTCCATAGCTCTTATTTTAAATTTTAGGTTTTGGTTTAGTATTCAAGCCTGAATTTCATATCTCAGATTTGGGATAGACCCAATAGATTTAGAAGATCGTTTTGTAGATCTTTAACTGTGTTTCTACTAACTTCTCTTCTGTTTAGAAATACTGATTCAGGAGTTCATAATATTGAGCACTAAATAATTTGATTGTTGCCATAATTCCTGTTATTTATGTCTACCTCAATGTTGCCACTTTATTTCTAAAACTGATGGAGATATTTAAAAATTTATGTTTAATTAATATTGTATCCATCAATGTTAATTTGCATGTCTTCTTGTTTTGTAACAACCATTTTTGTTTTGTTTGATAGTTTCGTGTTTCATATATTTATTGCTTTTTGTAGTTCGTCTTTGCTCTGGGATACCAGTTTAAGATGATCTACATATAGAAGTTTTCTCATTATTATAGGCTCGAGCCATTTGATGTCTGCCCTAAAATCGTTAGTCATGATGCCTGCCATTTTGGATATTTTATCCCTCCCTGTTATGAAATGCATCGGGATTAATTTGCCTCCTTGTCTAATTTGAATATTCGAAACGTCTTAGTAGTGCTTATATTTTATATGTCTTTATTTGTGCTCTATATTGCTTGTAATAATATTTTTGAGACACCTTTTTCTTGGTAATATGCCAAATCTTTCTTCCAAGTCAACTGTATATAAAAACATTTTACTCTTACAAAATGAGTTTCAAACTTTTAAAAACCAATTACCTTTTAACAAACTTTTGTTTATATGTTTAGTATAGTGTATTTTTTAAAAGACATCATCGGTGAATATATACAATGTAAAATACTTAATTAAACTGTATGTCTCGATCATGTAACCTTTACCGAGATGACCCCCAAAACGAAATTAAGATCTGACGTTCAACATCTAAATGCCAACTCAAACAAACTACTAGTTAAATACTACTAACTGCACAAGTAATTTTTAGCGCCCGACACGACTTCTATTCTCCACCGTATACGCGTCGAACAATATAAAATTATGAAATAGCGTTTCATTGAAACAATATCGCATCGTGACCGCGTCGATCCGCCTTCACCTCACTTGTCTTCGGTCCTGGCAACGTCATGTTAGCCTCGCTCGAGATTCCGTAAGCTGCCCCGAAGTTGTTCGGCGCCTTATCGTCCCAGAAGATCAAATAATAAAATTGCAGTAGAACAAAACCTTCAGTTGCACTTCTTTTAATCGAACAGTTTGTTTTGGATAAAAGCGAAAATTATTCTATTCAGAACGCCGAGCGTGATATGGCCTAATTACCATCGTTCAACTAACAAGACGGCTCGAGATTTCTTGATTTTGGTTTTTAAACGGTCTGTGGCGTGATTTCAATTATCGATAGATACAAACAATTTCCGTTGCTCAAAATGTAAATACGTTGCATTATAAAGCATATTATCAAGGTCTGCTATACAACTAAAACTGAATGGATTCTGAGATAAATAATTCTCATTAGAGTTTTTCTTTCATATCACAGTATCAAAACGATTTATTTTATCATTTGAGGTAACATTCTATTACCATTTACATTCAACAGAAAAGGAAAAATAAATTATTATGTGTTAGTTATAAAAGGTTTTCAAAATATATTGCAATATACCATGCTAATAGTCTACAATAATCAAACAGTAAGGTCTTTTATTTTTAAAACTCTCGCATATTACTTATACATAGATACAACCATTTGTGTTTTAAAGTGGTCTAACCGTCATTTGATAAAAGTTTCATATCTTGTGCTTTGTTAAATTACAAATCGAATAAAACATTTTTTTTTACTTTGATATCAGAATTACTTTGATATTGTCAGAAAGTTAATAATAAAATAAGTGATAGATATCAAAGTAAAAAGAAATGTTTTATTCGATTTGTAATTATATATGCCCAATAAGCCTCCTATCAGTGGTGTACAAAGTTTTCACCAAGATAATAACCAAAAGAATACTAAGAAAACTTAATGACGCACAACCAAGGGAACAAGCAGGATTCAGAAGTGGATTCAGTGGCACTTATCGATTATTAAAAAACATTTGATTCAATCTCAAAGCGGGCCATAATGGATGCATTGCTTAATCAATATCGCTTATCAATATCGTCTCTTTTTTTCTTAGTCTGCCTGGAAGAAGTGTTCCGTAAGCTGGATTGGGAACAAGATGGAATAAGGGTTAATTGTGCCTAGTTAAATCATCTTAGATTCGCAGATGATATCGTTCTTCTTTCACAAGACCCAGATGAGCCACATTGGAAAGCACATGTTTCGTCTGTTGCTGTTTAGACTCATCAGGGCGCCGACATATACTCTCTCGTCAAGAATAGGGAGACCCCACCCACAATCAAACAACCCATACTTTTGCCGACCTCACGTCGGATGGCTTATACATGTAGTTTTTCGATTTTTTTGGACTACGTCCAATGAGACAACAATAGTTGGAGGTTATACACCCCCAACCGCTGGGTTCCACAATCTCATGTGGAACACACAACAAACTGCTTCTCGGCCAAAATGAGCGTTAGTTGTTTGACCGAGATAGAGACCCCCCCCCCCCCCCACACACACACACATATATATATATATATATATATATATATATATATATATATATATATATATATATATATATATATATATATATATATATATATACGCCATATTGCGGTAAACGGTCGCAGCAGTAAGATTGTGTGAAACCGTAAGTATCAGGTATGGTCGAAAAATTGTGAACTGGGCCGGTGGAGAAAAGTATTAAAAAGCTAAAGCGGGTGAAGGAATGGCAAAGCACGACGTACAGCACGGGTGAACTTCCTTAGCTTTTTTAAAACTTTTCTCCACGGGCCCAGTTCACAATTTTTCGATCATACCTGGTACTTACCCGAGGTGTCTAACCTCGGGTAACGAACGGTTTCGCATATTCTGACTGCTGCGACCGTATACCACAGGATGGCGTGGCTGAGTCATTCCTTTATTCGCTCTTCAGGTGTCCAGCTTGAGACCAACTGATGACGGCTTAAGGCCAGAAACTGGTCTTGGGAGACGCTTGCTGGCGCCTTGGATTGCAGGTGTAGGAATGCCAAAGCACGACGTGGATCACGGGTGAACTTCCTTAGCTTTTTAATACTTTTCTCCACGGGCCCAGCTCACAATTTTTCTATATATATTTATATATATCTATATATATATATATATATATATATATATATATATATATATATATATATATATATATATATATATATACGACGGTTTCAATATATGTATCCAGAATTGGCAACAGAGCAGGCAACAATGGTGTTAGGCAATGTTGCTAAGCGCCATGTGACATAAACCTTAAAGTTTAATATTATTGACTATATACGTACTCAGAAAGTTTTGTCATACGCAAGCTATTTGTGTTGTTTATTGAATTATTGACCTAACTCAATAGAGTTTTCTTGTGATGATTTAGTACGACTTTTTACGTTACGTAATTTTCTCAACAACAGTGCATCGATCAACTCATTTTGACTTTTGGCGATGAAACACAATCTAAAACCACGGCATATCACTGCTTTAGTGAATTCAATCGTGGCCGTCGTTCGGTCACTAGCGAATTTAGACAAGGTGGTCCAAAATCGGTTATTGTGCATGTTGTGCACCATCGATACTCTGTGCGAACTGATATACCAAGATCGTCATGTGAGATAGTATCGTAAGATTGAAGCATCTTTGAGCATTAGTATGACAAGCATACACAAGATTTTACATGAGCATTTATCCGCCAAAAAGATTTGTACGCGTTGGATCCCGCTTAATTTGGCAATCACTCAAAAAAAGGCTCGTGCCAATTGGTGCAAAGAAATGATGGGCATATGGCTACAGTGCAATTCGAGAATCGTAGAACGGCCAATTCTGGATGGTACATAACTATTTGTTTGCCCAAAGTTTTCGAAGAAATAAGAAAAAACAACCAGCGATACAGGATCATTCTTCAACTTGACAACCCGAGCCCTCACAGATCGGACCGAACGACTCAATATTTGACATCCTCATTATTTGTCAATCGCAGTGCAGTCCCGATTTGGCACCCAATAGTTTCTTTTTGTTTCCGCCAGTGAAGAATAAACTACATGGTAAACGATTTTTGACGCAAGAAGAAGCGGTTGATATGTTCAAAATTCATGTTTCGTATATATATATATATATATATATATATATATATATATATATATATATATATATATATATATATTTGGGGGTATTTTTTTTAACATTTTAATTAGTGGGAAATTTCAGAGATCTGTCTGATCAATTAATAACTGTCTAAACTGGTCTTTAATATATTTGTAAATTTATATTGCGTCTAAAATAGGCTGTATGTAAAATATTAAAATTTGTTATCTCAGGAAATATGGAATAAATGGCTATAAAAATATTACATTTTATTTTCAAATAATATCTTAAGAGGATAATGAAACAAGAAACTGAATTTTATTACAATAGGTGACGTTGCCAATTGTGAGGAAAATAAAATAATATTTTCCGCGGAAATGGTTTAATTTTGAACACTTATTTTTATGAAAGGTTTTGTTCAAAATAATGTATGGAATCGTTGGTAAAATTTACGAAAGTTATTTCCATTACATCATGTGTATATAATAAATATTATGTTGGGAAGTCAGCCTCGATTCAAAAAGTTGACAACAGGATAAAACATTTATTTGGGCTTAAATTTTCGGCGCTTTCGCCAATAGGTCATGTCGAGTAATCAATTACTAATATTTTTCTTTTATTTACTGATAATACTTTTTCAATTATCGTCACTATAATCTAATATAATTATTTAATAGTACTAAAGCAGATTTGGACTACTCATGTTTTATATTTTTATACATTAGATAAATATTACCCAGAATTAATAAGCCTATTTCGAGGATTTTATAACATAATTTAGAACTTTTTCTTAAACCTTTGAAGTTTCCCTTCATAATATTAGGACACTAAACAGCTTTAAGTGAACTAATATTACGATATTTTTAGTGATTTAATACTTATAAATAAGGAATTATAAGCGTTAGACTGTTCTCTGAAAGTGTTAAGACTTCTAATTTGATTAGAAGATTTATTTACTGATAATAATGTTTTCTATTATTGTCACTATAATTTAATATAATTATTGAATAGTACTGAAGCAGATTTGGTCTACTCATCTTTTAAATTTTTATATATTAAATATGTATTACCCAGAATTTTTTATTTATACGCATATTTAGAGGATTTTACAATATAAGTTAGAACTTTTTCTTAAACTTTTGAAGTTTCCCTTAATAATATTACGACATTAAACAGCTTTAAGTGAACTAATGTTACGATATCTTTAGTAATTTAATACTTATAAATAAGGAATAATAAGCGTTAGATTGTTCTCTGAAAGTGTTAAGACTTCTAATTTGATGTGGGCAATAATAACTAAACCAAAATAAGCCTTTATGTAAAAAAATATTTCAGTTCCAATATTCGGAAATCCTTTTTAGGGTTAATAAATGTCAATCGCTTGATTGTAATATCGACGTAATATTTGTCAAAGAGCCCTGTAACATCATCTCATCTTGATGTGTTTTTATTTGCAAGATTACAAACATTACTTTCTGTGAACATTTCATTCTGTGAATTAGAACTTAGTTTTATACTATTTTTGCGGATTTGATTATTATTATTTCATTATTTGATTATTATTAAATTTGATTGATTGAGATAGGGGTTCATTTGGTTTGTATTTTGGTGCAGTTTAACTTTGGTTCTTCTGTTTTTAGACACTATTACCTATAGACCTGCTGAAAACTATTATTTTGAGAACGGGATTGTTCTTTGCATGATATAATTATAAAACTGTTGTGTTTTAATTAGTGTTAAAGTCTGGTAATCCGATTAATTTATACGTATTTCAGCAGTGTTCATGCTTGAATGATTTTTGGCCAGTACACACAGAAAGTTCAAAAGCAATAAATATGAAAAACATGTCATCTTTATATGTTATTAACCTAGAAGAAAGTCTTGGATGAAATGTTTTTCTTCATTCTGCATATTCACTGGATCTGGTATCTTTCGACTATCGCCTGTTTCAGTCCTTTCAGGGGTTTGTTAGATATTATATATCAATTTTCCAACTGCTACAAATGACCTTGCAAGCATGAATGAAACTGAATCGTCAATTATTTACAAACATTTTAACTTTTAAATCATTTTAAATCATTTAGAAAAAAATTATGTTCAAGAGAAAATAATGACAGAGAAGAAAATTTAAGTATAATGTGCATTAAATAAACAGGGAGGTTGACCTCTCTGTAATTCTTTGATGGGAAACACATTCCGGATAGACCAGACTTTGCGTATTGCTTTTCAACAGGCGACACTGTCAAATCCAAAAAGGGCATTCTCTTCTTCTACATTTGTCACTCGCTAATAGAGAGATTTAGGGTTAAGCACAGAATCAAGTGTTGGTAGCTCGATGGGAGTACTGACCCGGATTAATTGGTAGTTGGCGATCGTGGTTCAGAACTCACGTTAGCTGCAGGTCTAGTTGCTAATTAGCTTTAGTTGTTAATGCACCTCTAGCCCTAAAGGTTTACTTTCTGTGCATTATGTCTATTCTTTCCCTAACATCTACAAACAACAAAATATCTTGTTTTCTACGGGCTAATTCTATGGACTATTTTATGCATTTTATTCTATTCTATGTATTCTATAGACTAATTTGCTGGCTTCGAGTTGCATACCCCAAATAATTATATGATGTTGAGTTCGTCTATCCATCGAAGGGACAGTCATATTTATGGCTGCGCTAACACTTTAGGAACATCCACACCAAAATAGTTGGGGTCGAACCCGGTACCGTGCCAACTGTCGCTACCTTCTTGCAACCTCCTGAGGCACCGCGGTTAACTGGACTTGGAAATAATATACAGGAAGAAAAATTTAAATAAATAAAACGCCACAAAAAAGTGGCAGTCTACTATATTACAATTTTATTCCGCATAAAATAAAATATTTCATTGCATTTTCAGCAAGAATAATAGTGATGAAAACAGGATATAATTAGCATTAAACTATATAAATAATCCTGAGATAACGGCTTCAAAAAATAATGTTAACTTAAAGATTAAATTTGAGAAATTTTACAAATAATAATTAAATAAATTAAAACATTCATAAAACATTAAACATTTCATAGAAAACTGAAAATATAATAACTGGTCCTTCAAATGGAGCTGTTTTTTAGTTCTTGAATAAAACACAGATGGCATTGTGAATTTGAATAGGTCTAGTCTCATTTCAA
This sequence comes from Cosmopolites sordidus, assembly GCA_031761425.1. Classification (NCBI taxonomy): domain Eukaryota; kingdom Metazoa; phylum Arthropoda; class Insecta; order Coleoptera; family Curculionidae; genus Cosmopolites; species Cosmopolites sordidus. The sequence goes on along the minus strand of JARFXV010000820.1, from coordinate 321,180 downwards.
GGGTAATTTATCACATTTGTAAAAATGGATTCGTACACAATACAATGCACAAAGATTGTTGAATTATTGTATGAAAATGAGCGTTCAGTGAAAATTACGTTATATTTACTGTTTGCACAATCATCCACCTGAAAGCGCTGTCAATCGAATTGTTCAAAAATTTCAAGAAACTGGTTCGATGAAAGATAAAAGAAGAGCGTTGGATCATTTTCTTACGGATTATGTTAAACGCCTGGTTTATAAGAACAATCCATAATCGATTCCTGAACTAAAGGATGAAATTACTGGAATTATTGGTGATAAAGATGTCCAAAATATTGGCAAAAGAGTGGATGTCTGTGGAGCAGCAACAGGTGGTTATTTGCCAGGCTTTCTTATCAGTAGGCTTGACTTATCAATAAAAAGTTTTTTTAAATCAATGTAAATTTTGTGTTTTATTCCGTTCATTTTGAAAGACCCTTTATAATAGGTGCAAGGAGTAATCTAGGAAAATTAATACTGAAACATGAAAAACTGTTGGATAACATAAATTTGTAAGCAGGAAAAAATGCATGTTTGAAATAGAAATGCCGATGAATAATATGGTGATATATGGTAAAAAAAGGACCGAATAAATAATTTACTGACCAGTATTATTTATATAATGAATATAATAGAACTCGCAATTAATAATAGAAATATGTTAAATGCAAGAAAAATGGAAATGCAAAGGAGTGGAAACGAAATAAAAGTGTAGGGAGAAGTTGTTACGAAAAAGATTAGAAATGAAGTATCAAAAGGAAAAAACTTACTTTTTTGCGATGAAGATGGCTGTTAGTGGATAAAATAAACTTACCACAATAAAATAGAAGAAAGGAAAGAACTGATACCATATCTAATAATAAAGAGGAGGTGGTGGAAATTCAACTGAAATTATATATTACTAAGTAGTCTTTCATGATTAGTGAGTTATCAAAAAATTTAAAGAAATAAAAGACTTGGCAATGGACACTTAAGGGTAAAGAAGAACTGCTATATAGATTATGATGATGATGATGATGAAAACTTTGAATAATAAGGAATAACTATAAAATTTAAAAAAATATATAATAACATATATGTATATGTAATAACCTTAGAGAAAGGAGAAAGGGAAGACGAAGAAAAATAATAAATTAGATTGGTTACTAATTATAGATAATTAGTACTAAAAAAAAAGAATGGAAAAATATTGCTGGGAAAAAGGGTTTATTATGAAATCACCTGGATGACGATTAACTATTCTAGTACTACTATCGATAGATCCCAATTTACCCTAAAATTATTTTAACACTATTGAATTTATTTATGACTAATTCAAATTATTCTAATAAGTGTAGTAAGCAAGTAAATTCGAATAATCAAAGAAGAATGTTAACTGACACACGCCGGAAATCTACACAGGCTATGTAAAATTATCTAAAACGGAAACCTGCACAACCCTAGGCAAATACACTGAATGGTCTCTTGAAATGTTGCAATAGTGAATAATATAGTGGAGGACCTATTGTTTACGACGACTGATCATGATGCAGCGACCGTCTAGAGTTACGACCAACTTGGCACGGTTTAGTCAATTTCCGGCCGCGTGTGCCTATTGAAGTTCGGCTTAGGGCCGAAGCTAAGGGACGTCATTTTCCATCGAACTGGATTGTTACATAGACAACTGAAAATGTTATAATATGTGGATCGTTTTATTAAAGGTTGATGTATATTGTTTGAATGCTAATACTTCTTGCACTTTCTGAACTTTTGCTTCACACGATACATATAAAGGGACATAATTACGATGAATAATAATTAGAGTGTCTTGAAATATGCGTATAGTGTCTAAACACTTTCTTGCTTAAATCAATTGGCATAATGCAAATTAAAAATTATTTTAATGGTTAGGACTATTGCCATAATTTTTTAGGTATTTGGCATAATTTGGAAACCATCACTGGAAGAATAGTATTGTTGAACGAATAATGAATGAAGCACTGTATAAAGAGCAATTTACAATTTTCCATTTTGTTTCAAATGATAATACTCTTTGAATAGACGACACTCTCTAAAACCTTCTTATAAATTTGGTAATTCCACGAATTTTTCTTGTGATGGTGAAGAATCCTGCGTCGCTGGTTGATTCTACATCCCTGGTTGTTTTTTCTTATTTTTTTAAAGACTTCTGGCAAACAAATGGTTGTTTATCATTCAGAATTGACCGTTCTACGATTCTCTAGTGGCCGGGTAGCCACTTCCATTTATTAGTCGGCGATTTGCTTCGAAGTGCTTCTTGCGCGAACAACTTTTGTTGGGTTTGGCTCATTTTGAAAGACCAATACAGTTGACTGCTGTTTACTTTCGGGCTCATATGCATAGATCCAAGATTTGTCTTCTGTATAGATTTTATACGCGGCTTTTGACGCACCATTATTTTTTTTTTGAGCATTATTTTGCTCCAATCGATAGGAGCCTTTTTTGAGCGATTGTCAAATTGCGGAATCCAACGAGCACAAATATTTCCACGGCTAAATTTTTATGAAAAATCTTATGTATGCTAGTCATACCAATGCCCAAGAATGCCTTATTATCACGATATGTCACGTGACGATCTTGTTTTATCAGTTCACGTTTTGGACGACCTTCTTTAAATTCGTCCATGTGCGAACGACATCCTCGATTGAATTCAGAAATCCACCTATACAGTGGTTTTAGATGTTAGTTCATCGCCAAAAGTCGAAGTGAGTTGATCGATGCACTGTTGTTGAGACAATCCACGTCGAAAGTCGTGGAAATTCATCGCATGAAAATTCTCACGAGTTAATTCCATTTTTTAATTGAGATGAAATTTTCAAATCACCAAAAAAACAAATAGCATCCGTATGACAAAACGTTCTGAGTACATTATACAGGCAACAATGTCAAACTTTACGATGTATATGTCAGATGGCGCCTAGTAACACCATTGTTTCCAATTCCGGATACATAAATAGCAACCCTCCCATTAACCACTTTACTACTGTTCTGAGATAAAAAAGCAAAACAAGCAGTGAGTATAATTTTTTCGCAAGTTTTATATCACCACGAAATCAATGATACTTCTTCATGTAGATCTATAAATGAATCACATAATTTTTAAACCGTATAGAACAATTTTTTACTTTGTTATCTATCACTTTTATTTTTAACTTTGTGTGAATATAGTTTCGTAAATATAAATTGACCCCAATAAAGGTGTAAAATGAGGTACATATGTTAAACGCTGTTAAAAGAGGTAATACCTTAGTTTTAAAGTAGCGTTTGAGAATGTAACATTTTTTTTCCAAATTTTAGCCACACAAAATTAAAAAATAAAACTGAGTAAAAGAATGGGTTTATTCGTTTAAAAAAACTATTACAAAGTAACATTTGATTATTATAAAAAAAAATACTGAAAACATTTAAGAATATCTCTCCACAACAAAAAAAAGTACCCACATTTTTAAATTATAAATTTTTTCAATGCGATTTTTTTGGCATTTATCCCGAACAAAAGTTTAAAACGGCCAATGTTATGCGAAACTATATTAACAATGAAAAATCATTCCACTGATAAACGAAAATAATAAGTTAATTAAAGGCTCTTTTAGTTTGCTTGTTTGAGTTCAAAGATTTACGTAGGACCCTTTTATAAGTTCCTGCCTTTTCGGATTGCATTTCTTAGGATTACTTTTGGTCGATGCGTTTTCAAACCATTGGTGCGCGTTAAATATTGTAGTCTACATAAAATAAAATTGAAAATCTCTTTTTTTCATGGCAGATTATGTTTTAAGAGTTTCAGTTCAAGGACCTGTGCTATAGTTTATTAATATTATTATAGGGCTTATGATGATAGGAATTTTCGATTTATGTTAAGTAACGATAACATTTTGATGCAAAATATATTATATTCCATCAGTTTCAAAAAATTGAATATGATAATTTAAATATGTGTATTTATTTGTATTATTATCATTAAAAAGAAAATTGTCGATAAAATTATAAATAGTTAATTTAAGCATTTGGTATTATTGACTGAAATTATATGATAATCTTGCACTAAAGAAATCGTTTAGAACTAAAGCAGGTGAAATATATTGAGCATAAAATTATTCATATATGTTTTGTTGTTTTCATATATCCCTTTTAGGAAAATATAGCTGCATTTTCCAATCCTAATTATATCTGGGTCTTCAAGATATTCTCCCTACACCCATTTAAATTTAAACGTTTTTTTATACATAACTAGCTGACCCGACAGTCGTCCCTGTGCCCCCGTGTCCTGTCCAAATTTCACTAAATTTGTTTGTGAACGTTTTGTGAATTTGTGAAAAGCTGTTGGAAAAGTGTAAACAACGTAAAAATTTAACTTTGCCACTTGCGCAACACAATCCAGGGGTTTAATTTCTGTATTTCAATGCCTTACAATGTGGGTACCCAACGCTAATCGATTCATTAGCAACGGATTGGTCTGTACTGTAATCAATTGTCATGTTGTAACGGAATGCAGCGCGTTGAGTATTCAACGCAACATTTATTTGTGTTCTTGCATGATTATTCAAGTTCATTGTCGCACGATTGGTTTCTACTGCTCATTCGAACCATATGCATATGTCTCATTCGATGCATGTAAACTGAATTTAATATAAAAAAGAATTATGCATATCGTTCGAATCGTGAGTTAAAGTGTTGAATTCATACAAAAATCCCATAGAAAAAAACACTTTCAATATTTCCAGAATTTTCCAGTTTTTCGTTCCCTAAAAATCTTATTCAGATTATTACATTTTCAAGTGATGCGCTTACAAACGAACAGCATTTAAATTTTATTTGGATAGATTTAAAGAATATGAATCCGTAAGAGCAGGTCACCATAATAGACACCACATAATTCATAAATAAAATAATGTATTTCAGAAACAGAACATTTTACCTTAAGGGCTGGGTAATTGTACGGAAACTGCGGGACACTGCGGGACATATACGAAGGTAGAGTGAAAAGTCGATTTATTTTCTCCTTTTATCTCGATATAGTTTATCAAATGTTGTTATAACTTTTTTACGCCTTCCAAAAAGTACAACTTTAGCGAATTCTGTAAAAAAGTTCTCTATTTTGATGACCTCTTCATTTGATGTGATTTTTTTTTTAACCAGCCATTTCCTCATGTTTGGAAAGAGAGGGAAGTCGGGCGAGGCCCAGTTCAGACGAATGGGCTGCTACATTGGCGAAGTGTAATTGCACTTTATTTTTCGCCAAATGAGGGCGTATTTTTATAACCTTTTCATGAAATTTGACCAATTATGTGACATAAAACTCTTCTGTTATCGTCTTTCCCTTTTCCAAATAACCGATAAAAATAATGCCTTGCAAATCTCAGAAAACATCTCCTTTTCGACCAATGGAAGCGTCTTCGATTTTGAGGCACCTTCACCGAGTAAAAGTCACTGTTTTGACTCTCCCTTCGTTTCTGGAGTATAGTGATGAATCTACCTAAACATCGCTGATTGGTTCGCAGTGAGTAACCGCGGCACCCATCGCGCTAATAGCTTTCCCATGCCCAAATGTTTATGTAAGATGTTTTATGTGCACTCGTTCGAGATGTGTATCAACAATTTCTCTGACCTTCACTCTGGGATTGGCCATCACGATATAATGGATTTTATTGACGTTTTTCTGAGTAGTGACCTTAATGTACTAATTTGATTTGGGCCATGGTAGTGTTTAATAAAGACATGAGATTGGCTTTTTTTCCATAATGTCGAACTGCTTTAGAAGACTGTTAATATAAAAGTAAATGTTATATCAGCTTAAAGTTTATTCGCACACTCGCACATTTGATATCGGAAAATATCTGACTTTTCACTCCATCCTCGTATACCGAATGAATACCCCGAATAATTCTGGATTATTTTATACCATCCGCGCAACGCATATTTAAACCTTTAAACTATAAATGTTGAATTTATTATTGTTATTAAAGAATTCTATAAATCTCCGTCCCACCCAAACCTCCATCCATGTTTTTCTAAACATCAGCTGCTGCAATGTTAGACAGAAATACCCTGCGGCAAAAAGCTAAGTAAAAGAAATACCTGTCCATTTTGCCAGTACACAAAGCGAGTACAAAAAGCATTCACAAAAGCAAAGAATGAACGTTATACCCTACCTACCTGTCGTTCTGATTTGCCAAGTCGAAAATATATTTCACCTCAGTAATCATTGTCAACCATTCAGAAAAGAATTCGCTTTTGTATGGAAAAAAACTTTCGTACTTTTTCATTCTTAGACGGTTAAAATAGAGTATCATCGACTTCTTTTTTTCACTAAGATTTCTTCTTTTTCATCGTATTCTTTCTAGATATTTATCATTAATAAATGTAGGATCACTTTTCTCAGAAACTTATATTTTTATTTTTAGTAATCTGTAAATTGGTATCACGTTGTTACCAATATAGGTTATACTTAAAGAAATTCGAAATATATTATTATTATTATTTGTTTTTGTTTATGAAAAAATAAATGTTTTTGTGGAATCAATATATTGATTAATTTTTTTTTGTGTCATTTAATTTCCGAAGTTTATTTGAATAACTACAAATTTACACTTAAAATAATTAGTTTAGCAGTATAATTCTAGTACTAACATAGAATATTTGATGATGACTGACTTACTCTAGTTGAATTTGTCGCAATAAAAACCACGAAACAGTAACTAGGCCCTTTCGTCTTCGACCAAATTTACACAAAATAGAACCAAATATTATCAGTTTCGGCTTCAATTTGGAAATATCAACTAGCATGCATCACTTCTTTGTCTATTCTTTGGAATATAGGTTAATGGAATTTGTCATCATTATTATTTTATAAATCATGATTTAAACAGTTAAAGTACTGATATTTTTTTAATTTAAAATATTTGCACATAATTTCATTAAATCCCTATGAATTGAAAGTAACATTCGAATATGATTATATACGATAAAACAAAAATATCCTTTAATTAACATTATACAAATAATAAACCAGCCAGGATTGTCAGGATTTCTTTATTTTTTACTAGTCTTTTATAAAGAAGAAAGAATAAAATTTCTAATTTTATAACTCAACTATATAAAGTTTATTACCTATTGGCAAAACATAACACAAATTTAGCTTATTCGTTTGAAATATATTACTATCACATAATAAATCTTTCATAATAACATATTAATTCTTTGGGACAAACTTCACAGAAAATCGGAGAAATTACAGCAATAATTGAGTCATTCAAACTGGGATATTTTAAGACTTGCGGTTAACATATTATCATATGTAAGTGTGCTCTATTTTTATAATACAATTTCTATAGGTCTATAAGTTACAATTACAAATAATAATTTATCGAAGATGGTTTTTTATTATTCGAAACTCGTTATCTTGTTCAGGTTTTTGAAACTCCGCGTTTGCAACATATATAATGGATACACCAAGTGTAAGTCCTTGTCTGGTTCTATTTCAATTAATGTTGCCCTATTGAGTTCTTCTACAACATATAAGTAGTTTTCTATTAACTATAGGAGGATCCTCCCGGTATATTTCCATGTACTAAGATAAAGTGAACAGGTAGATACTTTTCCGATAGTTGGCATCGTGAGCGCAAATGTAATGTTATTTCTGAAAAGTAGATAGTGACATTTTTTGTCCCCCATAATTAAAAAGTCAAGAAATTCCCCAACCATTTAGTATCACTTTTGTGAACATGCACCACAAGGAAAATTTTCTAAAGATTTGGATCAACGAGTTGCTTACTAAGAGGAGAAGACTGCTTATGTTCCTCGTCAGAAAGTTGAAGCAAAACAAATACTACAAGTACCTTTGGACGAGACATATATATATATATATATATATATATATATATATATATATATATATATATATATATATATATATATATACTGTGTGTCCCAGCCAAATGGAATAAATTCGTTAATAAATAAATAGGGGCGTGTTCGAAAAAACGCTCGAACAGGTCGATTGGTATTTTTAGATGCGGATTTTTTTCAATAAAAAATTTTTTATACAGGGTGTGTCATGTAACAGTGGCCAATACCAACTTTCTTATTTTAAATACAACACCCTGTATATTATTTAATTTTTGGATTCTTCAGGAAATTTTAGATATATTTCATGTAAAATATTCTAGACTTATCTTCAACTGTTTCGGAAATATTAAGTAATTCTTCGAACATTATCAGCAAATAGGCAAAGATAAAAAATCAGGTTTTCAAAGGTAGGTATTTGTGGTATGAAACGTCAAAAAAATCAACGTGCCTTTTATATTAGTTTTCTCTGACGTGTGTGATTCATTTGATTTAAACATGGTGTATTTATCAGAGAGTCATAAAATAACTATCTTAATGATGATAGGTTATGGAGATAGGACACGAACTCAAGCCGAAGTTATTCGTCTCTTTAGGGAAACATATCCTGACTTACCACCCATATCCCAAGGTACAGTAAGTAAAGTTAAAAAACAATTTAGAGAATTGGGACACGTGAGACAAATTAAGAAGGAAGCAGTGTCGTTGACCGATAACAAAAAATTGGATGTAATGCTTGCATTCCAAGACAATCCGCATACCTCAACTCGACAAGTTGCCATTGAAAACAATGTTGGTCGCTCTTCGGTTGCCAGAATATTGAAAGAGAATGAAATGCATCCGTATAAGCTACAGCCTACTCAAGAGCTTGATGAAGACGACTTCGACAGGAGAATGAAGTTTTGCGAACAAATAATGCACAGAATAGACAACAACCTTCTGAGAGTGGAAAACGTTTTATTTTCTGATGAATCTACTTTTACTCTTCATGGGCATGTCAATCGCGAGAACTGTCGTTATTGGTCGAGAGAAAATCCTCACTGGATGGTGGAAATTCACACACAAAGACCTGAAAAAATTAATGTCTGGGCAGGTATTATAGGAGATCAAATAATTGGTCCAATATTTTTCGATCAAAATTTAAATGGGGTAAATTACTTAGACTTTCTCCAAAATCAGCACATACCAAATCTTATAATTTTGTACCCTAATAGAAGAAATCCTCAATTGCTAGCCGACATAATTTGGTTCCAACAAGATGGAGCACCCCCCATTATCAAGTTAATGTGCGGCAGTACCTCGATAATGTGTTTCCAAATCGATGGATTGGGAGGAGAGGGCCACTAGAATGACCACCAAGGTCGCCGGACCTCACTCTGTTGGATTTTTTTATGGGGATATCTCAAAAGTGTCGCATACAAAACCAAGCCACAAAATTTTAATGATTTATTTTTATTTTCTTACTTTTACTTTTTTTTTGTATATTGATTTTGTTTTGTTACTATTAGCTGCATAAGTGAAGTGTATTCTGTAATCAAATAATTTTCAAAAAAAAAATCAAAAAAATCAGTTAATTTTTGCAATAAATCTGAAAACACTTAATATTTCCGAAACAGTTGAAGATAAGTCTAGTATATTTTACATAAAATATGTCTGGAATTTCTTGAAGAATCCAAAAATTAAATAATATATAGGGTGTTATATTTAAAATAAGAAAGTTGGTATTGTCTACTGTTACATGACACACCCTGTATAAAAAATTTTTGTGGAAAAAAATGCGCGTCTAAAAATACCAATCGACGTGTTCGAGCGTTTTTTCGAACACACCCCCATTTATTTGTTAACGAATTTATTCCATTTGGCTGGGACACACGGTATATATATATATATATATATATATATATATATATATATATATATATATATATATATATATATATATATATATATATATATATATATGAAAAAGGGAGATAAAAGTACTACAAATATGATACCATAAATAACACGCAGACTTTGGAAAACTTAAAAAAGTAATATTCTGCCGAATGCTTGGAAATTGTAAGTGGTTTTCTGTGCTATTGTAAACGGTTTTAGTTTGCAAAATAACAACTTTTTTCTGTGTTTGGATAATAGGATTTTTTCTTATTTGATTGGAATGGGATTTCATTGTAGGAGTCTATCTAATTGTAGGAGTTTACTTTACTGGATGTTACATTTCTTTTCTATTACCAGAGACTTGGGAATATTTGTGACGCATTGCACATCCTTGCTTTATACTGATGTACAACGAATAGATTGTTTTTATAGCAATTACAAATATATAAAATTATTTAAATATACCACAGTAAAATTCTTTTTAAGACTATTTTTATTAAATTCTTGTTTTTTGAAAAAATCTTAACTCTAGTTTTAAGATGATCAATCAATTGGAACGTGCTATTGATTTCAATGTTGATCATATTAATGTCAAGAATGTTTGTTAGGATGATATTGAATATGAAATAGCAGAACGAAATTGATATAATATTTCGAATTTAAATATTAGAATTAAAAAAAAACAAGATGAATTATCAGTCATTATGCCAATTATAATGGTTAATTTTTATAACCAAATACCTGGTTATAAAAAATATATTTCCAAAAAATGTATTAATAAAGCTGAGGGTATTTTTGTATATATACTGAATAACATTGATGTTCAAATTAATATTGTGGATTATTGTAATTCTCTATTCTTAAAATTCGCTCTGAATAAATTAAATTTAGCACTTACTGCTATTTATAGACCTTTTGACAGAAAGACATTTGTATTTATAGAGAATCTAATAAATCACTAAGATAGATATTCTGCAGTCAAATCTTATCTATTGTGCCATGATCCAAATATTGATATTACTGATTTCGGTAAGAGATCGACTAATGAATATTTGAATGTATTTTCCCAATTTGGTTTTTATCCAACCATAAATTCCCCTACTAGGGTTAGTGCGGGTTCGTGTATTGGTCGTATTTTTCTGAAAGGTGTATACAACTTTGATTGTCAAGGTTAAGTGATTGTATATGACATTACTGATCATTTTCCTTCATTGGTTTCAATTTCATATCTGACAGATCAAAAAGAGAATAATAATAATAAGAAAAGTTATAAGGTTGTTGAAAGATGGAACGATACTTATAAGTTTATCAATAATAAATCTTCACTTGAATGTAAGTAAAAAATCTTTGGGTCTCTGTGATTAATGAGCGTGAAGATCTGTAAGATTATTTCTACGGCTATCATCATCATTCATCATCATTCAATAAGAAAAGTAAACAGTAAATGTAAAAATTATAGTTTCTACTAAAAAGCGACAAATTTTATTTAACAGAGCAATTTTAATAGAGCATTAGAACAAATTATTAATGATAATGTTGCACTTCAGCTGCAATATACTAATATAGAAATATACTTAATTCTATAATTAAGCTTGCTAAAACAATTCATTTTAAAAATAAAATAAATGATTGCCAATCTAATCCTAAGAAAATGTGGACTGTAATTAATAAAAATTCAAATAATAGTTATGTTATTGCCGATGAAAGTGGTGCAGATATTTTTGATAAGAATGATAAGAATGATATTGCAAATAAATTTCAAATAGATTTTCTCAATTCATTAATGTTGGTAACATAATCAAAGAAAAATTTGTATAAATTAATAAAAGTAAGAAAGAGGATTGTTGAAATGAGTTTGTAATTAATAAAGCATTAACAATGTATGAATTAATACTTTTAACTCCAGTTAATAATAATCAAATTATGTCTTTGGTGAATAAATTAAAAAGGCATATCTACATCGCATGCACTCTTTGATGTGTCAAAATATATTTGTGAGAACCTTGACTGGAATAAATGTGTCACTGGATTATTTCTTGATATTCAGAAAGTAGTTGATTCCTTCAGTCATGAATTATTGTGTACTAAACTTGAAAACTATGGTATAAGAGGTACTATTCTAAGTTTAATTTCATCATACATTAAGAACAGGTCTCGAAAAGTTTAGATCGATAATATTTATAGTGAGCAGGTAAATGTAAATTGTGGAGTCCCTCAAGGTATTATATTAGGCCCTTTACTTTTTGTTTTATCTAACAATAACATATGTTCGTTAAAGACCGTTGGAATACCATTTTGTTTTGCTGATGATAATGTGTATTTATTTACCGAAAATGCTTTAATAATGTAGTATATCCGTTTTCAAAAATTTTTATCTAATAGAAGAATGGCTTGACAATAATTTTCTTGCAATTAATGTAATTAAATGTTCTTTGTTATCATTCTCCAATCGACATAGAAGATCTTTTGAAACGAATAAGAACTTGATTGTGACTTGATACTAATTTGTGTCAAGAAATTGAATTTTCCAATCATTGTAAATATCTGAATGTTTATTTTGATAAAAATATGAATTTTAACGTTAATGTTGATAAAATGATAGCCTGTAATAGAAAATTCTTTTATACATTCAAGTTACTTAGAGGCATTTTAGATCAACACTGGTTAAGGGTGGTATATTTTTCCCTTTGTCAATCGTTATTAATCTATGAAATAATTGCTTGGGATGGTGCCTGTAATAACATTTTAAATAAATTAAACATAGTCCAGAATATTGTCCTGAGTTATTTTGGGAAGGAAACCCAGGTTTGTGTACTCTTCATGTATACATCTGCGTAAAATAAATGTATTTAATTATTATTTTCATAAACATAATACTAGAATTTCTAATTGTACTATTATAATCCTACTTAAAATTAAATTTGATTTGTATTCCAGTGACTCATGTATTATTTTCTTGAAAGTTGCTATTAAGTCTAGGTATAATTTTACTTATTTCGCTATCATTCATTTTAAAAAATTCATCAGGAATGCTCTTACTGGATTCCCATATAGTTAATAGCCCAACATATATTTAAATAAGTATATGGTTTTTGGATTTATTATATATATATATATATATATATATATATATATATATATATATATATATGGTATGGTAGCACACATAGTTTTTGTGGATTTTAAGCAGGCGTTCAATAAAATCAACAGAGAACAATTCATAGAAGACTTAAAGAACATCGACATTCCAAGAAAGATTACAAAATTGATAGGTATGACAATGAATGAGTCTGAAGCAGGAATATACACAGAACAAGGAATGGCAAATATCATAAAAATCAAAAAAGGGGTTAGACAGGGAGATTCGTTATCGGCACGATTATTCTATTATTAATAATAGCATTGGATAGCATAATACAGAAAATTGAAAATATAGGAACATTAAATAAACATCTTGTACAGATAGTGGCATATGCAGATGATGTTGCAATAAATGCTAGAGAGCAGAGAGAGCTAAAGGGCGTAATAAAAATAATTAACTTAATGTCTAAGAAAAAAGGGCTGGAAATAAATGAGCAAAAAACAAAGTATATGTACTGCAGCAGAAATGAAAAAACACTGAGAAATTTAGAGTACGGAAGCTATAAATTCGAAGAAGTAAAAATATTTAAATATCTGGGAGACCCAGGGTCAGATGGAGACAGCAGGTAGAAGAAAATGTAAAAACAGTAAACGCAGAGAGATGAAGAAGACAGATTGCAGATAGGAAGAGATGGAGAAAAATAATCGAAAAGGCGAAAACTCACCGACAACTATGAGGAGGGCAATAAGAAGAAATGTGGACTGATCCACCACACTAAAAGGATTTGAAGAGTTACTTATATATGGTACAGCTACAATTTCAATATGAAATGTATTAGCTTATAATAATAATAATAATTCTTTTTAATTATTATTATACTGGGTGAGGCAAGTATCACGTTACCATTTGGTTTTGGCCCCATTTTTTTTCGAGATATTTGTGACAGTTTTGATTAGGTTGTTGTGTACTGGTGTGGCGGTTAGTAATTCTTATTTTGTTCTTAAAAAAAACACGTTTAATTTAGGAGAAAGGCAAAAAAAGTTTATTCAAAAAATGTGCTATCGCTAGCTGCATATTTTCGCAATATCTCTGGTAATTTGTGGATGCCTTCCCATAAAACCGTACATCTTTTGAGGTGGTCCCAGTCGTTAAGCAAGTTTTTGACATCTGCGTATTGTTGAAGTGTTTCATGGAAAGTGCGTGAGATATCGATGAAAATAAGTGGTATGTATGTTTACATATAAAAGAAAAAGAAAAAATTGTATAATAATTTTATATGATCACATTGTAATATAATGTAATAACTCTGAATTGTGAATAGTTGTGTTGATAACTAACTGTGTTATTTTATTTAACTGAGGTAGCCAATACTTGATAAAAATTCATTTTAAATAAAAACCAAGATTAATATCTAAATTTCCACTATATTTACTAACGTACAAGTAATATAAGTAATATAAACTAACGTACAAGTTTTAAATATAGTGGAAATTTAGATATTAATCTTGTGATATTTTACTCCAACTCTCAAAACAAGTGTACTTTATGAGAGTAGCATCATAACAATAAAATTGTGTTATAAGTTTAGTTGCAAATTGTATTTATTATAAAGAATATTTATTATAAAGTGTATTTATTACAAATTGTTGCATTGAATACCATCAAGTTATTATACGCGAACTAAAATTTATTATTATTATTACTATTTTATATAATGGACTTTTTGAATTATTAAAGTAGCACTTCATAGTTCATAATTTTTACACGCTTTATTAGATGCGGTTGTTATATAAATAGACCACAGTTTAGTTTTAGAATTAGCTTGAATCATCTCCCGATGATGCTAACAAGGTTAGCGAGAGGCGCGTTGAGAAGTTAAATGAATTGATTTGGTTTTTAGTTACACATCTCTTAGAGTTACTTAGAGCACTTTATACAGGAACAAACCACACCCATTATCAACTCGATTATGATTTATCTTGAATGTCGGTATCTACTTTATTGAACCTTTCAAATCAATCCTGGGATGCAGAAATTGACTGCAGAAATTGCAGAAATTGACTGCAATTGATGCAGAATTGACTAGCCCTTTAAGTTCAATTTCACAAGTTTTTTTTGTCATTTCCATTACTTTCAACAAATGGTTTTCTAAATGGAAAATGGAAAAGAGTTTTCTAATTGAAAATTGCTTGAATTATATGATTTTCCAAAATTTTCATAATACCACAAATTTACAATTATTAAATAGTCAAAATAATATATAAAACATGAACATTAAATCATTTAATTGGCTTCAAACTTTGAAGCATGAAGTAAATTATGGATCATTCTAATAATAACGTGATATAAATAGCAGCTGGTCAATGCGTTCTGAACAAAAAATAAATGAAGCGAATTTGTTTTGTTATCTATATAAAATTTAATATTGTAAAATGCTGTTTAAAGAATAATTGCTCGAGAAAAAAGGTTGTTATAAATGTTTTGATAAAATAATGTGTAAACCGCCATCAAGGCCACTACGTAACTCTTTTGTCATTACGTTGTCTGTTCGGTAATAGCACCTTAAAATATTAATTCGACTGCAGAAGGGAGTCCGGGTTTCTTAAGAAAGAGGGTGGATTGTGCCAACGAGACTATCCCGAGACGTGCGGCATCCTGTTTGGCACAAGCACATGCGAAGGGACGCGTGTCGCAGCAGCCAAGGCGGTAAGCCACCCGTCGCAGGTGTTAGGCTCCGACTATTCCATTCTCCCCCGTTTTTGTCGAGATTTTGTTAAACGAAGGAAGGACCGGCTCCGGATATTTTCTTTGCTTCAAAAATCAAAATAATTCTAAATATATAGACTACTAAATACATATTTAGTTACTATTAAAAAGCAATATTTTGTTATGAGTTTGTCAACTTTAAGCATTTAATGAGCCAGTTTCACTTAAAATATTTTTGATTTCTTGGTTTATTTGATAAATGTTCATTAAGATAAAGCACAATTCTATTAGTAATAAAATTTTTTTTTTTGCATCAATTCATTTTTACCTTAGGTTGAATCATTTGTGTCGGTTAGAAGTGGCGATCTGAGAAACCTCATTTACATAATTCTGAACGGTCTGATCAAGTATTAAAAATTTACTATAATGAAGTACATTTGAATTGAATGAATCTCAAGATGATAAATCAATACAGTAAGCAGATGAGACATAAACTTGAAGTTTTTTTGATTGTTACAGCGGCCGCGTGAGATCATTTTCAAGATAAAATATTATGCGACTATTTTAATTCTTTTTAAAAAATTTACTAGTGACATTTGAAACACCGACGGCTGTGTACTAATCATCATTGATAATATTTTAATTCTCAATGACTGCAGTAGGAAACACTGCGTAAAGGACATTTTTTTCTTGATATTGGCTTGCTTTGAGGCTCTTAAACATGGGATTATTGTTTTGTTTGAAGCTAATACGAATATAAATTTGATTAACTTATTTATATTTTTTGAATTAATTAAATTAACGTTTCTAATAGAAACTTGTGTTTTTAACTTGAATAAATAACAACTGCTAAGGGTTTGAAGTGTCTACCAAAAGATCACTGGAACATTGGACCATTGGAACATTGGGCCTTTTTCGAGAGATATTTTCCGAAAGAATTAATGTTAATCTCAAAATAAGTGTTAATAATTTAAACCTTAATATTTGTGTTCATCAAGAATATAATATAACAAAGAAGGTTTAAGGAATTAACATAGGAAGTGCTGAAAGAATTAGAAATGACACTAGTCCAAAATGGCATAAGAATTCTATATATCACTACAAAAACATTTATTCGGAGAAAAGTAATACATCACAGACCAATAAGAAACAAAAATGGAGAGGTACTAAAAATGGAGAGAAACTCTCGATACATATATACTGGATTGATGGGAGAATTACTTAAGAGAATTATATGACGAAACAAAATCAAACTCAAT
The DNA here is from genome assembly GCA_031761425.1 of Cosmopolites sordidus. NCBI lineage: Eukaryota > Metazoa > Arthropoda > Insecta > Coleoptera > Curculionidae > Cosmopolites > Cosmopolites sordidus. The sequence goes on along the minus strand of JARFXV010000820.1, from coordinate 304,374 downwards.
ACTCATAATAAAATCAAAGAAAATCAAAGTAATAACAAAAAATGAAAAATCAGCATATGACGAATTAAAAATTGACAGTACAGGATCAAGCAACACCGAAATCGATAGATAAAAAAAAAGTCTACAGGACCAGACAATATTTACTACAAACAATTGAAAGTCGGTTTAGTTACCAATGCGGATATTATGACGTGCTTAAAGAAACAATTAAGAAGGAAGAAATAATTCGAGAAGAATGGATGTATGGAATACCAAAACCAAAACGTTTGACAGAACAAAATTCCAAATCAATTTCATTATTGAGTAACCTAACAAAATATAAGAACACTTAATAAAACACAGATTATATTAAGTAGGTTAAAATATGCAGTAGATATAACACATAGAAGTAACCAAGCAGGCTTGGATATACACTGAGAATAATAGTGAAAGAATGCAACGAATGGCAGACGAAGTTCATCTTATGTTTATTAACTTCCAAATAGGCTTTAAGAAAATCAAAAACGAAAAACTCCGAGAGATTTTAGAAGAATACAGAATACAACAAAAATTACTTCTTATAATTAAACTGTTACATAAAGATTATAGAGTCAAAATGGAAGTTAATGAACAATTGAGTTCTTCGTAATATCAACGGATTGGGTAATAAATAATAGCTGTTACAAGAATGTTCGTGCGATGATTTACTACGACTTTCAACGTGGATTATTCCATTATCAGTGCATCGATCAAATCACTTCGACATTTGGCGATGAAGTACCATCTGAAATCACGGTTATTCACTAGTTTAGTGAATTCAATCGTGGCCTATGTTCGCTTACAGCCGAATTTAAAGGTCATCCAAAATCGGTTCTTATGCCAGAAAACATCGATACTGTACTTGAACTGATAAAGCTAGATCATTATAGGACATACCGTAAAATTGAGACATACCTGGGTATTAGTATGATAAGCATACACAAGATTTTACATAAAAATTTCGCCCGAAAAGGATTTGTGCGCGTTGGATTCCGCATAATTGATAATGGCTCAAAAAAAGGCTTGCGACGATTGACGCAAAGAAATGCTCAAAAAATAAAATCGTGGTGCGCCAAAAACCATATATAATATCTACACAGGAGACGAATCTTTGATCTATGCGTATGAGGCCGAAAGTAAACAGCAGTCGATTGTATGGGTGTTTCAAAATGAGCCAAATCCAACAAAAGTTATTCGTGCAAGAAGCACTTCTAAGCAAATGCTCGAATGTTTTTTTTTGGAAAAAAGTGGACTTGTGGCTAAAGTGGCACTAGAGAATCGTAAAACACTAAACTTGAATAGATTCACCACTAAACACCAAATCATTTTTTTGAACTTCTCAACGCTCGTTTTGCTAACTATGTTAGCATCATCAGGAGCTGATTTAATCAGAGAAGTTCAAAAAAGCGATTTGGTGTTTAGTGGCAAATCTCTTCAAGTTTAGTTTTTCATACCAAAGGTTCTAATAGAAGAATTGAATCGTAGAACAGTCAATTCTGAATGGTACACAACTATTTGTTTACCAGAAGTCATTGAAGAAATAAGAAAAAATAACCAGCGACGCAGGTTCATCCAAATTTGACCGGTCAAAACATCGAATTGATGGGTCATCTGCCGTACAGTTCTGTACGTGTATAAATTATTTGCAAATAAATAATAAATGCCTAAGAAAATGAAAGAAAATAACTAGTAATTAGTAGAAATAAATAGCAATTCAGATCAAAATCTTAATTAATTATGATTAATAATGATTTGAGATAAAATATATAAATATATTTATATATATATACTACAAAGTCACTTGTTAGTTACTACATTGATTTATTATAAAGTCACTAACATACCATCATAATATTTGAAAATAATAAAAATTGCTTTGATATCTTTGGCAGAGTATCTAATCAAGCGATATTTGTCAAGAACTAATGGTTAATGTCTAATGCTCTATAAAACCAACATTATAATATTTTATATTTTTTAACGTAGTTTTAGAAATGGCTATTATTTAATATGTTGTTATTAACTGTTCAAGTTAATTTGAAGTGAATACACAAATTTAATAAAAAAAAACAGAAGCGCAAGTCTGGCTCTGTCATTTTAAAAGGAAATCTGTTCATATCCGAGGCAGGTGGCGTGAACCGTTACACATCATTCAGCGACATATTCGGCTAATGTACCCATGCACAAATTTTATACATGTGTTGTCGATATCCCGTTTTGAGGGATGCTGCTATTAAATAAGAGGAAGGTGTAACTACCCCTGTTTACAGTTGTGAAATGAAATGCACCTAACGTCGATCGTTGGTAAGTGAAACGGTTTCGGCATGCGATCGGATATTTCTTTATTCGATGATCTAATAGAACATTTACTTTACGTTAGTCGATATTTTATTTTGCAAGTTGTTATATTATTAAAGTATATTAAAATAATTGAAATTATTTTAAAAAATTTCATCAATAAGGGAACAATTAAGGGAAAACAGTAAACAGGTTGTTTTAGGATTAATTATCTTTATAAGGTTTATTTTTTTCGAATTTTACAATATATGGGAATGGATCGAGGAAGGTCCTTGGGAGACTGAATAGTAGAAAACAAAAGTAATGATTAAGGAAAAATACAGTACGATAGCCAACCAAACCAAGCTGCAAAATCAAATACTACAAATGAATAATCGCAGACCGTAATATTACACTCAAACACTAAATTTTCAAAGATATAATTAATTCAGTCTTATACGCTATGAACATTATATTATCAGCTTTAGCTTAAAATTAATAAAGACATATATTAGCTTATATCGTTCGAACGATACTAGGCTAATTGATACATGGATTTAGAGTTGAAAAAATTGCTATAACTTCTTGATCTAATGAAAAACGTTTACCACGTAGGATTTTTTTTTGGAACAGACGAAAGTCAGAGGGGGTCAGATCTGGTGAATATGGTGGATGCTCAAACAGGAACACCTTTGTGAGCCGGTGCATTGTCTTGATGATTTTTTTCCTTGCTAAACCAGATCTATTCTCACAAATTTTTGTATCCAATTGATCCAAAAGATTTGACTAATACTGTCCTATTATTGTTTTATCCAGTTTGAAGGTAATCAATTAACAAAATGCCTTTTGCATGCAAAAAAATTGATGCCCTAACCTTTTTTGTCGATGTTGACCACTTTGGTTGCTTCAGAGCTGAACAATCCACTCAGTCCACTCTGCAGTTTGTTGTGGCAGTTCAGGATCATAGTGGTAAACCCAAGTCTCATCCATAGTTATAAAACGATATTTAAAATCTATTTTATTTTCTCGAAAAAGATACAAATGTTGTTTAAAAATTTTACTCGAAGTTGTTTTTGATCAGAATTTAACAAATACGGCACCTATCTTGCACATAGCTTTTTCAAGCCCAATTCCTTTTACAAAATATGAAAGATTTGTTCAGTTGATATGTCCATAGCTTTAGCAATTTCACTCGAAGTAAATTTTGTGTCATCCATAAACATATCCTGTATAGAATTAATTATTTGTTCAGTAGCAGAACGTCCAGAACAATCGCGTTGAAACTCACCTGCCCTCTTACAAACCATTGTTTTTGAAAAAGCAGACTCTCCTAATACATTTATCATTGCATTATGAATATCCATTGCCTTTACACCTTTTTTTTACAAATAATTTAATTACGATTTTCAAAAAAAACTTTTTAACCAACTTTTGAATCTTTTTCGAAAGAATAAAATGTATTTTAAATGTCGTTTTGTGATCACAGAGATGTTGTTGCAACGGCCAAATTGTAGGAATTGCGCGACGAATTGTTGAAGCATTCACAATATTTACCAAATCTGGTCCCCTCTGAGTTTCATCTGTTCCCAAACCTCAAAAAATTCCTGCGTGGCAGAACGTTTTTTATCAAATTAAAAAGTTAAAGCTATTTTTTCAACTATAAGTATCTTTTATCAATTAGCCTAGAATATTTCGAACGATATAAGCTAATATATTTCTTTATTAATTATAAGCTAAGGCTGACAATATAATATTCGCAGTGTATAAGACAGAATTAATACTGTTTTTGAAAATTTAAGATTCCAGCATTTTCGAAAATTGAATGAATTGAGACTTCCTGTTATAATATTAACGTTTATATTAAAAATTTTTATCGCAACAGTGAGTATGTGTTAATCTTAAGGGTTTGCGAATACTCATTAATGAAGACATTGAAATCACTTTCAACCAACAAAAGATATTTTATTACAAACATTTAAAATAGACATACGGACAAACAGTAATCTAAAAGTTCTACTTAATGTCAAATCCTAACACCCAGTCTCAGCTTAATAAAGCTATAAGGCGACATACACCTGACATAAACTAGAAACATAACTGCAGCTTTGACAGTTAAGTGATTTTAATTTATGCCTTTTCTTTTACACCAACTATAAAATATTAAGTTTACTATTTGATATAAACTAGTCATGTTGTATAATGCGTTAACGGGGTCTACAATAAAAAAAATCATTAAGCTCTATTCAGAACAATCCTAACGTAGATTTATATAAGGGCAGTGACTAGATTACTTCTTAATGGATACGCCAAAAAATAGTAATAACATTTTATGACATATTAAAAATTTTTACGAGCAGAAACACGGAACAAAACCCTGGGGTTTTAGATTCAAGTCACACGGGGGTAAGAGAGAAAAAAAGACCGTTATGGTGCTTAGAGATAAATTTCCCATTGTCTTTCTAGTTCTGTTGGATCGGACCAGGTTAAACCGGAACATTTTTAAAAAGGTCGATGAATTTTTTCTTCCGGAACGATCGCATGCGAGAACATTTCTTTTGTTATGTAATTTTGCAGGTAGCTGTAGATTTTTGTGAGTTGGCGAAAAGTAATGTCCTATGGGCTTTACGTTACTTTACTTACAATCTTTTGTCGATTCAGATTTTGTGGATAACTAAAATGGGGATGGAGAGATAAATGATTGCGACGAAACGGGATTATTGAAAAATACTACCATTTTTATCTCTATTGATATCTTTCAGGTATTTTCTACTTAAGGAAACTAAAAGTTTTTCTTTTTTCGGAGAAACATTAAAGATTGGGGTATACATGTGCTACGCAAGCAGAAAGCACATTTTCTCATAACTATGACATACTATATTTTGTAGTTTCATAGAAACAGTTCTTGTGTACAGTTATAAGAGTTAAAATACATAAGACAATAAATAAGTCTTTTCTTTTCATATTCAAAATTTAAAACACTCAAAATTTTCCTTTTTAGCACGATAATTTTGGACTTATAAAATAACTCTTATTCTGAATCAAGTGGTTTTTGACTTATTTAGATTAATTCCATATAAATAATTTTGCAGTGATTAATAATATGAGATATTGATCAGACATTAAGGGCAAAAAAGCTGTAAGATATCCCAACCAAACATTAGCAACTGCACCTTGGTAAACAAACAAGAACTAAAATTATGGAGGGCATACTTTTTAATCAATATTCCTAAAGCATACAATGATTTCAACATTTCTTTAGCAACTGAGTATATGGGGTCTTTCAAGTAGAGTTTATTATTATACATGTGCAATTATATTACCATATATGTGCATCAGGATGGATTGAAAAAACGAACAATATTTTTTTTTTAATTGCGCTCAAAAGTTGTGTTCGCTATTTTGTAATATTTTATTGTTTTTATTTTTGATGATAAAAGTTTTTTCTGCCCCCTCCCCCCAATGGCTTTATTTTTTTAAATATGTAATTTGTATCCATTTCTCAAATATTTTAATTTTTAACTAAAAGTCTGGATACGTAGACCTAATAGCTCTCAATGCTTAGTTAGAAATAAAAATATTTTGAAACTTGTAACTTATTTTGTCTTCTCGACGACGTTCAAATTTATTATAAACATTGTATTTCACATAATACTAGTCAAAGTTAATTACTTGTTATATTTATTTTAATTTAGGGTAGTGCAAGTGTTCCAAATCGGAATGCAGGCAAACTTGTACATTCAAGGAGGATTACAACTGCTAATCGTATTCTTAGATTCTATGTTTCAAATAGAGATCCATCGGTGAGTTTCACTAAATTAACGGAATATATTATGAACGGATATGCTCCAATGTGGTTTTCCATAAAATTAAAACAAACTTGTACATTCAAGGTGAGTGGTTTTCCATAAAATCAAAACCTACATGTAAAAATGGCGCAAGACATCTTTACCGCACCATTCATTTGTCTGGGTATCTAGATCAAGAATTTAGAGATACTGTTGATGCTGTGATCCAACGAAGCGGATTCTTTGCCCACCACGAAAACATCATTATCAGAATGATATGCGATGTCAAGATACACTTACAAGAACTTTGGCTTCGCCGTATTCTAAAGGCAAGAAGTTTGGCGTTAGAAAAGACATCTTCTAATAAGGTTAGAGCTTTCAAAATTTCTCCCTTAAATTTTGCCGCAAATGAATATTTTGAACTAATCAACTGGAAGAGTGTGAGCTAACAGAACCACCTATTCTCTCTCGAGTTTCTACTGAAAATATTCAAATATTTATTACTTTAACACTAAATATGAGAATATGTCATCAAGGAGTGGTATATTTTTTTAACTTATGTGTACAAAAGAAAATCCATTTTTACTTGTTAGAATGTCCTTACTGCATCGAAAAGTTCGTTTTATTGATACAATATATCGTTCAGATTAAATGTTTAAATATTTTTTCTACTATACCTTGAAATCAAACAAAGAGAATCATATTTAGAACTAGCTGATTGGGGTATGTGTTATAAATTTATAGATTATAATAGAATAGAATAATAGAGTTGCAATCCTTAATGCTTGTGAATATCATGAAAATTACACAAAATTGAGATTTTGAGAATGAAAGAGCTGAGGGAGAGTTTCAGATGAGAACGAAGGAAATTTGAGAATTGAGAATTTCGCTGTGGAGACAGATAGGGCCAACCGTTATATTTCTAATTTTTTTATAGTTTTTTTGTAGTACATTAGCCAGCTTTTATGTCCTATCAAATAATTATTTAGATGGCAGGTGAATCGTAAAATTAGAAAATATTCAAGCTTTGGGGAGGCAGAAGATATTGTTCAATTTTATACTTTCACCAAAGTAATTGGTAGTGCGGTAGGCAACTTTTTTGAGGTATTACATTTTGATATTTAAGAAAAAAAAAAAATTGAACTTTTTCGGTCCACTCTAATGTTCATGTAGTGATAAGTGCATTTTTTGTTTTGATATTTCGGAAAATCAATATGCAATCAATGATTTCTGCATAACAGTCTTTCGAATAGATGAACCTTCATTTACGAGAAGTGCTATTATAATTTTGAGAAATCTACAGCATTCTGACTTTCATAATGAATTTTCCGTAAAGGTATGGGGTGGTTTAATTGATGATTTGGTAGTTGGTTCCTCAGTTCTTTATTAAAGAATCATCACTATTTTTAGAGAATATTGCCTTGAACATAAGAAGAGAAAGTAAAGTTTTGTGGTTAGAGGCGCATCAGCAACTGAGAAGGCTATTTAGCGACTGGACCTTCAGCTTAACGTGGGTTCCGAACCACGGTCATCAGCTACGGAAAACCCCAGTCAGTACCCCCCTCGGGCTATCAACCCTTGGTTTCGCTTGGGAAAACCTCTCAGAAGGCATCCGGTCTTACCCAGCCTCGAACTGGCGTGACTGATGGGTGATTCCTTGTCAGATTTTACACTCTTACCTAGAAACATTCACAAAAAATTTAGAAAAACTTTTTTGCCTACCACGGGATTCGAACCCGGTCCACATTAACTGCCGTAACATAAGGCTGACGCCTTAGACACCACAGTTAACGTGGCTGCCATAAAAAGAGACTTGTAGCTCCAAATCGTTGGTGTACCCGAACAGTTTCATGTACAACAATTATCCACGATAGATTGGTTGTGGTGGTCCTGTCTCATGGCTACCTAGTGCCCCTGATAATAATTCTCTATATTTTTATTTCTAAGGTATAACAAAAAAGATTCAGTGCATGCTGAAGTTCCAAACACATGATAATAATTGCTGGAGCGTATTTAGCAAAAAGGTTGCCCAACAATTACGATAGTACTGACTACAGTACTAACTACAGTACTGTCCTTTCATATTTCTCTATTCTTGCAAATGTACACAACAAAGTTACATAAAGATATACGATATGTATTATAATTTAGGGTAAAGTGGGGTAAAATCGAGGCTCTAAAGGAAATATTAAATAAAAAAAATATGACAAACATTATTGATTAACTTTTTTACCCTTCGTTTAGTTTAACTTATTAATCACATTTTTGGCCAACGAGATCGTAGGTTTTATTATTAGAAGTAATAAAAAATAATAATTTTCAAAAGTTACCTTTTTAGGGTTTGCCACATACCTGGTCCGGGTATACTCTCATCTTATACCCGACTTTGCCCCTCAATAACGGAAGCAATGGAACTTATCCAGTTCATCTTGTTCCCAACCAGTACAGCGATCATGGGCCCACTTCTTACTTCATCTTCTTCTTACTTCTCATCTTCTTCTTACTTCTCACCTTCTTCTTACTTCTCATCTTCTTACTTCTCATCTTCTTCTTACTTCATCACTTGATCGCATATTTCCGTATATTTCAGCACAATAAATACAAGCATCATCTGAAACCTTTTTCTTTTTGGAATTTTTAGGATTTGCTATGTTATCACTAAGTTTCGGAACATTTTTTTTGAGTTTTTTTTGGCGTCATTTTCTTCGAGTTTTAATTTATAATGTGACGAAGCAATAACAGCACTTTTACTTCGACGAGCATTTGTAGTTGTTTTTTTTTACCACATAAGGCTTAGATATGTATATCTTAAAATATATATTTTAAAGAAACATTTTTTCGAATTGGAAGTGAATTGATTATTTAAAGTTTTTGCCAAGAAACAAGACGATTAACTTTAATGAGTGTTCTGAACGGTTTTGTCGAATCATATGATGGAACAGAAGCGATCAGAATTGATGAATTGTAAAAGTTTCCATAACATTTTTCTTATAGATTACATAAATACTTACTCGATTACATAAATATGCAGTGATTGATTAACTCACAAATAATCGAGCCTTCTTGCAAATATCATCCATACAAGCCTGGTATTGTGCTATTAGACGTCCTTTTGATAATAATATCACAAAACTTGAATAAATTTAGTACTAAATACCAAATCACTTTTTTAAATTTCTGACCCCACATTTCGCTAACCATGTTAGCATCATCAAGAGATGATTTAATCTAATTCTTAAATTAAAATATGTTATATTTATATGAAAACCCTATTTAATAATGCATGTAAAAACCTTGAGCCGTGAAATTTACTAAGCCTTACATTGATAATTGAAAAAGTTGATTGAATGATCCTTTATCTCGGTTCATGATTTTCTTACATTTTTCTATTTTAATGCTCTGTTACGCATCCAAGACCCTATTGGTATTAACACTTTTAACTAGTCGTAAATTACTAATATCTATATTGTGGTTATGTTCGATTGCATGTTCGGCAACACAAGATTTTTCATTTCTCCCATATCTAATGTGGGCAATATGTTCTGCATATCTCGTTAATATGGATTTTTTTGTTTGCCCAATATACCTTCGATCACAGTCGTGACAAATAATTTCATAAATCCCTGAGGATGATTCTCCACCTTGTTTTAAAGAAAAAAGTTCCTTACAACAAAGGTCCCTAAAGGTTCCCGAGAAAAAAATTCAAATTACTAGAATAAGAAGTAACATTTTAAGAAAGTATGTGAAAAAGTTCATTTGGCAAATGTTAGTTTGATATTATTTTCCGAATAAACTATTGAACATTGTCAAAAAATGTTTTTTTTTATTTATCAGCTCTGAATAATGTAGTAACCTCGCAATATTGCCTCGACAAAGATTGTTATTTCAAAATTGCGATAAAAATTATTTCAGTGTTTGTATAACCCAAAAAGATATTCTACTCGAATATCAGGGTATCCTGAGCATATCCTGAAAAACATATCCCCCTACTAAGGGGGTTAGTCCCTGATTTCTCTTCCCATGTTATCTTATGGGAATTCTTGATTCACTAAGGTACAAATATTTCCTAAACCGCTTGACATACACTGTTTAAATTTTGCATGATTTTTTCCAATGATATTTTATATTTTCTGGGCTAGACTCAACTTAATTAATTAATTAATTTTTATTTAATGAAAATGAATAACGATTAATTAAATTAAATTTTCAATTAAGATATATAAATATATATATATATATATATATATATATATATATATATATATATATATATATATATATATATATATATATATATATATATATATATATTATATTTTTTACGATTCTAGTTCAGATTCTTGCTTATATACATAGGAAGGTGTAAAAAATTCCAAGTCTGTATTTTTCATAGCTGTACTATTTTAAAAATGTAACTAAAGTAAAAAAAATAAATTTTTCAGTAGTGGCAAAAATAAAATACTGGCTAAAATTATATCCAAGTTTGAGACCATTCACCTCCGTTTGATACTTCTGCTCCTCTTCTTATTTTATAGACAAGCCTCTTCCTGGCTGCATTTGTCTTCTTTGTAGCACGGTTTTGTATTTATCTTTCAGCTTTTTAATTTTTTTTATTCTTATAATGTCTGGTAGCCATTTTTACTGTTGGCTTAGCACGTCACTTCGGGATTTTGTAAAACATTCAGCCTTTTTACTGCTGAGTTATTGAAAGTAATTACAGCATCTTGAATTCCGATTTCCAAGGTAGATCTAAATGGTGATGTAAAGGATTGAAACACTCAAATTTTTTAACTATATGTCCTATAAGCTTGAAATGTGGTAATTATATTCCTTATACATCACAAACAATCACTAACGGATTAAACGATAATCCGCTCTAAAGAAGGTTTGCGGGGGCGTAAGATGTACAAATAAACCTGTTTTTCAACTGCCAGTCCTGCAAACTTAAAAAGTGGCAGAAATATTCCTTATACTCTGCAGACATTCAATGAAGAAGGGTTCTATGAAAATGCACTCCCGAGAGGGGTGGCGGGGCGTAAAATATATAAACAAATCCGCTTTCTAACTGTAAGTTTAACAGACTTGAAACTTGACAGGAATTCTCCTCATGCTTCATGAAAATTGAGCAAGTGCTTTAATGCAAAAATAAATTTCTAAATCGGGTAGAAAGAGAGATAAAATAATTAATTTATATATGATAATTTATATTAATGTTAAGAAAATGAAGGACACTATGACAGCCATATCTAATTTTTAATTGTATTGTCCGAATAATTTTTAATAATTTCTTTAGCTTTTAATTAAGTTATTTTTGCAGATTATCAAAAGCAGAAAAAACAAAATTTAATACAAATTGGATACTCGAACTGTATGACAATTACTTTAAATTCAGCTGTCAAAATAATGTTTTCATGTCAATAATTATTATGAGAAAAATGAAAATGTAATAAAATTTGTTTGTGCTACGTATGTGACAATTAGTTTAAATTCAGCTGTCAAAATAATTTTTCATGTTATCTTTAATAATAGGATTATAAAATTATATTTGTCGGTTATCTCTATATTCAATTAAGGCATTATTTATTGATATATTTGTTTAAATTATTGTTTACAACGATTTTTTCATATTTGAAGTTTTGGTGAGTTTTTATTTGATTTTTATTAATATATAATAGGAAAACATTTTATTCTAAATAATTGGTTTTAGCACCGATTACTGTAAATTCTTAACCGAAAACATCGTTTGTGTCTACTGGACAGAAAATAATCTCTGCCATTGATTCTATTTCCATCAAAACCTCACTGCACCCGAGGGGAGAGCGAGCACACTGCAAATTCTTGGTTTTGAATTGTAGCATAAAATATTTTCTATAGTCCTACCAAGTGATATTTCCATCCTAGAACAGTGCTTGCAAATATCCGTAGAAAATATTTCAATTAGTAGATTATTTATTCCTTTCAAAATTGTGACTATTCACCTAGAGGTTGCAACCGACTTATGGGTGGAGTAGTGTTCGTTTGGGTGGGATATTAAACAGATTTTACCTGTTATATCACGAGGAACACTTCCAGATGAAGTCAAGGCCTGTTTTAAGTCATCAAGTTTATATTCTCATGTTAAAGTCCTATCTTTGAGAATTAATATACATGTTCATCTTCAAGGTGAATTAATAGCAGAAGAATTTTCAAAACTACTGATGGAAATATACCAAAAGAAGAAGGTAAAGTAAATATTCCGAGTAGTCTTTGTGATATCGTGGGAGATTTGATAACCCTGACTGACAAAATATATCCAAACATCGATCAGGCTGGAGTAAATTACACTTTATGGTTAAAAGAGCTATTCTCACTCCAACAAATGACCAAGCCAATAGCATTAACAACTTTCTGTTAGAAAAGCTGCCAACATGTTAATATGAATGTGAAGTATGAATGTGAAGTATGAATGTGAAGTATGAATGTGAAGTATGAATGTGAAGTATGAATGTGAAGTATGAATGTGAAGTATGAATGTGAAGTATGAACGTGAAGTATGAATATGTAGATACAGTAATGGAGGTGGAAGATGCTGTCCATTATCCTATAGAGTTTTTGCAGACGCTTAATCCGCTAGAAATACCACCTCATGTTCTTTACCTCAAGATTGACATTCCAGTAATGCTATTGCGCAATTTAAACCCTCCAAAACTATGCAATGGTGCCAGACTTCAGGTAAAACTCTACATAATAACGTAAAGAAGCCACGACTTTTACTGAAAAATATGAGGGAGAAAACGTATTCATTCCAAGAATGTATCTAATTCCACCCGATTACCACTTTAAATTCAAACGTCTGTAATTTCCGATTAGTTTGTTTTACCATGACTATCAATAAGGCACAAGAACAGAGTTTGAAAGTAGCTAGTGCTGATTTAAGAAATGGCTGCTTTTCTCATGGTCAGTTTTATGTTGCATGTTCAATCAGTTCAATTCTGATCTGATAGTTCAGTTCTCCTGATACTCTTGAGTCAGATAAGAAAACCAAAAACGTCGTTTATAGAGAAAGTCTTGAGTATTTCATTTTACTGTTTTAATCGTTTTGATAAATATTGTTAGAAATAAAGACCACTGAACCAGTAAATAAACAAAACGTCAGTCAATAGATACTTTTAAGCTATTTATATAAAAAACTAAAATGTCCATCCAAAAAATAATGAAGTATTTATTTTTACTATCACCGCAAAAATATGAGTTATACACTTGAAATTTTTACAATGTTTATTGACAGGATAATTGGAACAGGTCTTATGTATTTAGTGAAAATTTACTAAGTAATAAGTTTGCTATGAATCTAAAATCTCAAACGCCATACTTCTTTGTATTTCAAATTGTTATTAATGGAACATAACTAAATATAAAGTGTTCAAGAATTTATTTAATTGTAAAAATAATCTAATAATTCTGAGAATAATCAATTTTGTCTTTGTTCAAACAAAAACATAGTCCATCATTAGTCTATTTCCGCCGAAAAATAGTTTGTCGGGACAATTCTTATTCAGTTTTAACATAGAAATCGTAAAAGAAAACTTGCGTTTTACCGGCCTTATAATAACCAATATCGTAAAATTTCGAAAAGTTTCTTTGTTACTAATTAATTAGTTTTTACATAAACAGTTACAGTAAACCATGATGGGTCCGAATGATTCATAAAAGATTAAATATGTTAATGTCCTCATTTTGTATGTACTGTATTTAAAAAAATTTCTTTAATAAATATATACTACATACATATATATATATATATATATATATATATATATATATATATATATATATATTATATATATATATATATATATATATATATATATATATATGTATATATATATTTATATATGTATATATATATTTATATATGTATATATATATATATATTTATATATGTATATATATATTTATATATATATATATATATATATATATATATATATATATATATATTATATTTATATATAGTATATATATATATATATATATTATATATATATATATATATATTTATATATATATATATATATATATATATATATATATATATTATATATATATATATATATATATATATATATATATATATATATATATTATACATATATAGTATATATATATATATATATATATATATATATATATATATATATATACATATATATTTATATATATATATATATATATATATATAATTAATATATATATATATATATATATATATATATATATATATATATATATATATATATAACACAAAACTCCAAAAGCAAATAAACTGTAATAAAGTAAATCAGAGTAATAATAAGGTAAATATACGTGTCGCGTGTCAAAAGCAACCATAAGCTTACGCATAATGGGTGTGGGGACATCTGCCAGCCAAAAAACTGGGAAAACAAGATTAAGACTTGAGGCGCAAACGCGATTATAGCAACACATTGAACGATAACTGTAGGGAAATCATAAATCATATATGAGTAAGAGTTACAGACCCGAAGACGAACGCCGGTACTATTGTGGCTTGACGTAATCAATTGCCTAATGAATAATTGGTGGTTCTTGTGTGGAATTAAAAAATATTTATATATAGAAATATCCTGATCGGGACGAAACGTTAAAGGTTAGCCGGCAAAATTTAACAAAAATGGGACAAGGATCGATATAATTAACTTTGTAGCTAATTGAAATTTTCTCTTGTATATTACGTTTGAATTATTAATTAAACATGTAATACATAAACACAAAAATTGAGATTGTTGTTATTTGTTTAGTATTTAATATATATTTTCATGTAATGTGCTTAATTGTTTTGTAAATAAAAGATAAATAAATAATATTTGAAATGTGTTCCATTTTCGTGCGTTGTTCCATTGACTGTTAGTCTGTGGTAGCCTGGAGGAACTCTGAAGGATTTACTTGAAAATTGTAAATTTTATATATAGTAGTTGGAATTTATTTTCATTACTTTTATTGGATACAAATTTGATACGGAAAGTCTTAGCTTATTTAAATGATTATTAAGGAAATGATTACAAGCAAAAATGGCTTTATATTGCTTTGAAATAAGTGCCTTATTGGAATTGAAATAGATAAAATTATGGCGTTTAAAGTAACGAACTAGAATCAGAATAACTTGAATTAATTTTCGTTTTTATACATCTTAGACATACGAGGGTAGTCTGAAAAGTTTCCAGTCTCAATATGACGGCTCCATATTCGATTTTTTCCATCTTTACAAAAACACTAACATCGACTGACATACATGACCATTAAGCAACAACGGAGCATCTAATATGGCTGAAATTTTCAAGGTTATTTTTCAAAGCATGCGCAATTGGGGTTTTCAGGTATCAGAAATATATATCGATTTTTTTTACTTTATTTTAAAACTTTATCATAAATAATATTAATAATCGATGCGAAAAACTTTTTTTACAATTAATTATGAATAAATTAAGATCTAGCGATAGGCTGTCATGTTTGTTACGTCATTATGGTAAAGTGTTTTCACGTCATTACTATCAACGGCTTCTACCTATATATATACTGTCAAAATTATTGTTGGTTACTAATTTAGTTCAGTATGTGTGAGAAAAAGTTCACAAAGGCTAATTCTGATATGTGGTTATTTTTATGGTCACGGATTTACAATATTAAATTATACTTTTATAATAATATCTTGATTTTAGCCTATAAAAAGAAGTAAATTTGTTTTTTTAAACGAAAATTAGTTATTTATTTATTTTTTAATGATTAATACTTTCATGTTGATATTGTAGGTGATGTAAAATCACTAATGCTACAGCAATGCAATTAAAATAATAATAATATATTCTGTATAAGGCAACATATTATGATTAATAAATGCCTGAGGTTTGGGAAAATCAAACTCTCTCAAAACCTTAGATTGTAATAACTGTATTGCCAGAACAGAACAGAACAGAAATATATATATATATATATATCTCTATATATATATATATATATATATATATATATATATATATATATATATATATATATATCGTCACAAATATGACAGTCAATCGCGGCGCGTTCGAAAGCACGTGATTTTTTTGAAATTTTATGAATTTTAAGTCATTCATAATTAATTGTAAAAAAAATAAATTTGTTCACAGAGGATGAAGGCTTCTTCAGCATGCTTCCAACTGTCACGGTCCTGAGCTCTCCTCTGCCACTCGAGTCCTATATACTTAACGATGTCATCAGTCCATCGTGCTTTCGGTCTTCTTCGTGGACGTTTGCGATCAAGCGGTATCCACTCCAGGACTACCTTGATCCATCTGTCGTCCCATCGCCTCGCTATATAGCCTGCCCATCTCCATTTCAATTGATTTACTCTTCCAATGATGTCACACATTTTCGTTTGTTCCCTAAACTATGCGCGAGGCTTTCTGCCTCGTCTTGTAATATTAAGCATACATCTTTCCATTCCCCTCTGTGCTACCCGAAGTTTTTGAATTGATTGCGATGTGAGTGTCCAGGTTTCACTTCCGTGAGCCATAACGTGTAGAACGCACTGATCAAAGACTTCTTTTTTCAGGCAAAGTGGGAGTCTGCTCTTAAACACTGTGTTGAGCCTGCCAAATGCCTGTCAGCCACATTTAACATTCCATTTCACCTCCCGGGCGGTATTCCCCTCCATTGAAATCCTCTGCCCAAGATATACATAGTGGTCCACAATCTCCAACCCCCCCCCCCCCCTTTAAACTGAAATTCTTCTGTCTTCAGCTCACGTTCAATTTATTGAACATAACCTGGCACTTTTTCAGGTTTATTTTTGAGCCAAATTGTTCGTCATCACTCTTGTATATGTCTTTGCAGCTCCTAGAGGTCTTGTGAAATGAGAGCGATATCATCTGCAAATCTAAGATGGTTTAAGTTTGCACCGTTGATCTTTACACCATCCTGTTCCCAATCCAGTTTACGGAATACTTCTTCAAGGCCAGCCGAGAAAAGAATAAGCGATATTGCGCCACGTTAATATTCTTTTAGATATTTTCTTAGTGAAAACTTTGTATATTACTAATAGGAGGCTTATTGGACGGCAATTCTTTAAATCTTCCTGTGCTCATTTTTTAAGTAAAAGGATCACTTCTGCTTTTTTCCATAAGTCAGGTACTTTTTGTTCTTTGGGGAACTTTGAGTATAATTATGCCAGTGTTTTATATAACGTTCGACCACCAGCTTTTAGCATTTCGATAGTTACACTGCCCTTTCCTGAAGCCTTTCCGTTTTTTATCGATTCTGTAGCATTTGTCACTTTCTTCACTAGGATATCTGGCATTTGTTTTTCTATGGCTATTGTTTCTTTGATTGGTTCTGATCTTTATATAACTAGGAATAAAATCTGCTGGCAACCTCCAACACTTGCATTCGCGTCTTGCACACTGTGCCATCCTCACGCATTAAGGCATAAATTTGCGTTCTGTCCTTTCTCAGCTTCTGTTCAGCCTTGTTAATTCCTTCGTTATCTTACAGGATTTTTTGCACTAGCTTCATGTTGAACCGGCGCGTGTCCCCTCTGATACGTTTTCTTACAGTTTTACAGAGCTCAGCGTACTCGACCCCACCAAAAGGACTCTCAGCATTTCTCATTGTCCGTCCTTTCTACATTAAATCAATGGTTTCACTGGGGATTTTTGTCCGTTCGATGTCGTTTTCTTCTGATGCTATTGGAAGCAGCTTCTGGTGCTATTGAAGCACATTGTTAGTGATTTCTTCATATAGAACTGATCTTTCCACCTCCTCCGGATCTTGTAGCACAGCAAAGCGGTTTGACAAAGCAATCTCAAAATCGCTAACCCTCTCCAGCAATTTCCCAGAATCCACTTTGGCCTTCATTGACCTTACCATTCTTTAACGCTTTCTTCAACAGTTAATCCTAACTTTTGCTCATACCATTCGGTGGTCACTCCCAACATTAAAATTGTTATGGACAATACAATTAATAAATTGTATGGGTATATCTTTTATCGTTGGTCATGATGTAGTCAATTTCACTTGCGAGTCCGGATGGACTTTTCCATGTCCATTTTCTGGTGATATTTTTCTTATAGAACGAATTCATAATATTTAGATACATATATATATATATATATATATATATATATATATATATATATATATATATATATATATATATATATATATATATATATATATATATATATATATATATATATATATATATATATATATATATATATATATATATATATATATATATATATTCCTGACCGTTTAATATATTTTTTTTTTTTGGCAGTTGAATTAATAAAAATATATATTTTTTAAATATTTAACAATTACAATTCTACAATATATATTATTTCTATAAACACAAATTTTTATTTTACCACAATATTTACCACACTTTTAGCACAGTTTTTTTTCGTAAAATTCGTAAATTTTCAGTAAAATTCGTAATAAAAGTAAAATTTCGTAAAATGTATTTTTGTTTAATTTTGAGCTAACATATTTTTGACTTTGATATATTTTATAAATTTGTTACCTTTAGATTTTTTTTATTATACCCTACTACTATTATAAGAACATATAACTATAACTATTGTAAAAACAAATATGTATGTAAATTTGGGTAGTGACTGTATTTATTCTGCATTGATTATTAATGTAGTTTACACACTATAATCTACTATAATGTTATCCATATTATCCTAGTTGGGGGAGGTTTTATTATATATATTTAACAGTATATTCAAAAAGAAAATGACGCATAACCAAGAGAGCAGAGAGCAGGATTCAGTAAAATGGATTGCATCCAGGTTGTACACCACGCCATAGAGAGGCACAACGAATACACCATACCACTGTGCTTGGCTTATGTCGACGACGAAAAAGCATTTGACTTAATCTCAAAGCAGGCCATAATGGATGCAGACAACGTACGGCAGGGTGACGCAATATCACCTATTCTTTTCTCGGCTGGCCTTGAAGAAGTATTCCGTAAACTGCATTAGGAACAGGATGGTATAAAGATCAATAGTGTAGACTTAAACCATTTTAGATTTGCAGATGAAATCGTTCTCTTTTCGCAGGACCCAGAGGAACTGCAAAGACACATACAAAAACTGCAAAGGGCCGGCGAACCATTTGCCTTGAAAATGTACATGAAAGAGAGTCAGGTTATGCTCAATAACTTTGTTCAGGACAGAAGAATTTCAGTTAAAAGAAGGGATTTGGAGATTAGGGACAGCTTTATGTATCTTGGGCAGAGGATTTTAATAGAGGGGAATACCGCCCGGTAGGTGCAACGGCGTGTTAAATGTGGCTGGCAGGCATTTGGTAGGCCCAACATAGTGATTAAGAGCAGACTTCCGCTTTGCCTGAAAAGAAAAGTCTTCGATCAGTGCGTTCTACTCGTTATGACATACGGAAGTGCAACCTGGACAGTCACATCGCAATAAATTCAAAAACTTTGGGTAGCACAGATGGGAATGGAAAGATGTATGCTTGGCATTACAAGACGAGACAGAAAGCCCTGCGCATGGATCAGGGAACAAATGAAAGTTTGTGGCTATATTGCTTAAGTGACAGGCCATATTGCGAGGCGATGTGATGACAGATAGACCAAAGCAATCCTGGAACGCGTTGGAACTGGAGTCCAAAGCACGATGGACTGATGACATCGTTGAATATATTGGACCCGAGTGGTAGAGGAAAACCCAGGACCGTGAAAGTTGGAAGCATGAGAGAGGCCTTCATCCCACAGTGGATCGACACGGGCTGATGATGATGATGGTGATGAGATATATATATATATATATATATATATATATATATATATATATATATATATATATATATATATATATATATATATTTGTACATATACATAGTTGTAAAACCTTAGAATTTATGAAGCAAACTACTAACCTCAAATAAATATTTCAATAAATATATTCAAATTCGTTTAAAGTGAGTTTTATGGTTCCTGACCCATTTTTTCTATACGCAGATGTTTAAAATCGTACTCGAATAAAGAGTCTATGCCATATGTATACTTGATTATCTTTCGCCACACGTGTCTGTACGGAAGAAGGTGGATCTTGTTCGATTGTTAAGAGAAATGCCCATATGCACCAAAAACTATTAGGAGTAGGATTGCGACCGTCTTGACACTAAAAGGGTGTTTGTTAAGGAAGTGGGTTTTAACTAAATTTTTTGCTGACCAGCTGAACCATAGTTTTGCATACATTAACATGTTTTTAATACAAAAAAATTAACTAGTAGCTATTTCCTTTTCTTGTACCAGATGTGACACGTGTATATAGAAACTGAGACGTAGATCAAATATAACACTATAATAAATACATTTGCATTAACATACGAATATTATTACTATTATTATTATTATGGAATAATGTTATGATGGAATTATGGATGGTTAGTTAGGTTTGGCCGTCGGCGTGGAGGCGTGGCCGGGATATCCTCATAATTTTAGACGCTTGGGGTTATTGTGGCACCCAATATTCTTGCTTCTGCGTCATTTCCAAGTCTTTCGATTCATGGAAGAAATGGATTAGTCTACACGGATGCAGAAAAATCTGAAGCCATGGCGGACGCGCTAAAAAGAGAGTGTGTTATCAACTCTCACGACGACGATGACGAAAACCTCGAGAGGTTAGTCAAGAAAACGGTAAAGAACTTCCGCGAGAGGATTGGGCCCAGGCCGCCTCCGGAGTTTGCAACTCCGAAGGGGGTCAAGGGTATAATCCAGAAGATACGGCTCAAGAAAGCTCCAGGGTGCGATGGGGTAACCAATCGCATGCTGAAAAAGCTGCCGAGAAAGGGAATTGCTGCCATCACCGCCATTGCAAACGCAGTCATCAGACTGCGGTATTTCCCGGATAGATGGAAATACGCAATGGTGAGAATGATACCGAAGCCAGGGAAGGACAAAAAGTTCCCTCAAAATTACCGACCGATTAGCTTATTGCCAGCAATAAGCAAGGTCGTGGAGCGAGTGGTTCTAAAGAGATTTGCGAAGGTGCTCGAAGATAATAGCATCCTTCCACCCGAACAATTCGGGTTCAGAAAAAACCACTCGTCAGAAGAACAACTGTTATGTGTCACTGAATACATAACAGAAACCCTGGACAGAAGACAAGGCACGGCCATCGTCCTACTCGATGTTGAAAGAGCTTTCGACAGGGTATGGCACGATGGTCTGATACATAAGATGATCGAACTGGGTTTCCCAGAATGGATCACCGAGCTGATTGACTCATACCTAAGGGAACGAAGTTTCTCTGTGAAAATGGGTGCAGTCAAATCGGCCAGAAGATGGGTGGAGGCAGGAGTACCGCAAGGAGCGGTGCTAGCGCCCCGCCTCTACAATGTATACACCAGAGATATTCCGCGGAGGAAAAACACTAGGATAGCCCTGTATGCAGATGACACGGCCATTATGGCACGACACAAACGACCGGACCGCGCCGTCGGATTCGTCCAGGAACACGTGGACGATCTGATGGAGTGGTTGATAGCCTGGAAGATCAAGGTGAACATCACCAAGATACAGGCTATACACGTCTCGCAGAGAAAGAGCAGACCCGGTCATCAACTGGAAATAGAAGGCGAAAGAGTGGCATGGAAGGATACTGTAAAGTATCTAGGTGTCACCTTCGACAAGACGATGTCATGGAGGCAACATGCGAAGAACGCACGGTGTAAAGCCGTGTCTGTTGTGAAGATAGCTTACCCGCTAATTTGCAGAACAAGCAAATTAGACGTGAAGCTAAAGATCCTAATGATCAGATCATTAGTGAGAAGCGTTATGATGTACGGATCGATCGCGTGGGGCTACGCGGCAAAATCCTACATCAAGCAATTGGAAAGTTACGAGAACAAGCTAGTGAGACTAGCTCTCGATGCCTCTTGGTACATCTCCAATGTACAGATACACAGAGAGATGATGTGGACTCCCTTTAGGCAGTGCATGCAAGAAAAGGCAGAGAAAGCCTTTCTGAAGATACGGGACCACCCAAATCAAGAACTGCGAAGGTTAACGGACTATCGTCCGGAAGACATCGCAGCTTTGGGTGGTCGACGGCACAGAAGACCGAAACTCCAACTCTTGGAGGATTAGGTTGACTGTTGCCCAACGCGGGATGGGACTATGTCCCCGTTTGGGAAAAAAGGAAAGAAATTGGCGATGTGCAGTGAAGTGAAGTTTTTCTCTCTTTCAGGTTCAAAGGTAAGAGATATACATTGACCGAAACACCATCAGTGTGATCGGAAAATAAATACTTTAAGATTACACCCCCCTCTGGTACTTGTCCCCCAGAGGGGAGTGGTGCGAAGCGCTTGGCCCACCCCGTCGGCGGCCAAGCAGCGGAAACACCAATGGAAGAGAAGATAACGGTTTTGTGAGTAGCTTTCGACTACGGAAACCTTATCCCATCTACCAAATAGTGCAGATACGGGATTATTTTAGAAAATAATCTCGGGTGGATGGAGGGCGCGAAACGCGAAATTCCAAGTCTTTGAGGCATTTTGAAATTGCTTGTTGAGTTATTGTTAATGATCTTGCCAACTCTTCTTGACTATGACGAGTCTTCATTAAGGAAAGCCCCTAATTCTTCATCATCGAAAACTTTCGCTACTCCACCCCTATGCCAATCTTCAACGTGAAAACCACCGCTCTTGAAGGGTTGAAAACACTCACGAAACGTTCTCTCACTCATAGCGGCCTCATCATAAGTGTCTGAGAGCATTCGGTGAGCCTCAACCGCAGATTTCTTCATATCCAATAAATAAATTAACACCTACCGAAAATGAGAATTTGGCTCATAAACTGACATGTAAACAGAAATCGACTACTGGTGCTATGGGGTTATGTTTACAAGATGCCCAAAGGTATTTGGCAAGCCGTCTATGATTAATTTCTAATTTCGACAAGTACTTACAGCTAACGCCATCTATAGTTCAACGACGAGAGTAAAGTTGTATACCTTATATAGTGATCAAAATATAATATTTTTTAAAATTAAACAAAATATTCGTTAATTCATTTTTCAAACTATTCCCCTTTCATTGCAATTGCATTGCACTTATTCCCGCATTCTTTTCAATTTTTCGAACTTGTTTTATATTCGATTGGATTTTTGGTATTTCCTTCAAAGCGACTAGTGAACTCTATCGAATGACTTCTAGTGACTCAAAACAGCTTCTACAGGAATTTCTTGAATATTCACGGTGCTATATCTAGTGAATATGATACTTATGAAACCGTATTTATCTGATTTTAAGTGGAAACTGACGAATAACACAGGTCGACATGATTTTTGTAACGTTGATGAGAATGCTCTTTTTTGCGTTACATTTAGGTAGTTATTAAAACACATTTTCACATAAATGTCCTACCACGTCCAGTGCAGTATTTGCTTCTCCTTTATATAATGGCATCATTGAAATAATTTGTTCCTGACTTTGGAGTTCAAAGGTAAGGAGTAGTTTGATACAAAGTATTGTTGTTTTTTGTACCTGGGATAGTAGGGCAACAATAAAACATTACAGTAAGAAAGATTGGCTTCATAGAACTGCTTTTAAACCTGGTACTTCAAACACAATATATGCCCCTTTGATAATTCAAAAAAGGTATTTCTTCAGCCTTTCCATATTAAGCTTGGACTAATTAAAAACTTTGTTAAAGCCATAAACAAAGAAGGTAATATTTTCAAGTATGTTTAAAAAAATATTTCATCAATTTAGTGATGCAAAACTAAAAGAACTCGGGTAAGGAAGATTCTCGGTTATTTCCGTTTTCAAGAAAAATTTAATGAAAAAGAGTTGGCAGCTTGGAAGTGTTTTGTAAGTGTAGTGAAAAGATTTATAGGCAACAAGAAGGATGAAAACTATAAAAACCTCATAGATGGACTCTTGAAAGCCTATAAAATACTAGGATGTCGCAATGTCGTTGAGCGATCTTATGTAACATATTTTTTATGTTTATATATGTTTATATGTGTTTAATACGTTTTACAGGTTTATTTTAAATACATATTAGATTGTAAAAATATGTCGTCTTTTGTAAAAATATGTCGTCAAAATATTTCATATACACTTATTTTCATCAATATTACCTCTAAAAAGTTTAAATTTGTTGATCTGTATAATTATTGCGGGAGTTTTATCATGATGTAAAAACCATTAATTGTTTTGCCACAAATCTGGATGTTTTTTCCAATTGATTGACGCAAATAACGCTAATGCTAAAATAATATTATTTTTAAATGTTTGACCAGTTGAGAGGAATTCTTTGTAGACAATACCACGGTCACCGAAGAAAACAATTAACGTAACTTAAATTTTTGATCAGCTTGACTTGCATTTTTCGGCTTTGGTTTATCTTTGGCACGATGCACGACTGATTATTGAGCAATTTCTGGATCATAAGGATAGATCCATGTTTCATCACCACTAATAATGTATTTTAGAATGTCGTCATACAAGGAAAGTATATCAGAAGCTACTTCAGCACGACAAAAAAATTCAGTGTTTTTGAAACAAGATAAAAAAATGAACGTTACAAGAATAAACTGTTATTCAAAATTGATTAGATTGGTCCAAATGATGTTATATTAATCTCTACAAGGACTTAAATACTTTACCGGTGATTACCAAGTACAAGATCCTTGATTTTCGGTATTTCGAGTTGTTGATTGGTTGACGTGGAAGGTCTTTCTGAACGAAGTTTATCTGCAATTGCTTCTCTATCATCATTAAATTTCTTGGGCTATTTGCAAACATTTTTTTGACAAAGTTTGTTAACATTCTTTGCGCGGTAAATTTGTCCATATTAAAAAATCGCACATAAGACCTTTTATCAATTATAAATGATCTTCAATTGTAATATATTCTTTGCGACTCGGATGGAAGAAAACCATATACTCGATAAATACAGAAGAAATTTGAAAAAAGTAGAAAAAAAAATATTATAAATTTTTGATATCAACAAATGTTATGTAAACTCTTTCTCAAATAATAATTTATCTGATGTTCTGTATAATTTTAATAATTTATCTGATCTTGATGTTCTGATAAACATCTATAATAACAACATACTTGAATTCACAATTCGTCTTGGGATTTGAGTTCGGATTATATTAATATTACCCATGTTGAAACTTCAGGTTATTCCTGACCAAATGATGATCCATTTGGCTGAAGCAAGTTATATATGATGTATCAGTATTCAACAAGTGTTTTTAAATATTCAAGCATGAGCTAATTTAATTACCTAAAGTATTTGTTACATGTTAAAGCATTTAATTTTACTATAAAATATATCCGCTTGTGTGATAATGTAAAATAATTTGTGTCGTCTGAGAGTGAAATCTAACTAACTTGTAATATCCTATTAGTAATTCGTGCAAAGCTGTATGAAACTATTCGGACAATAATAAATACCATTGAATTTATTTATTAGCATATGTTTAACAAAACCGACTTTATTAGTAGTATGCTTTTGTCTGTTTTACTTATTACATATGTTGTCATATTAAGTAAAAATATTGATGTGTTCAGTGAAATTTAATTATTATTCAGTTCTTTTAACATTTAAGAGCAAGGTAGTAAAAGGTTTTGTTCAAGAATGCCTTCAACCTGTTACAAAGTAAAAAAGTTAATGGTAATGTCAATGCCATAGGCGTTTCAGAAAACCATAAAACATGGGTTCGTTTAAAGCTGAGGAAAAAGTAAAAGTTAAAGATTGCCACTGAATTAGTCCTAATTTTTTTAAATTGTTAGATGTCAAAGTCGACTTGTTGATTTGGATTATTGTTTGTATAAATATTTTCGTTCCTAAATGAAAAGCTAATGATATTTAAAAAGCATGAATTTAATAGATCCGTTTTGTAATTAATAATTTTATTCTAACGCCTAATTAGCGTACTGATAGATAATTGTGGTATTTTGTTATATAATTTTTAATTGCCAAACAGTAACCTACTATTCATGTTTATAATGCAAACACGCAAAACGAAAAATTACAAAATAGAAAAAAAATTACAATATATATATATATATATATATATATATATATATATATATATATATATATATATATATATATATATATATATATATATATATATATATATATATATATATATATATATATATATATATATATATATATATATATATATATATATATATATGTGTGTGTGTGTGTGTGTGTGTGTGTTTTTTTTATATATAATGGGTAGATGACTTAAATGGAAGGGGTTATCCTTCAGAAGGTGGAACGTTAGGTTAAATGTGGGTGTCAGGCATTTGCCAGTCTGAACATGGTGTTTAAGAACAAACTACCACTATACCTAAAAAGAAAAGTCTTTGTTGATTTGCCCCGAGGCCTCAGTCTACCTGCTCCCCAGGGTTCACAATTAGAAAAAACCCTTTTTTACATTCAAACATATTGTAGTTGTAAACCCTGGGGAGTAAGCTGATTTATCCTGCAGGGAAAATCAACTAGATTTTCTTGATAATGACTTCAAAGTGGAATCCGAAAAGTGGAGATTTTACAAACCTAAAACGCGGTTCTACCCGAAAACGTAGTAATTCTAACATTACAGACTGCGAGAACGTTTCCTAAATATATATATATAAATGACCATTTATAAGCCATCCGACGAGAAGTCGGCGAAAATATGGGTTGTCTGATTGTGGTGAGGGACTACCTATTCTTGGCGAGAGAACATATGTCGGTATCCTAATGAATCTATATCTATCTATATATATATATATATATATATATATATATATATATATATATATATATATATATATATATACATATATATAGCATCAGCAAATGTCTCGCAGAACCAATTTCTCGAGCTGAACGCAACGAAATCGTGTGAAGGAAACGATCAGGACCAATCATATTTGGATGGCGGGCGTCATCTCAAACAGCCTTAAGTGGTGCCCCTCTTTATTATTAATATTCTTATTATTTGCTCAACGATGTATATCTTTCCTTCTCTTTCTCAATTTTATGTTTATTTATTAGCCTGTTCTTACCTTTTGCATTTTTAGCAAGAGCATGACCTCCGTGAAGCGGCGATAGGCTGGTCCCACCGTATGATTAAAAGTTAAGACCTGTGTACCTTCTATTGTACTTTTAATTTGATTATTATCATGTCTTTCAGTAGAAGGCTTCTGCTGCGAGGTTTGCCTTCAATCGAGTTTCGGCCTTCTGAGAACGCCTTAAACCACCTGAAAATCTGGGCCTGTGACAAAACACTAATAGTTTTGACTGTACTAAAAAAGCATCAAATTTTAGCATATCACTTGTTTAAAGAGGAAGCTAATAATGTTGCTAGATTGAATGCTAACGCCAACTACACAGCCTAAGATTGGATTGATTCAATACATCGATACGATTGAAGATGAGGGTTGAATGAGATTAAGGTTCATTAACGGGTTGTAGCACTACAAGTTTATGACTGAACAAGTGACTTTATTCTTCCGTATATTCTCCCTTAAGCTACGTACATTTTTTACCGATTCTCCAATTAATTCATTCCATCTCTGAAGTGATTTTCTGGAAGTTCCTCAAAATACTCATCTACGGCTGCTTTAACTTATTAATTTGATGAAAAACGCTTGCCACGTAGGATTTTTTGAGGTATGTGAACAGATGAAAGTCAGAGGGAGCCAGATCTCGTGAATATGGTGGATGCTCCAACAATTCGTAGTGTAACTCCTTCAATTTGGCCATTGCAAGAACACCTCTGTGAGCAGATGCATTGTCTTGATAAAAAATATTTTTTTCATCACTAAATCAGGTCTTTTCTTAAGATTTTCTTACATCCGATTGGTCCAAAAGGTTGATTACTCTAAAGATATTTGAATAACACTGTCGTGTGATTGCTTTACCAGTTTGAAGGTAATCAATTAACAAAATGCCATTTACATTCTAAAAATTGATGCGGTAACTTTTTTTCATCGATTTTGACCACCTCGAAGCTAAATAACCGGGTTCTGCAGTTTGCTGCAGCAGCAGTAAACCCAAGTCTCATCCATAGTTACTAAACAATGTTTAAAATCTATTTTATTCTTTCGAAAAAAATCCAAATATTGGTTAGATAGTTTTACTCCAAGTCGTTTTTGATCAGAATTTAACAAATGCGGCATCTATCTTGCACATAGCTGTCGCAAGCCCAATTACTTTTTCAAAATATGAAACACCCATTCAGCTGAAATGTCGATGGCCTTAGCAGTTATACTCAAAGTCAATTATGTGATATATCATGTATAGGATTGATTATTTGTTCAGTAGTTGCTCTTATTGGACGTTCAAAACGAGGATCATGTACGATGTAGTCACACTCACTTGCTCACTTACAAACCATTGTTTTTGAAGGAGTAGACTCCCTTAATACATTTACCATTTTTCTATGAATTTCCTTTAAACCTTTATATATAAAGAATTTAATCACTGCATGATTTTCAATATTCCGTTTTTCCATTTCTATCCATTTTTATAAAATAACACTGATGCGTTTACTTTAAGCTGCTGTTTTTGTTCGAATTAATCGACAGATCGACTTGAAACGTCACCTAAGTTCATATGAAGGATAATACTTCAAAATGTAGTAGTTATGTATTATCAGGGTGCCTTTTTAAACTTTGTTATATACAATGATGTATAGCATACATATGACATTTTTCTGAATTATCAAAATAATTTTACAAGCCAAATTTTTGACTTGTTTTTTAATTTGTTAATAAATATCCTTAAACTTTATATTTATTTAAGTAGATTATAGTTTATTACACATTTTTTTGAACTTCTTTTAAATAAATAATTAACATATGTTCTTGTGTGGATTCATTTAGTGTCATAAAGTTAGTTTTATATGGTAATCTCCCGAAACTTATGCTTGCTGCAAGCATAAGTTGTGCCTTTGCAATAGACTCCATGTAAATATAAACGCATATTGTTTAGAACATATCATGTAAAGCTCTATTTGTTGTAGAATGTAAACATGTTTCCAGCAAATATAAGATTTAAGTCTGCGTTGTTTACCGTACGCCCGTGGCTGCACTTGATCTAAAAGGAATACAAGCGAGCAAATCTTAAACTTTATAGCTGTATGGGGTATATAATACAAGAATTTCGCGACAATATATTTAAAATTGACAGGGCAATAATACAAGTCAGAATACACCTTTAATTCTTTAAGGTAGGCGGCAGTATGTAAAATGAGTTATTTGACACATGACGAGAATTCTCAAAGCGTTCTTAAAAAAGAATGTTTTAGTATTGCTCTAACATGAATGAGTAAGTTAGCAATGTCGAGATATCATATGAAAAGCATATTAATAGAATTTGTAATTTAGTTTTCTAGTGAACCGCCTGAATGAAATTTCATTTCAATACCAGGTATGTAAATATGAAACCGCAGTTTTTGTATAGAAAATAAATGTTTATTGTATGAAAATGATAAAATGCTATTTTATTCGTAAGTATTGGCCATCGTTAGCTATACATTTGTTCCACCTGTCTGAGAATTTGTGGATGCCACAAAACTGTTGCTCCTTTGAGGCTAACCAGTCATAGAGCTATTTTCGTACATTTTCGTAAGAAGTGAAGGACTGCTCAGCAGTGCGTGTCCCATCGATTCAAATAAGCAGTAATCAGATGAAGTCAGGTCTGGTGAGTAAGTCGCATGCGAAAGTATTTCCCTACTAAAGGCCTCAATAGTTTTCTTGTCCAGTTTTGTTGTGTGTGATGTGCATTATCATGAAGCAAAATCACTTTGTGTTACTTACTTGTGTTAATCACTTTGTTTTTTGATGTTCTGGTCATTTTTCATGCAAAGTTCGACACAAATTGATTATTTGTTGTCGGTAGCATTCAGTATTAACGATTTCGACAAGTTTTAGCAGCTCATAATAGATCACACTTCTGATCCCACCAAACACAGAGCATTATCTTCCGTCCATAGCAATTTGGCCATGCATTCGATGTCGATCGTTTGCCTGGAGTTACCCATAATATTTTAAGCTTAGGATTCCAAAATTTATCCACTTTTCACCGCCAATCACAATTCGATCGAGAAGCGACTTTCTTTTGTACATAGCGTAGCAGCAATTCGCAAGTGGTTTTTCTGTTTTCCTGCTGTCTTTCATTCAGTTCTTGTGGAACCCATTTTCCAATCTTCTGGATCTTTCCCATGGCTTTTAAACGAATAGAGACGTCTTCTTGTGTCACATTTAATTGATTCGCGAATTGTTGTTGCCGTTTGAGCATCATTCTCATCCAACTATGCTTGTATTTCGATGTCTTCAAACTTTTTCGGTGGTCTTCCACGTTCTTCATTTCACAAGTCAAAATGGTCACTTTTAAATTTTTTAAACCACTCAAGGCACTGTAATTTACCAAGAGCATGCTAACCGTAACCTTCGAAAAGGATTCGATGCGATTCTGCAACAGTTTTCTTTAAATGGTAATAAATCAATGTTCTCCACAAATCGTAGTTTCTAGGCACAAAATTCGACATATTCAAGGCTGTTACAAACTGTGCTATTATATGAAACTTGTATTGTTGTGAGTTGAAAATGTTTGTCAGAATCTGTATGTATGAATTTGTATGAATCTCGGTAACTATATTGACAGCTATGGCCATCTATGGGCAAATTCATATTTATTCATATTTATAGATTTGGTAAAGTCAAGTTTAAAGTATTTAAAAAGAGCTGTAGCAAAATTCTGGTTTATAGATAATTTCTTTAAGAAAATGAGGACAAATGGCAAAATGATTATCATGCTACGTAAATGCGGAGGAAGAGATTTGGGAAATGTAAAGAGTTTTCCAATAAGAGTATCAATAGTAATTTCTTTTTAACTAGTAATTGTATTATGTTTTGAAAGTAATATTGTTCAAATATCCTCGAGGCGTTATCTGGTGGAAAGCATTCTGGAGATTTTTCGATTACCCTTTTACATACGTCGCGTGGCATATTTTCTATAGTGTCCTAAACGTTTCGATTAAGGTCAAGAATTTTTCGAGGTTTATTTCTTTAAACCAGAGATATAGCATAATCCTACAAAAATAGTAGGTAAGATCGCATGACCTTGGTAGCCAGTTGACATTACTATTTCATCAAATAACACGTCCAGGAATCTTTTCTTTTAGTAAATAGATTATTTCGTAAAATGCGTGAGCAATCTTGTTGAAAGAAAACATTCCTTATATGTACACTTATCAGTTCAGGCCAAATACATTCTGTCAACATATTATAATATTTACCATTAACAGTAAAACGATTTCCGTTATTGTCATAAAAAAATGGGTCCTGTCACATCTTCAGTTAAAAATTGTACTAAACAATAACTTTCTGAGGATGAAGAGTAACTACTGAACCACTTGAGAATTTTTATCGGCCCAAATCCTGCAGTTATGTTTGGTCAGAGCCATTAAGTGAGAAGTGCGCTTTGTCGGAAAATATTATATTTATCCATAGTGGGCTTAACACATTGTACTAAACTATAAATAGCGACTTAATACATTGTACTAAATACAGCAGTCTGTGAATGACATTTACATTCCTAACAGTGTTGCCGCTTTTACATTTCAACGTTCTGATACTATTATTGGAAAGCTACTCGCTATTAGTTTTTTAGTAAATTTTTATTGGAACTAAAATATTATATTAGTAGGGAGAGTTTTGTATTCGAATTAACAGCATCTGCTTTTATCCTTTGTATGCTTGTTGAGCTGTCTGCAGATATTTCAAAATACCTGTAAATTGCGGAAAATAATGACTGAATGATAAAAATAATGGAAGTTTCCAACAAAATATACTGATCGCGTCTGCTAACCGGAACATATGTAGCAGATTTTATATAACAATATTGATATATGACGTAGATTATAAAATATTTAGTATACCTGCAGCAAACATTCCCCAAGAAGGGCGA
The DNA here is from genome assembly GCA_031761425.1 of Cosmopolites sordidus. Classification (NCBI taxonomy): domain Eukaryota; kingdom Metazoa; phylum Arthropoda; class Insecta; order Coleoptera; family Curculionidae; genus Cosmopolites; species Cosmopolites sordidus. The sequence continues at coordinate 272,286 of JARFXV010000820.1, read as the reverse complement.
ATTTTTAGAAAAAAGATTCCCCGAAATTAAAACGTTCAGTTTCGGCATATTTCAGTGAAAACATATCTTCCCATGGGTGCTTCTTTGCTTAACTTTAAATTTTTTTACTGGCAGATCATTAGAAAATAAATAGCTACCCAAAAATGCTATCTTACATTTTTTTCTATTAGTTCAATAATTATTTTTAAGGAAAAAATATTTTCTGTGCACCTTTTATATAAACATATATAGAAAAATGACAGCTGAAGGAGGTAGGAGCGAATCTTATGGAAAAAAACGAGTTTCCAAGTCTAAGACTGAAAATTCGGCAATTGTGACATAGGATATGTAATGGAACTATACTAGAAATTTGAATTAATTATCGTCTAATTTTTTAGAAAAATGATATTTTGAAACCGTTCTTATATATAGTCTGTTATGATAAAATGATTTCCGTACGGATTTTTTATTTTTTCACTATTAATTTTTCAACTTTAAAGCATAAAAATATCACATGATAAATGTGATTATTTGCAGAATGTTATTATATATGAATAATATCGGGTTACTGATATAATTATTTAAGTAATTGAAGTCAAACTTTTTGTTTACAACTTTTGATTACTAATAACCAAACACTTGACCAAAGGTCTGGCAAAGTCGCGCAACCAGCTCAGAAAAAAAGTGATAAAATTATAACTAAAAAGAGAGATTACTGTGTATGACATTTCTGAATTTGAGGTTTAAAAAGTTATTTTTCTTACAGAATTTACCTTAGTATCTAGAATGCAGATTTTTTAATATAAATTTTCCACTTTGTAACGTCAAAATTCTCATACATATACACGGATTACAGCACTAACACGGGTATCCCGTGCTAGCTGAATGTCCACTGGTGGATGGTTTCGATGAAATCTCATCCATCCTCCTCAAAGCGTTCACTCAGCATTAGTTGTCAAGCATCGTCGGCATTAGTCGGAATATTTACACCTTAACGAACATCAATAAATTTAAATATGTTGTCTATGATAGCTATCTAACTTTAACTAACTAACATAAATATGTATATGAGGTGAAATTGAATATTTAGTTGCTACAGGAAACATAGCATTGTTTTTGCAATGAGAGTGAATAAGCACGATCAAATATTATTACACAATTCGTGTGACAATAACAGTGTTTATCAGTATTATTGAAATGATTAACATCTCGGGCAAACGCGTACGGAAAATCCCACATGAACATTTAAACATAGCTAAACATTTAAACATTTAAGCTATCAATGCGATTGATGTCGCGTTTGCTCATTACGGAGCAAAAACGAGCTGTTTTAAACTTGACTGTTGATGACTGTTAATGAACTTGTGATACTACTTACCAGAAACGAAGGAACAGTCAAAATAGTGGATTTTACCTGACGAAAGTGCTCCGCAGAAGACGAAGATGCCCGGACGAGAAAGGTCCTGGCTAATGTTTCACAATATCGGGATTCGCATTATTGGTAAAATCATACAATAAATTATAAAACATTCTCTCATTTGGTGATGAAAAAGTGTTGTTTTACCACGATAATGCATCCGTCAATTCGTCTGCCTTTGCAACAGTGAAACTGGTCAATTTGTGCTAGAAATTCATACCCAATGCACATTATACATGAAACTTCCCCCTTCCGGCTTCCTTCTTTTTCCAAACATGAAGAAATGGCTGGCTGGAAAAAAAGTCCATCAAATGATGAACAGGTGATTATCTTGTAGAGTTAGACAAGTTGTAGTTTTTACAAGGAATGAAACGATTGAACAAGCGCGCTTGTTCAAACGTTTCATTCCCACCGTGTTTCGCCTAGAACAAGCTAGGTGGACAAAAATCATTATGGAGTTTCTAAAAAATAACGATAAAATATATCAAACAACCTTCCCAAAGTCACGTTCCAAAGTTTGTTCCTAATTAGCACAACAATGAGCTGAAGTCAGCGGAAATCTAAAGGTAACTGATAAGAAAACTGCACAAAACATTTTTATTCAGTTGCAATTTTGCCACATTTTCGACATCCCGTGAGTTATTTAGTAATAGTTATATTGTGTAGTGTAATGGATCATACTTTGGAAGGTAAGAATATTTAGTTTTTGCATTTAAAGTGATCCTCAAACTTTCCGCATATTCAATACATACATTTTTTTTAAAAGTTAAAATGCAGCACGTTTTTTTTTTCTGTTTTAAACCTTTAAAAAATCATTACTTTTTGTATTCACATGTATCCAGGCTATTTTTTTTATATTTTGTAGAATAATATTTAAACTTTAATTTGATATAATTTACTTACCCTAAATTGTTTAATTAATATTTTTATTTATTTTTTTCAGAACGCATATACTCCATTTCCAAAATGGCCCTTTTCAATCTATGGGTAAATCGTGAAAAAGAAAACAGGAATTTATGCATATTTGATTGCTTATCAACTAAATTTGATTTAGTCAATGTAACTGAAGAATCTTCGAGGGAGTTTCACATAAAATTGGCATCAATTTCTTGAAAATTTAGCAAAAAATGGGCCTTGGCAAAGATGACACTGGAACGGGTTTTGTTAAAGAATAAAGCGTGGATGGAAGGTCCAGAAGTTCAATTCAAAGTGTGTTTAAATAGTCAAAGCCCTTCTAGTACTTCAGATGCAAATAGCCTTCCAGGAAGACTGCAGAAAAGTTTTGAAGATACGTCGTACAAAACTAAAAAACGACGCATTGAAAACTTAGTGCAATTTTGTTCTAAATGAGTTAGCAACAACAATGATTCAAGTTCTAATGAGTTAACAACAGCAGCAGATCGACAATCCGGCCCCAGAAATATGGCTTAAACCATCAAACGTATCAGTGATGGTGCAGTACAGCCAAGTGACTCCAAAAGTACTCAATGAAAGTAAGAAATCAAGTTTTTCAATTGTATCATTAGCTTAGTTAAGTCCAAATTCAAAGGAGTGCATTTCTGTGACGAAGATACGTGCAGATATTAAATATTATAACAGATCGTTTAATCTCTGTACGGAGTGAAGTCATTAGAAGTGTGTTACCAAATTCATCAATCACATTAATAACTAAATGGGGTTGTGATGGCAGTTCCGGTCATAGTAAGGATAGACAGAGATTTGAGGACTCCTAAGCTGCTCATGAATTTTTGTTTATCTTTTTATTTGTCCATTTGATATTAGTAGATGACAGTAAAAATATAATTTGGCAAAATCCACGACAGTCCCCAACTGTGTATGGCCGTCCTATAAAAATAATTTTCTTAAAGGAAACAACTGAACTCACAACAGAAGAAACAAACAAACTGTTGGAAGATGTATATCAACTACTTCCAACATTATGTTCAGTAGGAGAGACTCAAATTTCTGACGACAAAGTTTGCAAAGCCTTGAAAAATTCGCAGTCAGCTCAAAAATGCTACTTATGTGAAGCTAAACCAAGAACGATGAATGATGAAGCAAAGGATTTTACCAGTAAACAAGAACATTTTGGCTTTGACTTATCTAAATCTATATTACACGGTTGGATTCGGTGTTTCGAGTGTTTGTTACATACAAGTTATAGTCTTAATATAAAAAAGTGGCAAGCTAGAAGTAAATATGTAAAGATGTACATATAAAACAGCGTTCAGACGACATAAAAAATATTCAAAAAAAGAAAGAGGATTAATTGTATATAAGCCAAAACCTGGTTATGGAAACACGAACAATGGAAATACAGCTCGTAGATTTTTTGCAAATGGGGAAGCGAATGCACAGATTACTGGATTGGACGTTACTCTTATCAAAAAATTTAATATATTATTGAAAACTTTATCATCTGGCCATGAAATCAACTTAATCGAATTTGAAAAATTATGTTTAGAAACGCGAAAATTATATTCAAGTCTGTATTCGTGATATAACATGCCTATTACTGTATATAAATTACTTGTACACAGCACAGAAATTATACTTTCTTTTCTTCTTCCAATATGAAAATTTTCGGAAGAGGTTTAGAAGCCCGAAATAAAGATTGTCGTCAATTTCAGGAGCCCAACACTCGTAAAATATCACGTGTCGCCACGAATACAGATTTTTTAAGCATACTTATGATAACGTCTTATTCTCTAATCAATTCACTGCGAAAGGTTTCTAAGAAGAAAGTTGATAAATTGTCACCAGAAATTTTAAAACTCATTATTCCGCCTTTAATACCAACACGTCAAGTATCAAGTAGACTATCTCGCACGATTATTGGGGTATACACGACAACTTCCACGGCAGCGGCCTCGATGCTGGCCAATATTCCACCGACTGAAGATTTGATATATGAGCACCTGGATGCGAAAGCTCACCGAAGAGGAACATCTATTGACAGATATGGACAGAACATTCCAGCAGATCCCAAGCTATCAAGAAAAATCATAAAGGACATGCTTAGAAAAAAAATACTTAGATAGCAGGAAGCATGGAGACCAGGATTGACCGGGAGGATTACAATCAAATTCGTCCCGGACATCAACATCATGCAGGAGCCCCGTCCTGTCTTCGGCAGGAGGTTATCCAGGCATTGACGGGACATGGGCAATTCGGCATACACTACGTGAGGATTAGGAAAAGAGAAGACCAAGGATGTCCATATTGCATCGGTGAAATTGCTGAACCGCTCCACAAAATTTATGACTGCGTGAGTTTTCATGATGAGAGGCAAAACATAGTAAGATACGTTGACCCAGATTGGCCACTGGACCAAAAATCATTGCTGTTGAGTCTATCGAGTGGCGATAGGCTCAATCTGCTGGGTGAGTTCGTACTGGATGGTCTGGAGACCTAGCCGTTAACAGAGTGAGTTTTGAGTTTAATTTTTTTTCGAATTAAAATTTTCCTGTTCAAGTCTCTAGTTAAGATAATTTTGTACTCTAATTTAAGGAGCAATATGGTAGTCAAATAAGCTGGGTCGAGTGGCTCATATCTATGGTATTGGTGGCCCGACCAATTGCAGAAATAAGCAATGGCATTGCGCGAAGCTCAAATTGGGAGTAAATTAATTCCGGAAGAACGTAATTACTAAGCAAAGGCAGGAAGGTTATAGGTACCTCCTGGACCTTGATCTTAACTTAGAGGGACTCACCTCTCACCGCTTCACGGTAGAATTGTGCATATTGAAAGCGAGAGGTTATTTCCGCATAAGTAGATATAGTCTTGTGAGCTTTGTAAATATATTTAAATAAAGAATAAGTATTATTTAACAGTGGAATAAGACTCAGGGATTACCTCGGCCAAAATGTTCATTCAGTTAAGACAAAAGTACGTGAGTATTAATTAAGAATTAAAAAAGATAACATCAAGAGGGGCACCGCCTTCCCTTCTTCTTCTTCTTCTTCAAGTAGACTACCAAATAATGAAGAAGACTACTTGATACCTGATTTCTCTGAATGTTTGAGTGATCATGAGTAATATGTTATAACATTATTTTATAATTACCCATTTCAAAGCTTTTTGTATTCATGATTTAAAGTTGTTTAATAATTTAAGTACAAAAAGTTGTCATTTGTTATATTATACTTGTTGACTTATTTTATTGTACCTATTTATTTAAATTTTATAGAATTTTATGTTTTAAGATGTAAAGAGGGAATTATAACTTTATAATAATATTTTGTATAATTAAATAGTTCGGAAGTTTTTCAAATATATTTTATTGTGTATTTTTTAGTTTTATTTTTATTTATCAAAAAGATTTATTTTAGATACTATGAGTGGAAATGAATCAAATTACATCAAAAAATAATTTTGTCCAGCTAGTTTGTTCTAGGCGAAAGACAGTGAAGCTTTGAGAAAAGTGAATCTGAATTTTCACTCTACCCCATGTAGAGTAATATTTATACCATTTTAAAATAAAATCTTATACATCAATTACATAAGTTGCTTAAAATGTTGCCAACTGATACAACTGTTTTGATCAGCCTGATCATATCCGTAAAAATAATAGTAATTAACAAAACATATAGCTGTTACGAAACTTCCCAACATGTACCTTTATAAATAATTCATATTTTTTGCCAATTAACCCAGGAAACCGGAGAATACAATTACATTATTTTATTTTATGCCATTTTGGAAACACCTTTAATAGAAGGCGCTGCGTTGGCGGTACATAAAAGAAATTAAACAAGTGAGACTGCGTCTTGTATGTGTATATTTAGTTGATGGGTCATAAAAAGATCGTGGCTCTTTATTTGGTATTCATTGTCAACCTGAACTTTTATTATGTCACCGCGCGCTCAAATACCATAAAACCAATGCCATCGGTGTATGGCGTGTTTTAAGGTGCCATTACTTTTTTGCCATTGCAAATGATGAATAATTCTGTAGTTAAATGCCTCGATAACAATTTTATTACCATCTATTTTAGCATTATGCAAAAACAGTCTTATTAAGGCTTTAAAATAGAGGAATATTTTAGTTATTTATTGACACATGGAAATAAATGAAACAATGACTGACATAAAATATGATGCGGACTGAAGATTTATTTTTGTTATTTAGTATTATGTAATTTGAATATTCATTATTCAACTACTAAAAATAAGCTACCGTTTACTTTGCGAAATGCTGAGAGCATAAATGATTGATATTTTTAACAAGTGTAACAGTTGTCGTAATAGAGTTCCCTGGTGGATCAAAATGTCAACACTTGAAACACACAAATATTAAATTAATTTGATAAAGTCTCATAAAAGTGGAGGTGACCGAATTTAACCTGTATTTCTTGATACACGGTATAATCTTTTAAATAAAAAAAAACATTAATTATTTTACCAAATTATTTATTTTTATTCAAAATACATCGCGTCCACATCAATATACCGCTGGGCACGTTCAATCAATGCTAACACAGGTTTTTTTATGTAGTCTTTCGGACTTTCCTTAACGACCCTCGTTACAGCTTCTTAGATTTGTGTAACACTGTGATAAAACGTTCTCTTCATGACCAATTTGAGTTTGAATAACAGAAAATAGTCGCAAGGAGATAAATCAGGCGAATACGGAGGATGTTGAAGCACACAGCCTTGTTTTTTAGTCCTCCTTTCTTGATCCTTATTTAAGGCGCAAGAAACAAATCGGGCACATACTTTTCATTTGTTTAAATCCTTCAAAATTAATCAATTATTTAAATCGGTCAAAATTTCGTGAATTAAATCTTTAGTTGGATTTAATCTTCATAAACTCATGACGATTTTTTTTTTACCAGCCTGGCCTTGGGTCGTCCTCCAAAACATCACGACCGTCCTGGAATCGCTTATTGTACTCGAACACAATTGTACGGGATAAGCAATCATCACTATAACCTTTTTCATCAATTCAAATGTGTCTGAAAAAGTTTTAACAAACTTGAAACAAAATTTAATATCAGCTCTTTGTTCCATCGAGTTTTTGTGACGAGGTAACAAAAAGTACTGTCACTTTGATAATCCGTTGACCGATGCTAATGACGGCAGTCTTGTTTTATAAAGGAGATACGTGGCAGCAGAATAAGCAAATTAAACTAAAGCTGAATTAAACTAGAATTGAAACTAAAAATACTAACAATCAGGTCACTAGTGAGAAGCGTTATGATGTACGGATCGATTGCTTGGGGCTACGCGGCAAAATCCTACATCAAAGAACTTGAATGCTATGAAAACAAACTGGTGAAACTGGCTCTGGATGCCCCATGGTACATCTCTAATGTACAGATACAAAAAGAGATGATGTGGATTCCCTTTAGGCAGTGCATGCAAGAAAAGGCAGAAAAAGCCTCCTTGAAGATTAATGTCAACCCAAATCAAGAACTACGAAAGTTTACGAACTATCGTCCGGAAGATATCACAGCCTTGGGTGACAGACGGCACAGAAGACCGAAACTCCAACTTTTCGAGAACTAGGTTGACTGTTGCCCAACGAGGGATACTACCATCGAGAGAAAGGGACCGCCACTCCCAGTTTGGAAAAAAAGAAGTTAGTGAAGTTAAAGCGTTTTTCTTTTCAGGCAAACCAGGTAAGCAAGATGGCATAAGCCAAAACACTTTCAGTGTCATTGGCAAATAAAATAATATCTTAATATACACCCCTCTCTGGTACTTGTCCACCATAGAGGCGTGGTGCGAAGCGCTTGGCCCACCTAGTCCGGTAGCAAAGCTGCGGAATCACCAAGGAAGAGAAGATAATGGTTTTGTAAGTAGTTTTGCTACGGAAACCTTATCCCATCTACCTGCAGTGAAGTTTTGAGATCATTTTAGAAAATAATCTCGGGTGGATGCGAATCGCGAACGAATCGCGAACGAATCTGAGTGCTGAGCTGTAGAAGTTTAAAATGTTTTAGAAAATTGAGTCGCCCGCCGATTGTGAGATACGATATGTAATTCGATTCTTGAGTTCAAGAACCTTGGCATCAGCGGAAATTCACCGACAGATTTGTGAGGTTTGTGGAAAAGTTCAAAAGTAGGTGGGAATGTTCAAGGATGGGCGGGTTGATGTACATGATGAGCCACGCCATGGCTGATCTTCTCTGATTTCTGAAGATTTGATTCGTAATATAGACAACAAAATTCAAGAGAACCGACGATTCTCGATTTCAAAGTAATCAAGTGAATTTCCATAGGTTTCAAGGTCAGTTGTGTACACCATTGTTTTGGAGAAACTGAATTATAGAAAATTATGTCTTCGGTGGATTCCAAGACTACTTTCCGACGATCACAAAACAAAGAGATTGGACTGTGCTTTATCGTTTTTGATTTGATACAATTCGGAAGGAGATTAATTGTTAGCACATCGTTACAGGTGATGAGAATTGATTCTTGAGTCCAAGCAACAGTTAATAGAATGTCGACACATATCGTCGTCAACCAGAGTGAAAGCCAAACAGACAATTTCAGTTTTCAAATTTTCAGATTTTCAGATTTTGTTACTGAATTTTTTGCCGAGAGGCACAAAAATCAATTCATATGCGTATTGTGTCATCTGGAGAAAACTTCGACGTGCCGTACAAAACAAGCGGCGTAGCCTACTGTCTTTCGATTTGATGTTACTCCATGACAAAGCAAGGCCACATGTTTTTGCACAAATACAAGCACTAATCAGGTCTTTTGGATGTGAAGAACTGGATCATGCACCTTACACTCGAGACATTGTACCCAGCGATTTTCACTTGTTTCGGTACCTAAAGGACTTTCCGTTGGTCGACGGTCCAACGATGATGAAGAAGTTAAAACTGAAGTTATGGATTGGGCAAATTTGGGCAATTTCAACTTTATTTGACATAGGAATTCAAAAAGTTGTTGAGTGGTATGATAAATGTTTGAACAAAAATAGAAAATATGTAGAAAAATAGATAAAAGTATGTAGAATATGGAAAAAATATGTTTTAATGATATTTCTAATATTTTTCTTCTTATTAAAAAACGGACCTTATTTAAAAAAATATACTTCGTTTATAGTTTCAATAAATCGTGCTAGTAGTTTTCTTTAAATTTAAAAAGTTTCCGTTATTTTCGCGACATACTATATATTACTTATATCGTTGCTTGTTGCCTTTACTATGGGTATTCCCTTGAGATTGGCGTGAGTTCATTGTCCAAGAAGAAACAAATAGATTAAAATCGCCGAGGTCTAAATTAAACCCTTGTTAAAATAATTTTTAAATAATTTCCTCATTCCTTCGTTCATTCCGCCTTCCCTCATTCCGCCATTTACTCATTGTAATTTAGGTTTGTACGATGTACATAAAGTGGGGGCTAAAATAAAAATAAATAACAATATTAGGAAGTGCTATGCTAGCAACACAGTACTATGAGCTTAACGTTTTGTAATGTCCCAAAAGAAAATTTTATACCACAATACAGCTTATTAATTAATATATGTGTTTCACTATATATTCAAATAATTGAGGTATTCTAAACAACAGAAATTATAATTTATGATACTTAAGAAATGATTTTTAATATGAAAATTATTTGAATCATGTTTTTGAATAGTTTCAGATTGTGATTTCTTGCCGAAAGTTAAATGTTTGTTAAAATCCTGTTAAAACAGTAGTAGGATTTAAAATGATACTTGTAACTTTTTAATGTTTCAAACGTTTATTATAAATTTTGCTCTGCATATGTTTCGCCTTGTTAGGGCTTTCTGAAGAGTAGTTTAAACTCATACATACTGCTACTACTACTACTACTTTTGAGAAAACCCTAACCAGGCGAAATGTAGAACAAAATCTATAATAAACGTTTGAAACATTAAAAAGCTACAAGTGTATCATTTAAAAACCTAATATTTTCAGAATGCTTTAAAAGGAATCAACTGCGGAATCAAAAAACATTATTAAAACAGTTAATTAGTCATAGTAAAAAAATTGTTTGATATTACATTGTACTCACACCAAAGTAATGAATACATAATTGTTTGGTTTTTAATGTTTTGGAGGTACCATTATTACCAGATTAATTTGCTATTTAACAAATTATTATTAAGCTATTTTGACATTATGTAAAAACAGTCTTATTAAGGCTTTAAAATAGAGGAATATTTTAGTTGTTTATTGACACATGGAAATAAATGAAAAAATGACTGACATATAATATGATTCACAAACATTATTAAAACAGTTCATTAGTCATAGTAGAAAATATTTTTGATATTACATTTGGAAGTACCATTATCATCAGTTAAATTTCATGGCAGTATTGGTCACTGATTTTACTAGTAGATTGTTGTAGATGATGACAATACAGAATAAAACCTACAACCACAATACAACCATACTTGCTGAATGTTCCTATTTTAAACTCGGAAAATATTTTTTATCGTAAAATAAATGAGTCACCTGTTAATACCTGCTATGTTCTTTCAAAATACTATTTGAGGTATTGGCTTATTTTCACCTTTCAATCGAAAAAAGTACCATGGAGTCCAGAACATGATTAGTGCGTCTTTGGGATATAACACTACTTCTAAGAGGCCGGTCCAGCAATTCCGAATCAAAAATATTGACGTAAATAGTGCAGAACGTCTGGACCAGTGAAAAAGGGGAGGATGAAGAATTTACACTGCATAAATGAAATCCTTGAGTTGAGTATAAGAATAAACGCTTTGATACTGTTATGCTATTGATCTCCAGGTTCTAAAAGAAAAAAAATGTGACCTGCATAAGATTGTGACCTGTGATGAAAAGTGGATCTTTTAGGGGCAATCCATCTGTTTAATGGATGTGTCTTCGCTTTCTTATAGGCATGTTCGCCGAGTAAAACCCTGTACCTTCGTGTCTACATGTTTAAACATCGCTGTGAACTGTTTACTCGGTTCCGTTTTTGACTAGCAGTGAGTAAACGTAGAATATTCTATTTACGTTCAGCCAAATTCGTTATCACCTCAACAATCTCAAACTACGTAAACGACATATTAATTTTGACGTACTAAAAAGCAGAGTAGTGTTACGGAGCATCATACCTTTTCAACTACTCTTCAGTTTGAGGCGCGTAGATTTTTCCTCACGAAATTGGGTTTTTAATCGCATTTTTTTAGTTTTCGAAGAAGAACAGAAAACAATATTAAACGTTGTATCAGCTTAAAAATAATTTACTACATTTTGAAGTTACATCCTTCATATGAACATATGTGAAGTTCGATCTGTCAATTAATTCGTACAAAAACAGCAGCTTAAAGTAAACGCATCAGTGTTATTTTTTAAAATGGAAAATATTGAAAATCGTGCAGTGATTATTTATAAAAAAAGTTTGAAGACAATGGAAATTCATAGTGAAATTTTAAACATATTAGAAGAGTTTGCTGCTTCAGAAATAATGGTTTGTAAGTGGGCAGGTGAGTTTCAACCTGGTCGTATAAGCTTGAATGGTGATCTTTGTTCTGGGCACCCGATAAGAGCAACTACTGAACAAATACTTAATTTTATACACAATATGGTTATGGATAACAGAAAATTGACTTTGAGTGAAATTGCTAAGGCCGTGGACATCTCAACTGAAGGGGTATTTCATATTTTGAAAAAGAAATTGGGCATGAGAAAGCTATGTGCAAGATAGGTACCGCATTTGTTAAATTCTGATCAAAAACGACTTCGAGTAAAACTTTCTAACCAACCCTTGGATCATTTGCGAAAAAATAAAATAGGTTTTAAACTTCGTTTTGAACGAACAGAGTGGATTGAGCTGAACATCCGGGTGTTTAGCTCCGAAGCAGCCAAAGTGGTCCAAATCGACCAAAAAGATTATGGCATCAATGTTTGGGATGCAAAAGCCATTTTGTTAATTGATTACCTTTTAACCGGTAAAACAATAACAGGACTGTATTACTCAAACCTTTTCGAATCAATTGGATTCAAAAATTCGTGAGAAAAGACCTAGTTTAGCCAAGAAAAAAATATTTTTTTATCAAGACAATGCACCGGCTTGCAAAGGTGTGTGGCTAAGTTGAAGAAGTTACGTTACGAATTGTTGCAACATCTACAATATTTACCAGATCTGACCCCCTCTGACTTTCATATGTTGCCAAATCTTAAAAATTCCTTCGTGGCAAGCGTTTTTGAGTATTTTGAAGGACTTCCAGAAAGGCACTTCAGAGATGGAATAAAAAAATAGAAGAACCGCTGGAAAAAATGTATTGAGCTTAAACGAGAATATACGGAAAAATAAAGTCATTTTTTCAACGATAAACTTGTTTTATCATTTCCACTCCGGGAACTTTCAATTAGCCTAGTACATGAAATGCATCATATTTGCGATCGTACCGCCATCTACCGGCAAAATATCTGCCATTTCACTTTATCCTCGTATATGCATATGCATAGATCAGAATGCCTATTGTAAGTATATACTTACTATAGGCATTCTGACCAAGTAAAATTTGCTTTGATATATCTTCATTTTTCGATAAATATTTGGTTTGGCGCTGTAATATCTACTGTAATGTCGTTAGATCGCAGCGTAATCAAACTATTCAAAATTCGAAAACTCAAGGGGCCATAATAAGATTAACAACTAAGCAGTATAGACAGAAATATTTTGAAAATATATTCCATTTTTTATATTCCAGAGAAAGTTTTGATTGAAAAGGATATATAAGTCATCATATAAGCTTAACATCGGAGTTATTTTATTAATAACTTTTTTTTTAACCTTAGCAGACAATACTTTACACGACATAACAGACTGCATATGATTTAGTTAAAATCCTGCACAGAGATTCGCGAACATTTAAATTAATTTAGCTTTGGTGACTATTCACGGAAGTCAAGCTTTATTAATCTGCATTTTTAATCTGCATACTCTTTTGACTTAACGTAATTATTTTACAAATCTTGGACTAATAATTTATTTTTATTGATCTTTAATTGTTATGTAAAGTGCTACAAATTTTAGGAAATTTATGTAAACATATTTCTAATTAATTTCTATTAAAACAATTAACAATAATTAAATCATTTGTTTTTTCTGTATGTATGGTAATTTTTAGTAACAGGTATTAAAAGTCGCGATAAGTTAAAAAAGTTGGCAACAGAAGAAACTACAATTAGACCAGGTGTAATCGAATGTCTCCTTCCCTTGAAATAATCCTTTAATCTATTTATACATACAGCGAGGAAGTTATATAAAATAAATTAACACCTCTTTATATAGATATAATTATTTGCCTTGCGACAATATTTGCCGAAAGACAACGTTTCCACTGAAATCTTGGCTGATAAAGAGGCGTAGACATGTGTTTTCTAGAAATCATTTCCGATCGACCACGAGCGAGACTCAATGCTACAGACAGATGAATAATTGTCTTGGGTCACACCTGTGATTAAGGAACATTACATATGGGTTTTTCTTGAAAGAACCCTCAGTTATATCAAGGTATTGAACGTTTACTTTGCACCTAAGCTATACATATAGGCGCGCACATCTGTCTCTTTAGAAACTAATACACATCTGCTTTTACGACAAGTCCAAGTGATCTCGTTTGTTTCTGATATTTTTACCAGGGCTATATTTGTGCTCATTTGGGTTACCTTATTCGCTTTCTTTCCATACTATTATTGGGTGAGCCTTACAGTGATTTCGAAATAAGGCATATGCAATGGGTATTGATAATAAAACATGCGATAACTACATCCAATATATTGTTGTCTACACCCAGGCTATTTACTGTGGATCTTATATACACAATATCATTATTTCATTTTGTTTATTGTATCTTAGGTGGTGCTTTAATTTAAGCTTTATGGTAGTTTTATGTTAATTTATACGAAAAACTACGAATATTCTAATTATTATTTTACTTATAATTTTATATTTATTATAATACGGCGGTTAATAATTCAATTTTTTTTTAGAGAAAAGTTTAATTCGGGAGAAACGTAAAAGATAGTTTATTTAAAGTATGCGTCATCGCTAGATGCACATTTTTTATCTCTCTGGTAATTTGTGGATGCCCTCCCAGAAGAACCGTGAATATTTTGAAGTGGTCTGGCCCTGAAGCCATTTTTCAACGTCTGCGGAATTGTTGAAGTGTTTCATTAAAAGTGCGTGACCATGAAAACAAGTAGTAAACAGAAGAGACCAAGTCTGGTGAGTAGGGCCAGTGGGTCAAGAGTTCCCAGCCAAGTCCAGAAATGGTATCTCTGACCGCATTCGCTTTGTGTGATGGGGAGTTGTCGTGCTGCAAAATCACTTTTCTGTGTATTGCCGTCCATTCAAGTTGATCATTTGTTGGTACACTACACCATTCTTATTATACCAAATGCACAGCATTGTCTTCTTTCCAAAGCGATTCGGTCTTGCGGTCGATGTTTTGAAGGTTGTCCTGGGTCAACCCATGATTTTGACCCCGGAAATTGGTCAATAAAATGCATAATGTTTATTATTTATCCAAATATATTGTATCGCCTTCAAAGTAGGCCCCTTCCGAAATAAGTCACTGATCATAATGATCTGAGTGAGAAGTCACTTTTTAAACGCATTTTCTGGAATCGACTTCGAATCGACTTCGAATCGCCGCGAATTCTCTCTTATATCCTGTATCGATTGAAAACGGGTGCCTTGAAGTGGTAATTTGAGTTTTGGAAAGAGAAAGAAGTCGGCAGTACCAGGTGAATACGGTGGTTGTTCGCTGGGGTTTGTTGAGTTTTTGGTCAGAAATTCGTCACCTTGTGAGATGATGCGTTGTCGCGATGCAAAATCCAAGAATTTTTCTTTCCACAAATCTGGGCTTTTTCGACGAATTTGCTCTCTCAAACGCAGCATAAAGCTCAGACAATATTTTTTATTTACCTTCTTGTACTTAGTCTGACCTTCTAGCAAGAATTCTGAGTGCACAATACCGCGATAATCAAAGAAAACAGTCAACATCACTTTAACATTTAATCGACTTTGATTTGGTTTTTTTCGGTTTCGGCTCAGTTGGAAGGCGTCATTCCGAAGCTTGATGACTGGTTTGCATGTCAAACTCGTATACCCATGTCTCATCACCATTCACAGTGCATTTTATGAATGTGGGGTTGAAACTGACTCGTTCTAGCATGTTTTCAGCGACCTTTACGCGATTGAATTTATGAAGAAAATTTAGGTCTTTCGGCACTAGTCGCGTGGCAATACAATGGCTTAAAATGGTACGAATTGATTCGTGAGACACAGGAAAATCAGAGGCTATGTCTCTCAAACTTAAATGACGATTTTCAGTCACTATTTCCTTCACTTTAGCGATGTAAACTTCAATCAAAGACAGTGATGGCCGGCCAAAGCCAGGCAAATCTTGGCAAAACATTTCTCGACCGCTTTTGAATGCACTGTATCACTCATGTACACGAGTTTTTGATAAATTCGATTCACCGTAAACCTTCTGCAACATTTTCAGTGACTTGACACATGAAATTCTATTTGCAACGCAAAATTTAAGACACATTCTTTGTTCGATGTTTTTATTCATTGTACAAATCGCAAAACACACTTGAGATGAACTGACAAAATCGAGCACTGTAAACAAACTAAATGACAGATGACGTTTAAACTCCGTGTCAGTACAGAAGATACAGAAGATTATATCGCTAAGTTGTGCCAACTTAGCGATATAATTTTGACAATCCCTTTAAGCGGGCTTTTCAAATGATCAATTTCCGGTACTTTTTTGACATAATGTATATCCATATGTTTTTATTATTATTATTATTCACGTATGGGCCCTGGTGAACCACGCAAAGTTCAGTTAGAGACGTTTGTGGTTGATAGCCTTCCTTTGAGCCCATGCTGATTTCATTCTTTCGCTATTAGCTTTTTTCCTTTCGTCAAACCAAGTTGTTCCGGTCTTCCTACATTTTTCTCTCTGGCCAACCACCCAAACGTTAACCTTGTGTCTAAAACAGCCCCTATCCTGAATTTCACTGTTTGAAATAGTTGCTGATCTTAG
This sequence comes from Cosmopolites sordidus, assembly GCA_031761425.1. NCBI lineage: Eukaryota > Metazoa > Arthropoda > Insecta > Coleoptera > Curculionidae > Cosmopolites > Cosmopolites sordidus. The sequence goes on along the minus strand of JARFXV010000820.1, from coordinate 255,869 downwards.
GTCTTCTTCTATTGCAGCAATCCATTTAATTATTTTTACTTTAGCTCTACTCCAATTTTTATAACATTCGACTATTCGTCTAGTTAGACTACTCGGACTCATCCGTTTTATGTGTCCGTAAAACTTTTCTTTTTCTCATATCGCTATGTATATATGTGTATTTTTAGATTTTCTGTTTTTTTCGAAGTCGGAATATTGTGCTATTTATTTGTTTGAGGCCTAAGATTTTTCTTATGATTTTTCTTTCTTTCTTTTCAATCTCCTCGATGTCTCTCTTTCTATTCAAAATGAGCGTTTCTGCCCCATATAGACATTCTGGATTAATAACTGTGTTGTAATGTCTCAGTTTTGTGTTTTTAGATATTCAGTTTTTAGATATTCATTAGATGATCAGCAAACACCATACAATCAATTTTAATGTTGGTTCTCCCCAGTTTAATGGGCTGGTCAATATTCAGGGCCGACTTTTTTTCACGCCACTCTATTACATTTTCTAAAACACAGTTAAATAAGAGTGGCGAGAGTCCATCCCCTGTCTCACTCCAGTTTTAATTTCGAAGGGCTCTGAAATGCCACCCATGAATTTAACTTGTGACCTTGTGTTAGTGTTGCTTTAATAATTGCCAGCGTTTTCAAATCTAATACTTGTTCTTTCAAGATTTGAAATAAAGATTCGCGGTCAATAGAATCATATGCTTTTCGAAATCCACGAATGTACAAACGAGATTTTTATTGTACAGGTTTTGATACCTTAGGATCAACTTTAGATTCAGGATCTCTTACCCGGTCGAAAACCTGCTTGATATTCACCAATTTTAGGCTTGAGCTGAAACTGTGCTCTGTCTAGTAGATATTGAGATAGAATCTTGTAACAAACTGGGAGAACAGATATTCCTCTGCAGTTGTTTACATCCGTTCTATCTCATTTCGTATGTAGTGGATGGATTAGAGCATCATTCCAATCTTTCGGAATCCGTTCGGTTCGCCAAACTTCTTGTAGAATTTTAGTTATTTCCTTGATTGTACCTGGACCAGCGGATTTCAAAAGTTTAGCAGTGATTCCATCTTCACCAGAAGCTTTGTTATTTTTAAGTCGATTGATTTGACTAATTATTTCATCTTCATTCGGTGGTAATAAATCTGGGTTTGTTTGTTTAGGGTTTAGTGTTTATAATCTGTTTAAGGGCTCAGGACAGTTTAGTAGTCGTTCAAAATATTTCGCAAGTTCCTTGCAATTGTCTTGGTTATGTAGAGCTAATTTTCAGTTTTCCTTTTGAAAGCAAAGACTTTGGGGTTGAGGGCCTGTTAATTTAGTTTTAAATGTTTTGTAAAAATTTCAGGTTATTTTTTGAAATTCTTTTTCTATTTAATTAAGTAGATTTGTTTTGTTTGTTTTCATATTTTCTTTTAGTTTGTCTAATTGGCCTCGATGTTTCTAGTCTTACTTCTAAAAATATGCTATAATTTATTTCTGTTTTTTGACTGTTCCACGGCTTAATAATGCTTGTTCACAAATTTCATCCCACCACGGATGTTTTCTACGTTTTTGTAAAGGGACCAACTTTAAGGAAGTTTTAATAATTTTTTGTTTCAATTCTTGCCAATTTTGTGCTGATTATTTATCAAGCTCTTCTGTTAGGGTTGGTTTTATTTTCGTAGGTTCGAACTTTGGGATTAGTAGCTTCTTTTGAATAAGTTTTCAAGGTTTTAAGCTAAGTTTGATTCTAGTCAAGGTGTGATCCGTATCTATATTAGCTCCTTTCCTGATTTGAATATTCAAAATCTTTTTATAATTAGGGTCCGAAATGGTAACATGGTCAATTTGAAATTCACCCATGTACGTGTTTGGGCACCTCCATGTCTTCTGTTTTGTCATTTTCTTCTTAAAATGGGTTGACATTATTTTTAGATTAAACTGCGAACAAAGTTCAACCAGTCTTCTACCATTATGGTTAGTTAAAATTGCCGACTATTTTTCTGTACTTTCTTTCTTTCCCTAATGGGGCGTTGAAATCACCCAATAGGATTTTTATATGATTATAGGGAATTTTAGGAATAGTCTTTTCCAGGAGTTCCTAGGACTTATTTACTTTTTTAGGATTAGATTTATTTTCTTCGTTAACTGGGAGGTGTGCATTAATTAATGTATAGTTTTTGATAGCACAGTTGAAGGATAGTGTCATAAGTTGATTATTTACTGGCTTGACATTAGCTATAGAACCAAGAATGGTTTTGAGATAGCGAAAGCAACAAGAGATGTAGCGAAAGCAACAAGAATGTAAGCAACAAGAGGTGTATTTTTGAGTATTCTTTTAAAAAGTCTGTACTTGCCGAAGTCCACGGTGTTATCGTCTGTCAACCTGGTTTCTTGCAGAGCTAAAATTTGGATTTTTTGCTGATTTAATGTTTGCCCCAATTCGTAGAGTTTTCTTGGGCGCAGGGGAGAGTTGATATTTACCGTTCTAAAGAAATATTTTGTTTTCGGTTTCAGACGTTGGCCAGAAGCCTCCGACTCCCTCTGAAAGATTTTGCGTTTAAGCCCCCAGAATCCGAAAGTCCGGTTGAACCAGCAAAGCCAGCAGATGATTGCTTACCTCATGGGGTAATTTTGTAATTACTTGAACGCTTCATCTTGCACTTTGAATTAAAGGTTTGAACCATGACGATTCAGTCGTTAAGACTGGAGGGGTTAGTTTCAGAATTTAAATCTCAGCCGCACTACTGGTGAACAGACGCTGACCACTCAATCCCTTGATACAAGTCAGACGTGGAGTGGATTTAGTTTTTTTGTCTTGGTTAGGGGCTGGTTATTTTGAGATATTCGCAGCTGTCCATTAATATCTAATGGAACTTTCACTATCCACCATCGGTAACCCGTCCAGTACCTTAAGCGAGGTATACTGGACCAAATATATTTATATATATATATATATATAAACCATACATTTTTGCATGTTTTACATTATGTTTTTATGTGTTTGCAAAAAAAATATGACAAAGTAAATGATAAATATATAAGATGTTCTTCGATTCCTCTAAAGCTAAGCAGTATTCTTGTGTTTTTGCTCAAATGCCACACGAGTTCGTGCACCACGTCCTTTTAACCAATTATAAGAATTTGAAACAGGACGATATGCTATAATAAAACACTGTTTAAATTATTGCGAAGTAATGAGACGGCTAGATATCGCTGCTTGTACAGTTAAGAGGATCTGAATAATGCAGATTTATTTAATTTAATAATTTACGGTTCTCAATTACAGTCGTCCTAGAAGTGTTCAGAGGCGTGACAAACGCCATCTTAGCTGCCTTGCTGCGCAAGATCGATATGAAAATATTCTGCAAATACCTGATACTTTATTGCAGCATTATTACGAGTAGAAATGTTTCGAGCATATTTGCTAATCGACATATACTTGTGATGGGGATGTGTACTGATTAGGTGCCTTCCTCTTATAGCATATCACAAGATACAGCATAGCCTAGAATGGCACCTAGAATGTAACTGTCTTTCCTTCAGTTCGATTAGGTGGTTATGATAGACGTAGAAGGGCAAGACCATTTCAAGGTAAAAGGTAAAGTATACATCATTGTACCATCATTTACCACCGTGAAATGTTGAGCAGTTGAATTTTATATGTGCTCGAGCCACCTTAGTTGACGATGAGCGATTTGCTTTCTTTATCGATAGTAAGTAGTAGCAACTATCACAGTCAACTAAACTGGTACGATCTGGTTTAAGTTCAGTTCCACAAAATTTTACGGTGGTAAATGATGGTGCAGAGTCCTCGTAAACAGCATCCATGTGCGTAGGCATATTGTCATTCCAATGCAAGAATTTAATGATGGCTCTATATTCCATTTTTTCTGTCTTTACAGAAACAATAACATCGACTGACATAAATGATTATTAAATAACAACTGAGGAGCTAATATGGCTGAAATTTTCAAAGTTATCTTTCAACGCCTGCACAATTATATTCCCAGAATATTTTTGACGAGTAACATTATGTTCATGTTGAGGTCGGAAACTTATCAGACTTCCCTCTTAGAAGTAGCTCTTACGGAGTACTGTCTGTAGAAACTGCGAAAAACTGTAGAAAACTTTAACTCAGTCTGAGGATTGGGACTTTTCTGCTTCTTATGTCAATTTACTTAAAATAAACACTTAGCTTGAGGAATATTATTCGGTGATTTTTGGACAATGAATCATGAACTAGAATCATGTTTATAATAGCTCAGTTAAATTATATTTGAGCATATTATATTACATCTTAAATTGTTAGACTTCCATAACTGATAACATAAATAATAAATTTGTATGACCATATGGATAATATTTTTCCAAAAATCTAAGTTTTCAATTAAATTGTATCCAACATCATCTCAATGGCCAATAACGACATAAAAGTACATACATATATATCAACTCATATTTAGAATAAAAAAAAGAATTACCTGTATTCAAGTTTCAGTAAATTATGTAAATATATTAGTTCAGTACGATGATTTTTATTATAATAAATCTTGTTAAGATCAAATGTGACCGGTAAATATACCCTGAGAGCGAATCAGGAAACATCCACTGATGAAGATAAAAGAGAAAAGTATCCCACGGGGAAAAAACCGTTAGATACAAAGTCTCTAGTTTGGGCCAAACGGGAATGACCGACGTATTTCTACAGACGGTTCAAAAGGGTCAAATTAAAATTAAAACCTTGGCTGCTTTCTATATAGGTTCCAAAGTTAAAAGCTGTCTTCATCATCATATGAGGTTAAATACAAGATAACTTGTCGTAATTTCTAACAACATTTTAAAATAATTGCACAATAATTAAAATAACAGAAAAATAGAGCGCTCTCGGAAGCTTATCCTAGGATTAAAATTAAATAATTTGGATTTAAAACTCTTTCTTGTTATGGACTAATGTAAACTTAACTAAAATATAACACTAATATAAATGTACCCTTTAAAACAAACAATTCATAGGAAAAATTTTAAAAACTATAAACAAAAACGGGGAAAAGATAATAAATCAGGCGTCTACTATCATTTAAACGCAGAATCGCAGAACACAAGTGCTGCTCGCTAAATAATAAAATGGACTCAACATATGCGGAATATCTTATTAAAGAAAAATCTACATTAATAATGATTTTTAAATCTTAGACATAGAAAATGAGGGTACCAAACTGAATTTACTGGTATGTTTGGAAAGAAATCGTCATAAATACACAGATGTCCTTCTTAACGACCAAATATACTTCAAGCATTCTCCACTATTAAATATGTCAAAAAACAGTCTTAGTAAAGTTTCTGGGCATTCTCAGAAAAAAAAACATGTAAAATTATTTAATTGCTTAGTACCTACTATTTGGTACAATACAATTTCACTTTTGTCGACCATCTGAAGAAGCCACTGTGTAGCGAAACGCGTTAAGTTTTCGAAAAAAATATAAGTGGGAATTAAACAATGTTGTTTTATTTATACAATTTAGTATGAATTTACATAAAAAAAATTCTGCAACCATCCACAGTAAAATCATTGTGTTATTATGTATTGCAAAACATAATTGTTATTTCAGCGAAAAATCGGCAATTAATGATAATAATAGTTACAAAGACAGTTTCGACCAGTTCAAAAGAAACTCTTTATGAGCAATAGAATGGTAATTGAAGGAAGCAGTTAACATGTTTTTGGTTTGATGAATTTTTAGCACGATACTCATGAGCACGAAAAATATGATAATCAAAGGGCAACATTACGGACTTTTGAGAGGAGGTGTTTAATATCGGTTCATTACCAACGTCGAGTAAATTTGTGGTGCATGATCTTCGTTGTTCTTGAAATAAAGGACAGCTGATCGAGGGGTAAAAAGGCTAATAAAGGTAATACAAATGTCCCAGAAGGGAAAAGTCCGTTAGAGGTGGCTGCTGGAGCACATGTTCGACACGACCGCACTGATGCGGTTCTCCTTTCATATAGCACCCGAAGTGCAGGTCCTGGGTCCCGATTTCTCTCACCTGTCGTCTCCCAGCTGCAATATGGGGCCAAGCCGTGCAATTGAAAGGGGCGATTTTGTTTTTATTTTATGTTGCACTTTCGAAAAAAATTAAATAATCGATTGTTTAACACAAACCATTTATATTATAAGTAATTATCTGAAGAATATTTCCATGCTAACTTATATCAGTGAATAAATTGAACTGTATGGTTATTTTAGTATGGTTTACTGGTTTACAGATTAGTATAAATAGGGTTTTAATTTTTGATACCTAAAATCGAATACAAAAAGTGTTTCGTAGATTAGAGATGAAGCTGATATCAGAAATGAAGTTGGTGAATTACGATGTGGTCAAAAAAATAATATTTTGAATTTTATCGTATTAGTATCTAAGTTACCGTATCAGCAACAACGTTGAAATTCTCGAAAAACTGTGCTTGAACTTTATTCTTTAAACTAGATAAACCCGAACACGCTTCGCGGTGGCTCAGACTGATATGAAATTAATCGGGAAGTAAATAAAAGTATTCTAGCGAACATACATTCACCTAGAAAACACATCGTTCTATTTGATACCCTGCTTTGCGTTGCTGTGTCTATGCTGTGGAATGAATGAAAAGGAAGAAAAAAGATGTTTTTTTACAAAAAATGGTTTTTTATTGTAAAACTAGAGGACGGACTACATTGTTTGTTGGTTTATTTCCTGCATACACATTAAAACCAGACAGTTTGCCGACGTATAATTGCCCATGAGAGAAGCATTCGTTTTTTAAATTCAAACCGCACACTTGCAAATATTGCCCTTGCGCTTTATTGATAGTCATAGCAAACGCAAGGCATATTGGAAATTAAAGTCGTTTGAACTTGAACGCCATGTCCGTCGGAATGTGTGGTATTCGTGGAAGTACTACGTCTTCGCCTTTATGAGGTCCAATCAGAATTGTTGCTTCAATTAGATTATTCATCATTTTTTTAACTGCTAATCAGGCATTATTACATATGTTTGACTGATTGATGTCTTGGAGTAATATAATGAGCACTCCAATTTTCAAATTCAGAATGTGTGACAGTAATACAGGAATATCAAGTATATGAAGAAATTCCCTTGGAAAATTTATTATTTCACTTTGGTTTATCACCGAGTCATGGATTTGTATGTCACTGTTTCACCTGCGATTCTGTTAAGAATGATGTTTATATCGAGTACATCGACATTTTTGGTCGCTATAATGGCTCTTTCGCTTATGAAAATCCTTGAGATACGCCGAAATTACCCTTAAATAACGAGTTTTATGAGCACAAACATACGGATATATATATATATATATATATATATATATATATATATATATATATATATATATATATATCATCATCATCAGCCCGTATCGATCCTCTGCAGAATGAATGCCTCTTCAGCATGCATCCAACCTTCACGGTCCTGGGCTTTCCTCTGCCACTCGGGTCCAATATACTTAATGATGTCATCAATCCATATATATATATATATATATATATATATATATATATATATATATATATATATATATATATATATATATATATATATATGACATCGTTAAGTATATAGGACCCGAGTGGCAGAGGAAAAAAGTAAATGAAGAAATTCCCTTGGAAAATTTATTATTTCACTTTGGTTTATCACCGAGTCATGGATTTGTATGTCACTGTTTCACCTGCGATTCTGTTAAGAATGATGTTTATATTGAGTACATCGACATTTTTGGTCGCTATAATGGCTCTTTCGCTTATGAAAATCCTTGAGATACGCCGAAATTACACTTAAATAACGAGTTTTATGAGCACAAACATACGGATATATATATATATATATATATATATATATATATATATATATATATATATATATATATATATATATATATATATATATATATATATATAGATATATATATATATATATATATCATCATCATCAGCCCGTATCGATCCTCTGCAGAATGAATGCCTCTTCAGCATGCTTCCAACCTTCACGGTCCTGGGCTTTCCTCTGCCACTCGGGTCCAATATACTTAACGATGTCATCAATCCATATATATATATGACATCGTTAAGTATATAGGACCCGAGTGGCAGAGGAAAGCCCAGGACCGTGAAAGTTGGAAGCTTGATGAAGAGGCCTTCATCCTGCAATGGATCGATACGGGCTATGTATATATATATATATATATATATATATATATATATATATATATATATATATATATATATATATATATATATATCAGCAAAAAAGGTAGGACTCCAAATTTCCTTTGAAAAGACACAATACATGACCTGCAACAGACTAAGAACATCATTTCTAAAAACAAAATATGGTAACATCAGACGAGTCTCTCAATTCAAATATTTGAAGCGGCCAATAAGGGTAGATGTCAAAAAATGGAAACGGCATTGAGACTTACACAAAACATTTACAACAAAAAATGCCTATCTAAAAACACAAAACTGAGACATTACAACACAGTTATTAAGCCAGAATGTCTATATGCTGCGGAAATGCTCATTTTGAATAGAAAGAGGGACATCGAGGACATTGAAAAGAAGGAAAGAAAAATCATAAGAAAAATCCTAAGGCCCAAACAAATAAATAGCACAACATACCGACTTCGAGAAAACCGGGCGGTATTCCCCTCCATGGAAATCCTCTGCCCAAGATATACAAAGCTGTCCACAATCTCTAAATCCCTTCCTAAAACTGAAATTCTTCTGTCCTGAGCGAAGTTATTGAACATAACCTGACTCTATATATATATATATATATATATATATATATATATATATATATATATATATATATATATATATATATATATATATACCATGTCATGTGGAACACACTACAACATGCGTCTCCACCTAAATGAACACTTTTGTTGTATATATAATATGTTATATGTACAACAAAAACAATATATTTGTTATACATATAATATGAAATTATAAAACGTCCTGTTAGAAATCCATATTTTAAAGTAAAATTTCAGGTGTGAGTCATGAAATTGTAAAGTTTTATGTCATAGATCGATCAAATAATTTTGTAGATTTAAATTTTACCTAGAATTAATTAATATGTTATTCCTCAAAATCATCATTTTATTTACTCTATAAACATTATTATTGAGACTAATTTTTATATGATGAAAAACGTTACCAAGGAATGGGAATATACAAGTTCTTGAAAAATTGAATTACACAATTGTTACAAATATTTCAAATATTTCATATAATTATATAAAGCAACCAAAACAAAAACACCTATTTAAATATAGTGTTAAACACTATGTGTGTATTTAATAAATAAATACAATAATAAATAAATAAAATTAATTAAGTTATACTAATAATGGTTATACTAATAAGTTCATCAACCCCCTTAACTACATAGCTATATATCTTCATCAGATTCAGACGAGAAACTTTCATTTCAACATCAACATTGACTGTGCGTTGTTGTCGGATAAATCAGTCTTCAATTAATTTCTCTGTATCTGCTACAGACATTCCCAAACTTCTTCATTACACTTTATATTTGAAGTTTTTGATCATTATATTCATCCCCACCAATACGTTTATTATAGTATATCTTTATTATGTGCAGTTATCCATTACTATTAAGGATGCCTCTTCTAAATTTGGGATTAGAGGTGTCGACATCTATTGTTGAAATATGGTGTTATTAATTTCACCATGGAAATCGGACGTCACAGGTTTTGAGGCAAACACTAAAGTTGCACCCTGAATAAACCCTTTCAAAGAGTCGGCATGAATGACTATAAAACGTTTCCCATCATATCCTTATGGACACTTTTAACACTACTGTCTTGCCAATAATTAGTTTTGTTTCCTTTTGAATAAATTCAGGTCTCATCTAGGAATATAATTTGGCGTTTGACTGTGCTGCTACGATTTTCCATATATTTGTGAAGAAAGCAAGCAATTAAGGCAGTAATATTGTTTCTTTTGATTAATGTTTTATTGTCATCCCTTTTATGCTAAAGCTTTTTCAGGAGAGTATTGAGTGATGTACGACCCATACTAACAATTTCCTTTCTTCTTAACTCCATATTAAGGCGTTTGATAGTTACATGCTGTCCTGCAAATGAAAAAGAAATATGTTATGAGATCTAAGTAAGTGCTATACTTGTATTTTTAGTTTATGAAACTGTTTGTTGAAAATTAAGCTATATCATAATCTAGTTTTAGTCAACACACTTGTATGTACACTGTATATACAAGCACACCTCAAGCTGATTTATTTTTGGTAATGGAATGTTTTGGTAAAAATTAGTAATTTCTGGTACTATAATAATTATTGCTAATACCTAAATATTTTATTATTTGCCAGGAATAGCAGGATATGCCAAATATTTGTGCTAGATATAAGTAAGATAGGTGTCAGCTCAAAACTGTACAGTTTTCTAATAAATTAAAATTAAAGCCAAAATGTTTGCGAATGTGAAAAATTAAAAGGCATATGTGGTACAACTGGCAAACAATTAAAATGTATGACTTATGACTTACTGTTTTTGTAAGGTATTTCGAACTTCCATTTTATTTTCTTCAGGTAAGTCTGTTTTCAGGAAGTCTGCTTGTCCCAGGAGAAGAAATAACTGGATTTTGTCCTTTTCTTTTCATAATAGAATACACTGTTTTCCTTGATATTTTTAATGCGGCTGCAACTATCTAAAAAATCTATCACATTATAGCAATGCAAAATATGTAAAACCTGATCAAATTAACTATTCTTTGCCTCTTGAAAGGACGAAAGAGACTCTAAAGGATCCCCCATTCCTTTTTCCCATTTCAAAATACTCATTAAAAGTTCGCACTTCTATATTCCCGTTATTATTTTGAAACGGTTGTTTATCTTTCAGTACGTTTTTAGAGATAACCAATATAAATTCTGTTTTTATTAAACATTTGTAATAAAATGTTTTTGGTTAGGTTAGAATTATTGAAGGAAATAAAACTTTATGAATCTTTACAAATACTTACCGATAACAAAATAATCAACAGTAGTTATTATAAGAACATATTTTACAATAAAACTGGCCTTTGCAGCACAAAATTTCACCAAAACACAATAACAAATAAGTCAAATGACATCCAAAACCGCTGAACTCAAAAGAAAAACTTTTAACAACCGGTACGAAACAAACACCTTTTAATTAGTTGTTAATTTCTTTTTCTACTCGCTGTAACGCTATCGTAACATATTGCACTTAGCCGAAGACATTGATTTAGATGTATTGATTTTTTATCTCCTTCTCTTTCGTTCGGCAAAGAAAAAGAATATATTGAGACAATGTTATTGGAAATTTATGACGTCATTCGATGACGCATGGGTAAACTCTCAGCAGTTCAACTGTAGATGAAAATATCTCTATTAAGTTTCAAATATATTTTAAGTCAAAATAATAAACTTCATCGGTGTTCTATCTATTATCTATGAAATTACATCGGCTTTAGTTTGCAGTAAATAAATTTATTTTCTATTGTTATTGAATACACACTTTGTTGAAAGGGTTATTGATACAAGACTTGTTTTATAGACCCTTGAGAAAAAATATAAAGGTGAAAATGGTCATAAATGCTTTTACAGCCAAGGTCGAGATGTTCTAGATGTGTGAAATTAAGTAAGGTATTAGCACCAGTTTTAAAAATTGCGGAAGTTATAAGGCAGATTTAAATTAGTAGAAAATTGGAAATCGTGGAGTATTACCATAGTTTTTCCAGCCAAAAAATCACTAGTTGTTGACTAATGGAATGAGCTCATAAATTAGGAATGAGCACATAAATTAGCGAGAATGCCCACAACCATTTGAAAACATTTTAGACTCTTTCTGGGCATTATTTTTAGTTCTGACCGTGTTTGGTGGACCTGACTATAGATATTCTTCAATTCTCTTTCCACATCGTTCTTTTGATTGACTATCGTAAAAGTTTCTGTTACACCTTTACCCAATTTAAAACAATATTAATTTTCACGTTTCACGACTTTCCCGTTTTAAATCATGAACCGATAAAAGAAGATGTGATGAGTATGACGGTTGCACTTCATAGCATTTTGTCCATTCCGATTGAGGTATCTCCAAAACATGCATTTTGAATGCATCAGCCGCTTCTTCTGGTGTCGAAAATCGTTGACCAGGTAGTTTTTTTAACGCACGGGGACAAGGAGAAATCATCGGGTGCTAAATTAGGATTGTACTGTGCATGTCCCATCAATTTGATGTTTTGATCAGTCAAATATTGAGTTGTTTGGTCCTATGTGTGAGAGCTCGCGTTATCCTGATGAAGAATGATCTTTCGTCTCTGGTTGTCTTTCCTTATTTCTTCAAATACCTTGTGACCAATTATTTTTTCTTTGAAAACAATTAAAACAATGTTGGTCACAGCAACAACAGGTGTTCGTCGGGAGCACCGGGAAGAAGGTCCTGGACAGGATGAAGCTGCCCTTCAAAATGGCGCCACCCAGTTTACTAAATTATCTTGAATTATAGAAGACCCTCGAACCGGGAAGGGGCCTAACTTAAAAAAAACTGTTTATTTGATTTTATTCTTTAATACACGTAAGCACAAGCACAAGCTAAAAAAAAATCAACACAAAGTACATTAAAAGGTAGAAATAATAAAACTATAAAAAAGGACACAGGAAGATTTAGTGACTGTGGTTCACTAAACCTTACGGTGGAAAATCAAAACACTGAGCAAGTTGCTTTAAACTATACGAGCTCGTCTCTAGTTCCATGTACTTATAAATTAGATGGTACTAACTTTATTCAGATAATATTAATGAAATAAGGTCAAAATAAATTAAATCATCGATACTAAATCAGATCGAGTGGCAAATTGTCTATTTTCTGACGGTAGTCAGAAAAGTAGGTTTGGTTTGGTTGTTCCGCTGCTTGCCTATCCAGCACTGGGGTATCCAAATACCATGAGTACGCCTCCGGGCAATTCGGTGTTTCTATGTGGGGGTACCGAAAATAGTCTGGAACCTGTCTGACCGGTTACTGTGCCAAGTGATCCAAAAAAGAGTATGGTTTCGGCAATGGTCGGGCTCTGAAATAAAGGGTTCTTCAGTGGCTTGGTGTCTGGTTGATGGGATTCTCTAATATCCAGGTTGTAAAACCCTCTCTGTCGGAAGGGTAAGGCACGAAAACGTCCGCTCATCTGGAGATTTGGAATTAGACTCTCTTGGCCTTATCCTAAATGATACTCTTGCAAATACAATTCGCTTGAAATGATGTTACCAGTAGCGATCAAGAATTTGTGAACGCTACTACCTCTGGCAAACAAATGGTTGTGTACCATTCAGAAGTGACCGTTTTACGATTCTCTAGTGGCACTGTATCCATATGCCCATTTATCCCATAAAAAAACAGGTGATATTTTTTTCGAGGTGCTTCTTGCGCAATCAGCTTTTGTTGGGTTTGGCTCAATTTGAAAAACCCATGCAATCGAGTTCTGTTTAGTTTCGGGCTCATACGCAGAGATAAAAAATTCGTCACCTGTGTCGATGTTATACACGGCTTTTGACGCACCATGACTGTATTTTTTGAGCATTTCTTTGTACCAATCCATACGAGTCTTTTTTTGAGCGATTGTGAAATTATGCGGAATCCAACGCGCACAATTTTTGTTTACAGCTAAATGTTCATGTTAAATCTTCTGTATGCTTGTCATCTCCAAGGATGCCTCTATCATACGGTATGTTATATGATGATCTTGCTTTAGCAGTTCGTACATAGTATCGATGTATTCTGGCACCACAACCGATTTTGGACGGCCTTCTTTAACTTCGTTCGTGAGCGAACGACGGCTACGATTGAATTTAATAAACCATTAATATACAGTGGTATTAGATGGCGCTTCATCACCAAAAGACGAACTGAGTTGATCGATGCACTGTTGCTGAGATAATCCATATCGAAAGTCATAGTAAATTATCGTACGAAAATTCTCACGGTTCAATTCTATTTTTTGACTCAGATGAAATTTTCAAGTCACTAAACAACACCCATAGCGTTCAAATAAAAAAACGATCACAGTACCCCCATAGCGTTCAAATAAAAAAACGATCACAGTACCTGCGTACCAAAGCACATACAGTCAACAATATCAAACTTTACGATGAACATGTCAGATAGCACCAAGCAACGCTATTGTTGCCAATTCTGGCTACATAAATAACAACCCTCGTATTGAATGTTTGTTGATATATTTTTTAAAAAATATTACCTAAAAGTATTCATTCAAATATGGCGCTATTGATTACGTACAGATTCACTCCATCACATTTTCACACATGTAAGAAATACATTATTGCAAAATATTTTCTTTCTAATAAAGATTATATTTAACACTGGTTACGTGGCGTTTGAAAAAGTCTGCATCTTTATACATTTCCCATGATAAAATGTACCCGATTATCTTCCACTTGAAAGGGTCCCGTAGCCGTACAGAATAATTATGTAAATTTCTTTTTGCCATGTTGAGACTGACCTGTACGGCTCTCCTAGGTTGGGATATTTAAATTGGACCATTCTGAGATACCATGGGAATTCTTATACGTTCGGTTTAGTTCCCATAGATATTGATATAACTTTTTTGTCTAATATAGTAGCACAACCTATAGTTATAGTAAAACATCCAATATTTTAACATTTATATTTAACTCAGATCGAATTAATTATATCAAAGATTAAAGTAAATATGATAATAAAGAAATAACTAATTACTATTATCAATAAGGTCAATAATATAAACATTTACAAAACGTTAAGATCGTCGAAAATAATATACTTTCCCTAAGATAATTGTAACTACTATACTTCACTATAGGTTACTTCATATATGTATAATCTAACATTTATCATTTCATATATTGATTATACACCGTCTTGATATACGAGGGTTGATCGATAAGTACCGGTGTTTGATAACAGATGGCGTTGACGAGTGAAATTGACATTACCATCGTGTACTGCAGAGTGTTAAACGACATCATGCTGAATTTCAGATAAATTTATATGTTAGTTTTTTTTGACAGCCAGTTGTATCAGTCGTGTTTTGTATTTCTCGGTAAAATGGAAAAAGAGCAATATTGATCCGTAATTCGTTTTTTATTTTTGGATGGAGAAACATGCGAAGAAATAAAAGTGAAGTCTGCTGAAGAAAAGTGGATGCTGTCTATGGGAACCATTCACGTCATCTATGAAATGTTTTGGAACGGCCAGGATGCCCGTCGGACGTGGTTACCGAGGAAATCGTCGAAAAGGTCCATGACATGATTCTCGCTGATAACCGAATGAAAGTGCGGAATCAATATTTTAGATGTTAAGATAGGTGTGAGAAAAATGCGGTGGAGAGAAAAATGCGGTGGACAAGAAGCGGGTACGACTAACAATATCAAAGCAGTGTTTGGACCGCTTTAAGCGAAATCCGCAGAACTTTTTACGTCGAGTCGTCACCGTTGATAAAACCTGGATACATTATTACACGCCAGAGACAAAGAGCCAGTCAAAACAATGGATTTTTCCGGATGAATCTGCTCCGAAGAAGGCAAAAACGGTTTCATCAGCCGGAAAGATTATGAGGATTCCAGAGGAATAATCCTCATGGATGCCTCAAGGCAGTACTACAGTGAGTTGTTGGACAGATTTGTTAAGAAATTGAAGAAGACATGGCCCCCTTTGGCTAAGAAAAAAGTGCCCTTCCATCACGATAACGCATCGTCACATTCATAGTTAATTGTCACGGCCAAATTGCACGAACTGCCCTACGAATTGCTTCTGCACCCACCTTACTCGCTCGACTTGGTACCCAGCGACTTTTCTCTGTTCCCTAAGTTAAAAACATGGTTCGCAGGAAAAAAAATCATCTCAAATGTAGAGGTTATCGCCGAGACAAAAACTTATTTTGGAGAGTTTAAAAAATCGTATTTTTTAGACGGCTTAATAAAATAAACGCTTGGAGAAGTGTATAGACCTAAAAAGAGACCACGTTAAAAAATAAAAATAAATTTGTGAAAAAAATTACGTCTTTATTTAAAACACGGGTACTTATTGATCAACCCTCGTAAGTGTTATATAAATTTAGTTTACTTGATCATATAAAATTTCATGAATTGGTTATTTGAATATACTTGCCCCGTTTTTTTTTTATGTTTAGATTTGATGATATTAGAATATGCTAAACAAAAATAAAATTTATGATTTAGATTCAATGTTGTACCAAACAAGGGTTAATTAACAGTTTAATCTCCTATATCATTTTGTTATTACCTGTCAAAATGCTATTGACGTTTAAACGATTTCAAGTTAGCGTCATATTTTTTCGTATGATAAACATGTCGAGTTTCGAACCTAATAAATAGCATTTGCGGGAAGCACTGCTTTTATTGTTCAATCAAAAGAAAAACTCGAGTAAAAACCATAATATACCTGTGGAAACTTACAGTGATAATGTCCCGACGCAAAACGCTTGTAGGCCATAGTTTATACGATTCAAAGGTGGTCGACTTGCAAATCACTCGAAATCGACTTGAAATGTAAAGAATGCCCAGATCAACCGAAAAATTTGAAGATGTCGAATTGGAAGCATTGTTTCAAAAAGAAGATATGTAAACTCAAATGCCAGAGAGGTTAAATATTGGTCGCCAAACCATTTGTGGCCATCTGCATGCCATGGAAAAGATTCAGAATGCAGGAAAATGGGTACGACATCAGTTGAACGAGAGACAGACCGATGAAAGCGAAGAAAGATTTTAAATAAATAAACAAAGATTAATATCTAAAAATGTCCACTATATTTAAAATTGTATGTATGACAATTTTAAATATAGTGGATATTTTTAGATATTAATCTTTGTTTATTTATTTAAAAATTTAATTTCCATCAAGTATCGGCTACCTCAGTTAAATTTATTAAGAAAGACTTTTTTGCATCGGATCGTGACTGAAGATAAAAATTTGATATATTTTGAGAACTCAAAACGCAGAAAAGTATACATTGACCCAGGATCAACATTGAGTGCAAGATACGGATTGAACGGATTTACCACCTAAAGACCAAATTACTTTTTTGAACTTCTCGACGCACGTTTCGCTAACCATGTAACCAGAAGTTCAAAAAAGTGATTTGGTGTTTAGTGGTAAATCTCTTCAAGTTTAATGCAGCTAGTGCAAAAATCACTGGAAGAAAATA
The DNA here is from genome assembly GCA_031761425.1 of Cosmopolites sordidus. Classification (NCBI taxonomy): domain Eukaryota; kingdom Metazoa; phylum Arthropoda; class Insecta; order Coleoptera; family Curculionidae; genus Cosmopolites; species Cosmopolites sordidus. The sequence continues at coordinate 238,607 of JARFXV010000820.1, read as the reverse complement.
AGGAAATAAATAAAGCAAAACACAAGCTAAGAAATAAAAGAACACAAACGGATGCCTCAATGCCTGAGGAAGGCCCAGTATGCAGGGAACGTATGTTAGAAGTTATCAGAAGATTTTATTCCAAGTTATATGAAGATCTGAACGAGTCAAACAGAGCAGTACCCACGAAAGAGCAAATGCCAGATATCCTGTTGGATGAAGTGACAAGTGCTATAAAAGCGATGAAGAATGGAAAGGCTCCAGGAAGGGAAAGTGTTGGAAAAGCTCCAGGAAGCTCCAGGAAGGGAACAGTTGAGATGTTGAAAGCTGGCGGTCGAGCTTTACATAAAATACTGGCAAAATTGTACTTGTGGTTCTTCTTCACAAAAAAGGACTCATAAAGATTTCAAAAACTACTTCTCAATAAGCCTCCTGTCAGTATTGTACAAAGTTTTTACCAAGATAATATCTAGAAGAGTATTGAGAACATTAAATGACGCAGAGCCAAGGGAACAAGCAGGATTCAGAAGTGGATTCAGTATAATGCATCATATCCACTTTGCCCAACAGGCCATAGAAAGGCACAATGAATTCACCATGCCACTGTGCTTGGCTTTTATTGACTATGAAATGGCATTTGACTCAATATCAAAGCAAGCCATAATAGATGCATTGCTTAACCAAGGAATATACAGAGCTTATGTAAACCTACTGAGATCCATGTATGATGCAGCTACAGCGGCAGTTCACATGGGTGATCTTGAAGTTAAAATCAAAATAGAAAGGGGTGTACGGCAGGGTGACTCAATATCGCCTGTTCTTTCCTCAGCCTGCTTTAAAGAGGTATTTCGTAATCTGGATTGGGAATAGGATGGAATAAAAATAAATGGTGCATATATAAGTCACCTTAGATTTGCAGATGATATCGTTCTACTGTCAGAAGACCCAGATGAACTACAAAAACACATACAAGAGCTGCAAAGGGCGAGAAAACCATTTGGCTTGAAAATAAACCTGAAGAAGAGTCAGGTTATGTTCAGCAAATTTGCTGAAAACAGAAGAATATCTATTTTAGGAAGCGATTTAGAGGTGGTGGACCACTACATATCTTGGACAAAAGATTTCAATGGAAGGTGATAGGCCCCGTTACGTGGAATGGCGCGTTAAGTATGGTTGGCAGAGTTGAAACCGAGAGATGTTGAACACCATTTGTTTGCTTGTGAACAGTTACTTGAAAGACAAAAATGGAAGGAATTTCTGCATCGCATTGTGACTGGGGACAAAAAATATGTTTATTACAATACGTCAAAAACGTCAAAAATCGAGAGGATATCCACGCCGACGGCCAAACCGTATTTTTTTTTATTTATGAATTTTTAAATAATCGGCTTGTGGTAAACAAACATTTAAAAGGTATTTGACTTTCCACTCTATATACATATATATGCACTCAACAAAATGCTCATATATATATATATGTATATATATATATATATATATATATATATATATATATATATATATATATATATATATATATATATATATATATATATATTTGTTTGCTTGTGAACAGTTCCTTGAAAGACAAAAATGGAAGGAATTTCTGCATCGCATTGTGACTGGGGACAAAAAATATGTTTATTACAATACGTCAAAAACGTCAAAAATCGAGAGGATATCCACGCCGGCCGCCAAACCGTATTTTTTTTTTATTTATGAATTTTTAAATAATCGACTTGTGGTAAACAAACATTTAAAAGGTATTTGACTTTCCACTCTATATACATATATATGCACTCATCAAAATGCTCATATATATACTGCTACTATATAGCAGCTGTATATATAGCTGCTGCTATATATACACTAGCTGCATTAAACTTCTGGCTGCATTGCAACTTCTGGTTACATGGTTAGCGAAACGTGCGTCGAGAAGTTCAAAAAAGTAATTTGGTCTTTAGGTGGTATATATATATATATATATATATATATATATATATATATATATATATATATATATATATATATATATATATATATATATATATATATATATATATATATATATATATATATATATATATATATATATATATATATATATATATATATATATATATATATATATATATATATATATATATGTGCCCTTCCATTGAAGGGCACATGTTTCGTCTCCTAATGTTTATACTCTTCAGGGCACCGACATGTGCTCTCTCGCCAGGAATAGTGTCTAATGACACTCAGCACTGTTGTCTCATTGGACGACATCCAAATAATTTTAACACTCCATATATATATATATATATATATATATATATATATATATATATATATATATATATATATATATATATATATATATATATATATATATATATTGGATTTGTGAATTGCATTCTATTTTTCATTTTTAAATCTATGGTCTACACGGGACACAAAAAAGAATAAATAATTTATTAAAATAGGCACACGCAAGACATTATTATCATTATTCAGAAAAAAAAATTCTCCGCTGAAATTGTTGCTTTCCCCATATGTTATAACAATACCAGCTACTTCTTTCAAGGTTTAAGTAAACCTTGATATTTAAAACTATTTTTTATATTATTAAAACATAAAAACAACATTTTAATATATTATATTCGATATATTTGGTCGAATATAAAATATACCCATTGTTATTTTTAAAATCTATGCTTTTGTTGTTCACTAAAAAGATGTTGAAAAAGAATGATCTAAAACTGGCACCTATATCTGTAAATGTGAGAGAAGGCCATATTTCAAATAAATTTTAATTTGAAAGGTGAGCTACCGGCAGAATAAGCGTGCATCTGTCTAGTGTTTACCTGCTTAGTGGTTTGGGAATGTCGCTTTCGTTTGAAAACCAGTGATTTCTAAACCTTTTGTTTATTTTATATTCATATATCACTGACCTCTATATAATAAAACATGTCTATTTCTTTCACAGTGTTAACATTTTAAAACTATTGTAGATTAAATAACTATTTTCAGTAGATACGAGGTGGACTGTAACGTTTATTCAAATATGTAAACCTATTAAATATTTAAAAAAAGGCAGCATCAAAATTTTACCAGAAATTTAATTTTTGTTATTTTCACAAACTTTTATTGAAAAATAGCAATAATTATAACAACAAATTAATTAATGATGTATTCTCCGTCATTGTTTATGACCTGCTACAACCTCTTGATCAATTTATTCGTGTAGTTTCACCAGAAATCACCCGATCTGGACTCAAAGAAGTTGTTAAGCCAGTAAGCAAGGTTTAGTGATAATCGCCAGATCTGGAAAGTACGGTGGATAAGGAAGATCTTTCCATTCGATATCATTCAGGGCTCTTTTGATGATGGTTAATGAGAAGTTTTATTCTGATGCGGAATCGAGTCGTGAGGTTCGAAAACCGGCGATTGGATACGAGAAATTCGCGTTCGTTAGTTTGATGTTCTGGTCGTCGATTTGTGATTGAATAGTGCCGATTTCGTTCCATCGACTTAGTTTTGGTGTCAGTTCCTAATGTTCCTAAAGACTCAAAATTCTTGTTTGTTGGCAAGCCCGGCCATGTCCTTGGCTTACTGCTGAGTTTGCTCTGTCTGGTCTGTAGAGGTCTGGTGTTTTCCTGTGCTTTCTGGTACAGGAATTGATGCGGGGATGGTCTTTTTCACTTGATTCTGGTGATGGGGCGAAGACTGTTTCTTCGTGGCAGACGTACGTGTTAATTCCTTCTGCAACTCTACTCTGACGGACTGATGGCAGAGTTGCATGACTGTTAGGATGTTTTTCTCATTGTGAGTGTGATGTGTTTCTTCTCTTTGGCTTGCCATCAGTTGATGGATCTGGATGGAATGGAGCTCGTTGACTGGTGTTTGAATCACTGAGGTTGGTAGTATGGTATCTGGAGTTTTCTTCCTTTTCTGTTACATCGAAATTTTTATAGAGGATGACTTTTTTACTTTACTGATTTTGGTTTGCAGATTTTTTATTTCTGCATATAATTGTTCATTTTCATACCTGAGGTCCAATATCTCTCTAGATTGGTGAGTCAGTGCATCGAGATGCAGCTCTATGCACTCCACGCGAAGATTTACTAGGTTCTGGTATGAAAATCCAGGGTCTTCTGTCTCTTTTCGAGCGGATTTGTGTTTTACCAGTGCGAAAAAGCATTATTCCCAACATAAACACTATACGAGCACTAATCGTTTAGCATACGTTTGCTACACTTTAAAATCACTATTAATCACTTTCCCATGTGTACCATACTTGTGTACACCCTGATTTCTGCACGGACCCTATTTGGACACAGTGGATTGTAATTTTCCAAGTAATGTGGGTCTCACAGAGGCGCTGATACATGGTTTTTAAATGCGTCTTTTTCTAGGATGGTCTGGTTTTAGGAAAGAAAAATTAGTCTTGCGGTGGATTTTTGTTGTGTTTTTTAATGTTATAGAATTTATATAAAAATAATCATTACTCATTTTTTAAAATTTTTCAATGAAATTTATACTAAACTGGAAGAGATTTACCACTAAACACCAAATCACTTTTTGAAACTTCTCGACGCACGTTTCGCTAACTATGTTAGCATCATCAGATATTTAACTTAATTCTAAATACAGTTAGATTAAATCATCTCCTGATGATGCTAACATGGTTAGCGAAACGTGCGCCGAGAAGTTTCAAAAAGTTATTTGGTGTTTAGTGGTAAATCTCTTCGAGTTTAGTGTTTTACACCGAAGGATCCAATAGAAAAATTGAACTTTATTCTGTCATATAGTTTTTTATACAATTTTTAAGCTTGAAAATGTGACTATAAAAAAAACTTGAAAACATCTGTGACCGAATATTAGCCATGGCAATTAAAATTTTTCATTTTTAGGTTAGGGGTTATGTTGTGTCATTTTGTCGGCTATAAATACCATTTTCTCTTATACTGTCTGAGTTTATGCGATTTTTGGGTTGTGTACATAATTTATTTGGTAGTATATAATAAAAATATGTCGAGTAAAAAACTATCTGATGAACAACTTCGTAATATTTTGGAAGATACCAATTTTGAATAAAGTGATATCAAAAGCATCTTGGATTCAGATGCAGATCTCATATTTGAAATAGATGAAGGTGAGTCCAGTACTCGTCTATGTCTACTAGTCATGAAGATATTTTGAAAATAATAGAAAATTAGAGTCTATACCTGGGCCTAGTAGTAGGTCTGATTTATCTGACTAAGACCCAAGTGACAATTCTGATTCTTCTGTTTTCCCTCCACAAAATAGTTATGTAATCTGGAGTGATGTTTCCATATCTAATAAAATAAATAAATTTGTATTTTCTGCAAGACCAGCGAATACCACCAGTGAATAGCCTCACAAGCCACAAATCGATCGATATATTCCTCTTATTTTTCAACGACGAAGTTAAAAATGTACTAGGTACCGATACAAATAGATACGCTGAACAACAAACGATGAAAGGTATATGTGAAGGATTAATCAGTAAACACTTTTTTTATCTAGGTTTTTATCTATCTATAATACCGATGCAAATAAAACTATGCAATATTTTGGCCTTAGAATTTAATTATATTTTATATGAAGCTTGACTAAATAGATTATTAGAGTAAAAAGGTGATCTATAAGTAAAGTTCCAAAGTTAAATCGTATATGCAGAAATCGGTTTGAGGTATTGCTACATTTTCTACATATTTCTGATAATGTAGATTGCTCACCAGGGGACAGGTTATAGCAGATTGCTCCATTTGTAAAAATGTTTATTAAAATGTTTGCAATCTAAAAGAAAAAGTATGCATTGATGAAAGAATAGTTCCATTTCGGGGAAGGTTAAGTTTTCTTTAGTACATTCCATCTAAGAGACACAAATACGGTGTCAAACTATTCAAACTGCGTGTTGATGGAGGCTATGGTTACTCGATAAAAAAAAATGACGGTGGTGGTGGTGTTCGAACCTCTGATCAGCCATTAGCTACAAAAGTTGTCATGACACTGATGGAACCTCTTTTCATTGCGGGTAGAACTCTTTTTATTGTATACTTATGTATACTAGTGTTGGTCTAGCATATGAGCTGAATAATAGCCAGACATAGCCAAACCAGAAACTTAATCCAAAGGTAATAATAAGTGCAAAATTGAAAAACGGCTAAATTAAGATGAAAAAAGTAACACGAAAGTTGTAGTTTGGAAAATGGAAAGATAAACGCGATGTTTTATTTCTGACAACGAAAGCTGTCCCAGAAATGGTTGATGTACCAAAAAACTAGGTAATGTTTCGAAACCATCAACCATAGTGGAATACAATACATCCAAAGGGTTTATTGATATTTCCAATCAAAAAACTTCCTATAGATCTCCAGTACGCCGCGGGATCAAATGGTACCGGAAAATTCTTGTTGAACTGTTGACAAACACTGTTCTAGTCAATGCCATGGTGGTGTACAAAGAAGTAACTGGAAAAAACATGAGTGTCACAGCGTTTCGCGAAAATACCGTCTGTGCTTTGTTGGATGTGGACAACCAACCCAAAAATAACAAGTAAGTTCAACATTCCATTGATGAGAAGCAAACCCGAGTCAGGTATTCAACATGCTATAAAACGTACGCAGAAAGAGGAGGCTGCCAATCAGCAATGAAGAATGCCAAAAAAGTATATTTTTTCTCTTCTGGTCCGGCGTGCTCTGAAAATGTGACATATATGTGTGTAACTTGCTTTTTCGAAAGCCATACTTTGTGTGTATTTTACTTTCACTGGAATATGATGTTACGTATATATAATAAAAATTACTAGTTTATTTCTTGAAATAAAATGCAAAATAAAAAATTTTACGCGTGACCCAATATGGTACACATGGTCTGTGTTAAATTTCAGTATTTTTTTTTAATCAGACCACGTATACCAAATTTGGTGAACATGTTTTTTTTTTGTTAAAACCCTTTTCTAACAACTTATTTCGCAAAAAAAATATCTTGTAGAACATCCTTTTACCAAGAAACTATCCTGTATCCTGGTCCTTTCAGCAGTTTTTTTATTGCGATCCACAGTCCATTTTTCGTGCCAATTCTCTGTCCGACGGCCATCCAAATAATAATTAATTATCAATTAATTAATTAATTAACAAATTATAAATACGACGGGAACTTGTGAAACAACCCACTAATTTATTTAGTAGATTTTCTTAAATTTTGTTTTATCTATGTATTATCGTATATTTTCAATGGGTGTATTCCATGGTGGGAAAAAGTATTTGAGCAAACCAATTTTCTTTATATTAACTGAATTAAATTTTGCAACGCTGCGTCAACACAAACTGTAAGTAATTTTTAATAAAATTCTACCATAATTAAAGCAAAATATAAAGGGTAAACCGGGTAAATGGTATTTAAACAGTTGGTTCTGTTGATTTAATCCACTTTAGAGATAAAAAGTTTTAATACTTACAAACAAATACATTATGAACTGAATACTAAATGAAATGTCGCATAGTAGGCCCGTGGTAAATATTGAAAATATTCAAAAACAATAAAAATTCGTCCTTGCAAAAATTGCTCATTCTTAGTCATATGGTCAGTTTTTCAGTTGCTTACCAAACGTTTAGCTCGAGCCCGATTGATGACGACTTAATGCCAAAAATCAATCACGGGAGATACTTGCTGATGTTTTGGTGGCATCTAAAAGAATGGGTAATTTTTATGTGGAGTACGCATGAATGTTGAGTATTTTTGAGTACTACATGTTAATGGTTTAATATTAATAGTTAAATAAAAACGAGAGCTGCCTTTGGAGACATATGCGAATTTGAAAAGAAATTGTATGAAATTGCGGCAAATTGCCAAACATTTCAAGGTTAACTTATCTGTAGTAGATTGCAGAGTGCTAGAAATATATATTAACTGGTCGCACTGAAAACGAAAGGAAGAACAAATGACCAAAATCACTACCAGCTAAAATTCATAGAAAAGTTAAATTCTGTTGGAACAAATGACTTCATTTCAAGTCAAGATGTAACCAATGATATTACTACTGATATTACTTATTCTTCCGTATATTCTCCCTTAAGCTTAATAGATTTTTTCCGGCGGTTCTCCAATTCATTTATACCATCTCTGAAGTGAGTTTCTGAAGTCCTTCAAAATACTTATCTACGACTGCTATAACGTCTACATTTGATAAAAAAAACGCTTGCCACGTAGGAAATTTTTGAGGTTTGGAAACAGATGAAAGTCAGAGGGAGCCAGATCTGGTGAATATGGTGTATATAACAATTCATGGTGTAACTCCTTCAATTTGGCCATTGTACGAACACTTCTGTGAGCCCATGCATTTCTTGATGAAAAATTATTTTTTCTTTGCTAAACCAGATCTTTTCTCACGGATTTTTGCATTCAATTGATCCAAAATGTTTGACTAATACTATCCTGTTATTGTTTTACTGATTTGAATGTAATCAATTAACAAAATGCCTTTTGCATCTCAAAAAATTGATGCCATAACCTTTTTGGTCGATTTTGCCCACTTTGGGTGCTTCGGAGTTGAACAACTGGACTCAGTTCACACTGCGGTTTGTTGTCGCAATTCAGGATCATAGTGGTAAACCCAAGTCTCATCCATAGTTACTCTATGTATATTACTCTATGACTGGAGGGAATAGGGAATAGGATATAATATAGGGAATCGAGGTATTATTTTGCAGTACCCAGATGAGTCTAACCACCAACAGACGAAACATGTGCCCTCCAATGTAAGGGATAGGTGGGGCTCCCTCTCCCGGTCAAGCAACTAACCAATGCTCATTATGGCGGAGACTCTGGTTGTATATATATATATATATATATATATATATATATATATATATATATATATATATATATATATATATATATCATCATCATCATCAGCCCGTTTCTTCATTAAATAAATATAGAAGAAACGGGCTGATGATGATGATGATATATATATATATATATATATATATATATATATATATATATATATATATATATATATATATATATATATAATAGCAGTGTTGCTAAATGATAACAATGCTATTGTTGACTATATACGTACTCAACATTTTGTTATACGGGCATTATTTCTGTTGTTTAGTGACTTGAAAATTGCATGTCAATCATAAAATGGAATTAATTTGTGAGAATTTTTGTGCGATGATTTATTATGACGTTCGACCTGGATTATCTCAGCAGTAGTGCATCGATCAACCTACTTCGACTTTTAGCGATGAAACACCATCTATTCAATCGTACCCGGCGTTTGCTCACAGACGAATTTTAAGAAAATCGTCTAAAATCTGTTGTGGCAGAAAACATCAATACTGCGCGCGAACTGATAAAGCAAGATCGTCATTTGATATAATGTGAGATTGAGGCATCTCTGGACAGTACTATGGCAAATATATAGAAAATTTTACATGAACATTTAGTCGTAAAAGGATTTGTACAAGTTGGATTCCGCATAATTTGACAATCACTCAAAAAAAAGACTCGTGTCGATTGACACAAAGAAATGCTAAAAAAATTAATTCGTGGTTCGTCAAAAACCGTATATAACATCTACAAAATGACAAAGGTGATAAATCTTGTATGTATGCGTATCAGCCTGAAAGTAAACAGCAGTCAACTGCACAGGTTTTCAAAATGATCCGAAGCCAACAATAGTTGTTCGCACAAGAAGCACTTCAAACCAAATGGTCTCCTGGTTTTTTGGCATAAATGGGTATGTGGCACTATGGGTATAACAGTCAAATCTGAAAGATACACAACCATTTTTTTGCCAGTAGTCTTTAAAGAAATAAGAAATAACGAACATATCGGGCCGTACCGAAAATATTAGACCGGTCAAAACATCAAATTGATATGTCATCGCCGGTACAGTCCTGATTTGGCACCCAATGATTTCTTTTTGTTTCCGTTCGTGAAGAATAAACCACGTGGCCAACGATTTTCGATGCCAGACGAAGCAGTTGAAATGAAAATTGGTTCAAACGAATGTAAAAGTATATGGATCATCGGTGAGAATATTTTGAAAAACTGTAAAACCATGTGTGTACTAGATGGATTTTACATATTATACAAAATGTATTTATATTATGTTTATAATAATATATTGAAGATAATTGTTGGATAATTCGATGTATATTTGTCGTGTCATGAAATATGTTTGAATTGTTGATGGAACGACATCTTACAGCCGCAATTGTGTAACAAGATTTCATCATATCTACTTGTTTACCTGAATTTAAATATTTGCTTATTGTCACCTCACTTTTGAATCATAAAAACATACAATATTTAAAATTTGTTTCGTATTGGTAATAATTCTACGAAGATACTGTACGTGTGAAAAGTCAGATACTTTACCGATAGATGGCAGTGCGGTCGCAAAGATAGCTAAATTGATATATAAATTTACTTTTGTTTTGACAGTCTTCGCAAACAAATAACTTTGATATTTTTCCTAACATGGAAAAAAGTTAATTTCATATATTGATTAAATACGAGGGTTGCTATTTAAGTATCTGGAATAATAAATATAAACAAAAATTTTTTAATACATTTTGAACGCATCAACCGCTTCTTCTGGCGTCGAAAATCGTTGACCTTGTAGTTTATTCTTCACGGACGGGAACAAAAAGAAATCATACGGCGGATGGCCCATTAATTCGGTGTTTTGATCGATCAAATATTGAGATGTTCGGTCCGATGCGTGAGAACTCGCGTTGTGATGTCTTGCGTAGATAGTTGAGTTTTCTTATTTCTTCAAAGACTTCTGGCAAACAAATGGTTGTGTACCATTCAGAATTAACCATTCTATGATTCTCTATGAGGTCTGTAGCCACATGCCCATTTATCCCAAAAAAAAACAGACGACCATTTGTTTTGAAGTGCTTCTTGCGCGAACAACTTTTGTTGGGTTTGGCTCATTTTAAAACACCCATACATTCGACTGCTATTTACTTTTTGGCGCATACGCATGCATCCAAAATTCGTCAGATGGGTGGATATTATTCACGGCTTTTGACGCACTACGATTGAATTTTGAAGAGCATTTCTTTGCACCAATCGACACGAGCCGTTTTTTGAGCGATTGTCATATTAAGTGGAATCCAACAAGCACAAATATTTTTCAATGCTAAATTTTACATAATATCTTATGCTTGTCATACTAATGCCCAGGGATCCCTCAATATAACGCTATATCATATGACCATCTTGCTTTATCAGTTCGCTCACAGTATCGATGTTTCTTAGCACTTTACTAGATTACCTAGTACTTTACGATGTATATGTCAGATGGTGCCTAGCAACACTATTGTTGAAATATGTAATGAATTACAGATTTTATGTAGCAGCCAAGTGCTAAATAAAGAATATTATTATTATTATTAATTGGTGTCGCTTCCACCCAATCAGAGGACTTGGCCTCCTCTGATCTTCTGATCTTTCCAAGCACGAAAAGATAGCTAGCTGAAAAGATCTTCATAATAATGAAGATAGATCATTGTCGAAACAGGAGCTACTTTATAGAGTTCTCAAACTTTCTCATACTTTTTAGAAGGTATAAAAAAGTTGAGAAATTTTTTGGCGAAGTATATTGAGTTTAAAAGGAACAAAATAAATCGATCTTCGATCAATAAACCAGTATTTCACATTTGCTTTTGCCCCGTACATCTAACAATAATATTATTTTTTTAATCTGTATGTTTTTAGCAGTATTGGACTCAAATACGCCTATCAATTTGATAAAGAATGACTTCCGGTAGGGGTGTAATTTTTAGGAATATGTATTATATTTTGTGTGGATGTAAATATAAATGTACACTTTGCTAATCATAAAATTGGTGTTAAGTCAAATTATTATATTTATAAGGCTTTTGGAAACAAACAAACACAGTGTAAAAGTATATACAAGGTAAGTGAATACCATTTTGTGGTTCGGAAAATACAGCCTTATATTTTGACAACTGCCACACTTAAATGGCATCAAAAGTGTGCATCCGCAAAACCTAGATTACCTGGTACTTTACGATGTATATGTCAGGTGGTGCCTAGCAACACCATTGTTGCCAATTCCGGATACATAAATAGTAACCCTCGCATTACTTTACTTAAGTCGAAAAGCCATCGCGCAAAACTCAAAACGTGTTACGAGGACTCTGCTCTTTCACATTTTATGGTTTATAAGTAGTTTATTGAGTTTTGATGTGGTCGAATCAGTGCAGGATGCCTCGTTAAAGTCACTATCGAGGTAATGGTCAACAAAATCCATGGCCAATACAATGTCTGCTTGCAGAGTGAATATGAGAGAGATTGTGGTTATGACAGACATGTCGGACCATAGATATATTACATCTATATTGCTAATATCTGTAAGTAGAGGTGCCACGGAGTAAGTGAGATGGCAAACGTCTCCGTCTATGTCTTTTTCTATTACTCGACCCGTTGTGCGCAAATGTCGCGATAAATAAACGTAACACAAAAACATAAAAATATGTAAAATTACGCACGTCTATAACCATACTTAATTCTCGGACATGCGCATAAGACTCAAAGTAGTGGTGAGAGAACCAGACGCATATATGTCTGCACCGTAATGATTTCGCCGATTTCCAGACCTCGCTAGCAATATAGGAGTATTATATATATATATATATATATATATATATATATATATATATATATATATATATATATATATATATATATATATATATATATATATATTGAGTTTTTAACTTCTTTGGACTGCGTCTGCGTATAAGACTACAGTAATCAGGAGTTATACGCCCCCCACCGTTGGGTTCCACAATCTCATGTGGAAAGTGCAACAACCTGCATCTCCGCCATAATGAGCATTCGTTAGTTGTTAAAATGTTTCGTCTGTTGCACATGAGATTGTGGAATCCAACGGTCGGGGGTGTATAACTCCTGACTACTGTAGTCTCATTCAACGCAGTTCAAAGAAGTAAAAAAACTTCATGTATAAGCCATCCGACGAGAACTCGGCGAAAATATGGGTTGTTTGATTGTATGTATGTATATATATATATATATATATATATATATATATATATATATATATATATATATATATATATATATATATATATATATATATATATATGTGTGTGTGTGTGTCAGACGCACGCGTAGGCAACATCTTATATAAACATTTGGGCAATTAGCGCTCTAGGGGTCGAATTTACTCACCTAGGTTAGGTTATTTTCTAAAAACACCCCGAAACTGCACATCTAAAAGATGGTATAAAGTTTTCATAACAATTTTACTGCATATGGATGATATAGGTGACTTTAAAATCATGATTTTCTCTGCCTTGGTGTTTCGGCCGTCTGACTGGCGGACGAGGTGGGCCAAGCACTTACCATCACTCCGCCTCTGCTTAATGAGGTGTTGTCATAAGAATGACCACTACAAAGCGGTACTTAGACATTTATAAGTGCATTAGACATGAATAAGCGCGGTTCTAAGGAGTTTCTGCGAAGATTAGTTACTGTGATAAAATTTTTATTCATAGTCCACCAGAAATGAAGGAAAAGTCTTCCGTCAGTCGGAAAGTTTTCGGTCCACTCATTGACTAGAAAAAGAAGCGTCATGGCCATTGTTTTCTGCAATTCGTAATGCGTTATCTTCTCGACTATTTGGATAAGGGAAAGGCAGCCACAAAAATACCTGGTAAAGAAAAAGAGTTGTCTTATCACAATAATGCACCCACCCATTCACCGGCCATTCCAATGTAAAATTGGTCAATTTGAGGTAGTAATTACTAATTAGACTACTATTACTATTATTCAAAGTACTAATTAGACTATAATACTATATTAGACTATATAGTATTACTAGTATAGTATTACTACTATATTAGACTACTGTTCAAAGTACTAATTAGTCTATAAACAGAGAAGATCTGTTTGTGAAGCTACAATGTTACGGAGTGAAATCTTGTCTAATAAAATGGCTTATACATTATTTGAGTGACCGCTTTCATCGAACAAAAGTAAATGGTGCTATATCAAAAATTTTGGAAAATGATTTTAGTATCCCACAAGGGAGCGTATTAGGCCCCTTTTTGTTTCTTATATACATCAATGATCCGTATAATTTTTTTAAAAAATTATACTTAAATTTGTTTGCAGACTATACGCTCCTTTCAATAACGGGACAGAATTATGACCAAATGGTGCAAGATCTTAATTTAGGACTCTCTACATTAGATAATTGGCTATGTGTGAATAAATTAAAATTACATTATTATTTCTCGCTCGGCGGATACGTAAATAAGCAAAATTGGCGTATATGGGGCTCTGAAAACCCAAAAGTGATTGTAGAGAGTCCATTGCATCCGCAAAACGTGATTATTTAATGCGCGTTATGGTCTGGTGGTGTCATTGGCCCGTACTTCTTCGAAAACGAAAAAGAACTGACTGTAAACACCAATTCTAAGGACTATAGCTGTATGACAACCGATTATTTTTGGCCGGAAATTGAAGATTTTGATCTGCACGATATGTAGTTCCAACAAAACGGCACCACAATCCATACAACACGACCTATTTTGACTTTATTGCACGCGAAGTTCCTAGGCCGCGTAATTTCGAGATTTTGTGATGTCAATTAACGGCCGAGATTATACGATTTGTCGCGGTTGGACTACGATTTGTCGCGGTGTTTACGTAGATAATTCTCAAAGTCTTGAACAGTTAAAAACCAATATTCGTCAAGTCAAGGCCGAGATACCTGCCGAAATGGGCGGAAAAGTAATCGAAAATTATCTCAACAGGATTGAGTCGTGCAATCGGTCACGTGATGAACATTTAAATGATGTATTCCACACTTAATGGCAAAGTCGTCGAATTTAATTTTTGAGATTGTTAACTATTTGTGGATTACTGGCATGGATCTTGCATTTTAGATAACCCCACGAAAAGTTGCTTCTTGTTAAATTACAAGATCTTGCTGCCCAATTGATATTGGCATTTCGGGAAATTACGCGACAGAGAAACTGTTGGTGCAGTAAATCATTTGTTAATCGAGTTACGTGGCAGGTGACGTCGTCCTGTTATAAACAAATTTGTTCAAGGTACATATATTCTATACTCTAGTTGCTGACAAAAAAATCGCCATTCACAATCACTCGTTGCATTTTCATCTCAGTTCATGCCCAAAACCCACAAATATCAGTGACCTCTTTGGGGTGTATTTACTTTTAAGGAATTACGCAAGGATTTTCAAAGCCCTAAACGCGATTATTTTGTTTGTTTACGAAGTTCATTTTTCGCTCTAATTGAAAGTCTTATTTAATGTTGCCTTTAAACAATAATACATGGTGTTTTTCGTATAGCGTTCCATGTTTTCTAATCGAAGGAGTAATAGATTATAACGATCAAATTATACGAATTAAAAACGGCAAATTGACCATCAATACAGCGTAGAAAGAACCAAAAATACAAATCATAAAAATACAATATTCTGGTCAAAAGAAAGTCTTCATAAAATAATTATTATGGCGGTTATTACCGTTAATTTAAATATTACTATATTATAGCAATTATATTGTTGAGAACAAATAGATTTACCTCATTTGAATGACATTTATCTGCTTTTTAGCGAATAATTTCTGGGATGTCTGAACTTAAACAATCGAAATTTACGATTATTTATGTTGAGAATATTCGTTCGCAAACTCATGTTCAGCATATATATATATATATATATATATATATATATATATATATATATATATATATATATATATATATATATATATATAATTATTCTTAGGCGTGTATAGACCCGGTTGGATCACGCAAAACACTCTGACTCATTTTCGAGTGTGGATTCTCTTTCCGCCCACTTTGTCCCCGATCTCCTCGAAACTTCGCTCTCTGATGCAACGTTCTTCTATCCTCAATCTCTGTCGGGCCCTTTTGTGCTTTTTCCAGATCAGCTCCGACTTGTGCGATTTATGGTACTGTTGACTTGATTCCTTGTATGTATGTAAGTATTCTGTTGGTGAGTCTTGTCGGTGGGAGTTTACTGATATGTCCATAGAATTTCAATCTTCTTTTTCTTATGTCCGCCACTATGTTGGACATTCTCTCTGTGGTCATTTTAGAATGTAGTCTGTATCCTTCCTCTGTCATTTTTGGGTCGAGAATCTTTCTCATAATTTAGCGTTCTTCTTTTAATATGTTTTCTATGCCGCTTTTTGTATGAAGTGTAAGTGTCTCGCTTGCGTATAGTACCTCTGATTTGATTACTGTAGTGTCTTATTTTTGCGTGTGTGGATATGCATTTCTTATTGTAGATATTGTGTGTCTTGCCGTATGCCCCCTTCATCTTCTGCACCGAGTCTTCTGTGCTATCTTCCCTCCTCCTGTGGGTTCGAGGCTCTAGCCCAGGCATTTGAAGGGAGTGATCCTATTTATTTTGAAGTATTTCGTTTTCAAATTTTGGACATCTAATTTTGAGCAGAATAATTCGGTTCTTTGAAGAAATCGGTTTTCTTGAAGAATTCTGTTTGAAAGGAGATTTGTAGGCCGACATTCCTTGAGGACTGAAATGCTCGTTTGCGTCGCTGCAATGCACTTTCGCACTCCGAGTCCCACCACGGGTGTTTTATGTTATTTTTTAATGGGATCAGTTTCTGTGCTTTTTGTGTAATTTTTTGTGGAATTTTTCCCATGTATCTGCCTGTTCCTTTTCCCATTCCTCTGTTATGTTGAATTCCTTCATCTTTTTCATATCGAATTTCTGTAAATTTGCTTTCTTGTGATGAACTCTCCTTGGGGTGAACTTGACTTAGATTCGTGTTAGGTAGTGGTCTGAGTCAATGTTCGCGCCCCTGCGGACTTGGAGATCTTCTATCTCTCTTTGTTGTGGTGTTATCTAGAATTCTCCAATCTGTTGTATAGGCCATCTCCATGTCTTTTGTTTTCGTGGAGATTTTTTTAGGGATGCTGACATGATCTTCAGGTCAGGTCATGTCAGGTTAGGTCAGGTCATGTTGGCATAGTTCGATGAGTCTTGAGCCGTTTTGTTGGCAAATTTGTGACCGGTGAATTTGCCTACGGTTTTCTGATGGATATTTTCTCTACCGATTTGTGCGTTAAAGTCGCTCAGTAAAATTTTGATATCATCCTTTGGGACGTTTGCCTTCTCTAGTTTTGCCTAAAATTTCTCTGATTTTCTTAATAGAGTTAATTATCCCCTTTATGTACCACAAAAGCCATGCTTAGAAGCGGAGAGCCCTTGGCGACTCGTTTGTCTGTCCTGCTTTTGAATATGCGATAGTTCCCGTAGTCTACCGTGTCCTCATCCATGATGGGTTTTTCTTGTAGGGCAAGTAACTTTTACCTGTCAAGTTCTGAAATTAGGTTGTGAAGTTTTCCTGGTTGAATCATCATGTTGATGTTGAAGGTGCCAATATATGTAGGTGCTCCGATGTAGGAAAGCTCCGACTTTTTTTGATATCGTGAAAGTCCAGGTTTCCCAGAATCCGAGCATCCATATATATATCTACATATATATATATATATATATATATATATATATATATATATATATATATATATATATATATATATATATATATATATATATGTATATATATATATATATATATATATATATATATATATATATATATATATATATATATATATATATATATCACGTATGGGCCCTGGTGGACCACGCGAAATATAATTAGAGGCGTTTGTTGTTGTTAGCCTTCCTTTGAGCCCATACTAATTTCATTCTTTCGCTATGAGCTTTTTTCCTTTCGTCAGACCAAGTTGTTCCAGTCTTCCTACATTTTTCTCTCTGGCCAACCTTCCAAACGTTAACCTTGTGTCTGAAACAACCTCTATCCTGAATTTCACTTTGTGTAATATTTGCTGATCTTAGGTCCTCTTTAATTGCCGCAATCCATTTAATTATTTCTAATCCATTTAATTATTTTCCATTTAACTATTTTTAGCTCTACTCCTATTTTCATAAAATTCGACTATTTGTCTAGTTAGCCTACTCGGATTCATGCGTTTGATGTGTCCGTAAAACTTAAGTCTTCTTTTTCTCATATCGCTATGTATATCTGTGTATTGTTTAATTTCTTGGTTTTCTCGAAGTCGGTATGTTGTGCTATTTATTTGTTTGGGGCCTAGGATTTTTCTTATGATTTTTCTTTCCTTCTTTTCAATGTCCTCGATGTCCCTCTTTCTATTCAAAATGAGCGTTTCTGCAGCATATAGACATTCTGGCTTAATAACCGTGTTGTAATGTTTCAGTTTTGTGTTTTTAGATAGGCATTTTTTGTTGTAAATATTTTGTGTAAGTCTCAATGCCGTTTCCATTTTTTGACATCTACCCTTATTGGCCGCTTTTTCCAACCCATTTTTTCATGATTATTTCACCCAAATATTTGAATTGAGAGACTCGTCTGATGTTACCATATTTTGTTTTTATATATATATATATATATATATATATATATATATATATATATATATATATATATATATATATATATATATATATAGTTTTATTGTGGTTTTCGGTAAATTATTAATAAATTTTTTTTTATTGTTTTGTTAACGTTTTGGTTTATTTATAAAACCATCCTCAGAACAATTCTACAATATATTTATATATATTTATATATATATATATATATATATATTTTTACAAACAATACAGATTTATATTTAAAAACCTACCAACTATATCTTATTGAATAATTAATTACCTAATTTTTTTACATGAAATATGACACTAATCTTCAGTTGACACATTTTGACTTTTACATCTAAAAGGACGTACAATTTGGTGGGAAAAAATCCAGATGCGGATGAACAGGGCAGTTATTAACAAGCAATTTCCTCTTTCAGTTGTTTGTCCCATGATCCTAATTCACTTTCGAAAATATCAGCGGTCATCCATGCTCGCTTGTTTGCTATAAAATTAACTGCTAGTTTTTCTTACGTTTATAAAAACATCTGAGTTTGCTGAATTTGCCAATAACTAAAAATTTACGTTTTTCAGTTCGGGTCATGCTTGCGCACACAAGAACGGCTATCCTTCAATAGTTTTGTCCCGATACATTTTTCTCCCTTAAAGTTCATTGTACGATCTGGAGCAAGTTCATTGGCGTTAATAACATCGCTAGCGTCATAGTATCTAAGATGTCGAATTCATTTTGATTTAACCCGACTCATCGCATTTTCCAGGTTTACACTCGAACCTTCTCCATGAATCTTACTAGAACTTATATTACGCCGCTTTTTGGATCTATGCAACCAACCCGAATCGTAAGAATATCCAGCAATATGTTGTCTTTTTCAAAGCCCTGGATTAGCAGATCGACTTATTTAGCACCACTTTCTATCTCTTGAATTATTGAAATGTCTTCATTCATTGTTAAAGCCTTCCGAACCATTTTAGCGGAATTAACTTCGATTGATTTATCCATACTTAAAACACAATTCGTTTATAAGTCCGCTTAGACACGATCACAAACATCACAACTTTACTATACAACACCAACAAGAAAACTAAAGTTGCTAAATAAAATTATCGGGAATAAGCCATTTAATACAAATACATAACTCTACGTAAATAATGCTGGACTTACTCCAGCATTACTAATCACAAAAAAACTGCGGAAACTTTTGTCGGTCAGTCCAAAGGCGACAGACTTTTGCTTTGATTTCTCGCCGTTCTACCACACCAATATCCAAAAAAAAAAAAAAATAATTATAAATAACAATTACCTTATATTTTAATACGCGGACTAGGAAATATGGTACTTTCTATCCGAAGTACTTAAATAACAGAGTAAGATATACAAAATGATTTTATTGCAAAAAAGTTAAGTATTAGAATATGATGTAAACCAAATGTCAGATTAAATATAAAATATGTGTACAAATTCACAATAAAGAAATATTTATAAATAAATTTATTAGGTAAAAGAAATAAATTTATTAAGTTTTGAGTGTTGAGTCTATTACTAACACCTGGCATTGCCAAAAAGAAACCCGGAGGTCCCAAAATAAACCGAACCTCGCACATCCTAACCTGAGGACCGATTTTTGTCAATAGATTCGGTGAGGCAGGCGCATCTGTCGGTATGGCACATGCCTCGATCGGGTAGCAGGTAATTCTTGATGAATTGAAAAAATAACGTCAAAACCATTGTGCAATGTCAAAAATCTATCCCCGGGTCGAATCGAAGAATGATCGGCGCTTAGTCAAAGGTATACCGAGGTAAACATTGGCTTTTGATGCGGAACATTTTCGATTCCGCAATTTTTGATATCCAGCGATATATCGATTTAAAACGAAAGTAGTTGTTTGGCGAGGAAAAATCCCATTATTAAGATTCCTTAAACTGAATTCCTTATGTTGTTGAGTCAGATATTTTTTATAGATCTGAGGGAAAAATATTTGAAGAAATCGATCTGTCTCAATTTCCTTGATTTTATAACGTTTATATTCTTAAGGTTTTTTGAACAAGTACAACAAGTTGTCAACAGAATTATACCATAAGTAGAACAGAATATTAAGTTCAATGAATACAAAAATGTTTCTAAAAATAACTTAAAAATAGATTCAGTCTTTGTACTATATTTATTATTATCTATAACTGTCTGAAACCGTGTAGGCAGTGATCTTACTCTTATTTGTTATATTACTTAATATATTTTTCTATTCTAAAAGTAATAGTGTCTAAAGAATTAATCGTTGTACATTTGGTTTTTTACAGGTTTTCCTCCACTGAATGTAATACATTTTCAATAGAGTGTTCATTCTGATTTCATTGATGTTATTAGTATTTTTTACTACTTCTGTTTATATATTGTTTGGTATTTATCTCTTCTTTAAAAATGTGTTCTTTATCAATTTGACTTCATTTTGCTGTACAATATCTATTTCTTTTTCTAATTTGCCATTACTCTCAATTACATAGGCCTATAAGAAAAAAAAATGGTGCCTAGGATTTTAGAACTAATTTTAGTTGTATTTGAGGCACTAACTCTAAATGTGAAATCAGTTTTTCTCTATCTGCTCTTCTTTTTAAATACATCCACTTATTCATCAATGTGTTTTTCAATTCAATTTTTACATTTAAGTATGAGTGCACATCGATCAAATTCACACCAAATATTTTTGCTTCTTGTGCCTTTGGGATAGCAGAGACAAAACATACCACTGGTTTGGAAAAGAGTTGCCAAAGAGAGAAAACATAGACGTTGGGGAAAATAATGTCATTAACTACCCATAGTTGGACGAGAGAAAATCATCTGTTCTCCACTGCATATCAACCTAGGCTTAATGAAGCAGTTTGTAAAGGCTCTTGATAAGAATGGATCATGCTTTGGATATATAATGAAACAAAAAATGCTTCAGCTGAGTACGGAGTAAATTAAAGCAGGGATATTTGATCCACAAAAAATTCAACTAATTAAGTATCCTACCTTCGTAAAATCGATAAATGAGGCTGAGCGAAAAACTTGGGCTTCATTTATTGCAGTTGTCAGAAATTTTCTGGGCAAACGTAAAGCTGAAAACTATGTTGAACTGGCAAACAAGATGCTTAACAATTTCAGATCCTTTGGGTGTAATTAGGGACCATTAAGATTCACTATTTACACAGCCACGTTTTCTCCAAAATTTAGGCGACACAAGTAAGAAACAAGGTGAAAGATATCACCAGGATATTAAAACAATGGAGGACAGCTATCCTGGTAGATGGGATATGCACATAATAGACGATTACTGCTGGAGTTTAAAAGAGGACTGTTTCAAAACACATTCAAGAATGTAACGGAAAAGAAGCTTCTGAAGTGTTCAGTGACTAGTTGGTTTCATCGATGACCTTTTCCTTTATCTTTGTATGTAATAATATTTGTATAATTGTATTGGAATATTTGCATAATAATACAAATTCATTGTTTAATTTTTTTATTCGATCCATGGATTTAATTTAAAATATTGTTACGTATATTTCACTAAAATACTATACCCTTGAAATTTCAGCTCCTAGGGAAAAATTAATGCCATAATTGAATTCATGGTATCAAATTCGTATGAAATCAGCTCCAAATACCCCGGCACCAAAACAACTGTATTATCCTTCCCAAATACTTTTTTAACATTTACTCTATATTGTGTTGTAAATTTGTATCTTCCATGGTATAGTTGATAACGCTATTCTTCCGTAATTTTCGCATATTGTTTTATTTCCTTTTTATATTGGCAATATAATTCCTGTTTTCTATTCGTTGTACTCTTTATTATCTCATTTAAAAGTTTTGTCATTTTATTTCCTCCCGTACCCATATATTTCATTATTTCTGGAACTATGGTGTCTTCCCGGCGCTTTTTCCAATTCGTTTGGGCATTCGTTTCCGATTCTAATAGTTCTTCTACGTATTATCTCCATCTTTCCATTATTTTAGCTTGTTCAGTAATTTATTTTCCATTTATATCTTTGATATTTATCATATTATATTATTTTTCCTTTCTTAGTTGCTTTAGGGTTCCAGAAAATAATTTCTCATTTTCTTTGAAATTTTTTGGATTCTTTTTTCCAAAGTTTTCCCATGAATCTTCTTTAGCTTTTTTTAGTTCAATTTTTCCTTGGTTTTGTCTTTCCTTAGATTCTTCATAATCTCCTACTTTCCATATTTTTAGATATTTTTTGCATTTTTGTGTTTTGCTCTTTGAAATGAATGAAATTATGTTGAAAAATATAAGAAATCTACTTACGTCTCGTATCATATATTCTGTAGAAATAGTTTATTGTCACGAAATATTCATAATGGTTTCCTTCTAATTGATAAAAATTTACCCACAGTGTTTAATATTCAAAAGAGAATTTTATCAACCAGCATGCTCTTTTGGTTCATAATATGATACTAATAATCCTGAAATAAGAGTGTTTTTAAGATCCCTTTTATATAACTACACTCGAAGAGATTTAGCACTAACTAGATTAAATCATCTCCTAATGATGCTAATATGGTAAGCGAAACGCAGATCGAGAAGTTAGTGGTAAATTGTTTCGAGTTTAATGTTTCACACGGAAGGTTCCAATAGAAGAATTGACCCTTCTATATAGTATTTGATATTTGATTTGGTTTTGGTTTTCTTCAAAAATTATTGACTTCTCCACAAACGATGCCTTGCTTTCAAAGCGCATTATTTCGCGTATTTTGTGTAATGGTTTTAATTAAAAGAGCGTACAGATAATTATTTTGTAGTTTAAAATAATTTGTTTCCCCAAAAAAACATTTCTGATATCGCGTAGGTCGCGGTAGATCTTTCATTCTTTCAAATTTTTGTTATTTGTAGTCTGCTTGAGTAATATTATGCATTTTCTTGCAGAAATACAGTATTTCTTTTTAAAATAGTTTGTATGACCGAACAGTACATGCATTTTGTTAACTAATTGTGTTTTCTGACTGTACGTACATTTTCTATTTACTGACTCCGTCATTATTCATTTAAGTTAACTCGATTGACTGGGTTGGCTGTTGGTAAAATATAGTTATGAATCAATTTGAAAGAAAATACGCCTGGAAACTAATGCATTATTTTCTAATCTGACATATTTTTTGGTCAGCAAAGAGTTTGTACAGTTGACTGTTAGTGGTATACATTTTTTGATAATTGTCACTAAACCAAAACATGTCTCAGATTAATAAAATAGTACACAGTGAAAGAATATAAGAAGTTTACTAGCCTGTATTCATTCAAATTGGTTATCGGATTATAAGTACAGTACGGATTATACGTATCAAGATCATAAGTACAGTACATAAAACTAATATTAAAGTTAACTATGTAAGCAATTGTATACCAATTGCAACTTTTTTAAAAAAAGGCATATATTTTTACGTGTTTTATCCATTATCTTATCCAAAATGTAACAATTTTCTATGTAAACAATAATATATATTATTAATAAAATTTGTGCCGGTTTAAAAATAATTTTTAATTCTTATTATTTTTTTATCAAGTGCTCCTTATTAATATTGATGCAGTAACGTATTTTGCTTCAATTTTCTTAGTTACCTTATAACATGAAATGTAACCGATAGTTACTTCTTTTAATTTTCTGTACATATAATAAACAAATTAATTTATTTTAAATTCTCTATACGAAAGTATATTAATATAATATTTATTACCGAAGTGTGTTTCAGTAATTACTTTTTGACAACTAAACTAAAATTTTACGACTATAAATCATGGTGTTGCATGGATTATCACCGAAAAACTATTTCGCTGGTTTAAAACATCGGAATCTTGACACAAAAAGTCTGTCACTAGATGTAATTTACGATTTTTCAGCTGGCATTTTCGCCGAAAGCTTTATGAATGGCGCAGCTGAATGAGAGACACTTTTTACGTTCACATTTCGTCCTTAAGGACATCTCAAAAGGGTCCGAGCGATCTCCCGGTGACAAAAGTTTTCTCGGGTTCTTTGCACGTTAAATATAGCGAATCCACTATTGTATTTTCTGAATGAGAGCAGGTTATGATTTTTTGTTCGAGGCACCTGAACATTTAAAAGCCCAGACTATGGCACAGAAACCAGGTTGGAATGTTTGTATCGAATAATTTTTATTAAGTAAATAAAATTATTGTAGCTGCATCATTTATAGAAGTTATTTAAAGTATTTGCCTCACATTCTTGAAGTAATTATATATTTAGTATTACTTTAGAATAAAGTTTACAAAAATAGGTGTTTCTTAACTTTTTAAAAAGGTGTAAAAACATAAAATGAGCTGCTATAATAAATCTATGTCTTGTCAAGACAATATGGTACTTTCCTGAATATATCTAAAAAATGTTTTAGATAAAATCTGCAAAATTTTAATTAATAATATAAATTTATATAAAGGTTGTCCAATAAGAGTGTCAGAACGTTAAAATGAAGTACAATGATTGTCGTGTACTAAAAACTAAATTACACCACATTAGCAAAAAGAGAGTTAATTGAATGAGATAAATCACTTTTACATCTTTTATTAAACTGATGTACTTAAACTCCAAAGATGTTCTTAATCTACATTTTCTTTTCAATATAAAACTACTGGAAAGAGTATGTGATTATGCAAGTGGGACCAGAATGGTAGCTGCATATGGCCGACTACTGTTTCCGGTTTGGCAGTGGCGTACGGCAAGTATGAATAAGGACAAAAAACTGATAAAAGTTTACAGTTGTCTAAAACAATAAATTACTGTATCATTATCGTAACTGTATTAAATTAATGAAGACTTACTAGATACGGCAGAAAAACGTAAAAATTAAAAATAATTTTAAAAAATTTATTTTTTCAAACAATAAAGTATCTTTTATGTGGCCAATACGACAAAAAGTTATTAAGAAATTAGAATCTCCTGTCATAAAATCATATTATTTCCAAAAATTGATTAGGTAATCAGTTACATCTTGCACCGAGTTAATGTTCATTTTTAAATTAGGTATATATATATTCGTAAATGAAATAAAAAGCCGTAATATTCACTAAATTAATTATTATTAAAATATATATCCTTTCTGTATTTAGTTGTTCAGTGTTTAATGTCTTTTTTTTTAATTACTTTGTATATGTACTACGAATTTTTTCATCTACTACAGCGTTTCTACAAATATAATTAATTCTTGTTGTGTAAATAGTCAATAAATAAACTAAAGTGTTAGATATAAACTCGAGTATAAATTCATTTTTCACAACAACCAAAAAAAAGCTAACTTTCAAGAATAAATGCTATGAAAGATGTATATCAAAATAATAAAATAAAAAACATATTTTAAACAGTTTACTTCAATTGTTGGAACAACATTTCGTACTAGTCTCACTTTTACCTTAGATGTTCGATCAAGACAGTTCTCAGCAAAATGATGGGAACATAAAAACCTACTGGAGTTTGAAATAAAGTCTGGCTTTTTATTAAAATTAATCCATTGTGTTCTTCTATTTGGAACTTTGGGAAACCTTGAAAAAAGATAAACTGGTTTAATAACATAAAATTCAAATGAAAATGGAAGTAAGATTTGCATTTATTAGTACAATAATTGCTGAAAAAAAAGGAATATAAAAAGGGCAACACCCTGTATTATTAGCTATATTTTATAGGGTCTTTATAAGAGTAAAGTGAAATGTTTTATATGTATCAAATGAAAACTAAAAAATAATCTGAATTTTTAAAGCCCAGTATCTCAGAAAACTAAACATTTTTGAACATACGTTAAAGTTAAAGTTAAGTTCTAAAAAAAGATAATCACTATCTTGAATAGCATTATAATTATATTATTTTACTAACACAACTAGACTAACGCAAATTTACTAACACAAGGTCAAAAGTTAAATTCATGGGTGACATCTCAGAGCCCTTCGAAATTAAAACTGGAGTGAGCCAAGGGGATGGACTCTCGCCACTCTTATTTAACAGTGTTCTAGAAAAAGTAAAACAGCGGTGGCGTAAAAAAAAGTCGGCCTTGCATATTGATCAGCCTATTAAACTGGGAAAACCAACATCAAAATTGATTGTCTGGCGTTTGCTGATGATCTAGCAATTTTGGCTCAAGATGCATTGACGGCACAGAAACAGTACATGACTTGATCCTAAAAGAAACAGCAGAAAGGGTAGGACTCCAAATTTCCTTTGAAAGACATAATGCATGACCTGCAACAGACTAAGAACACCATTTCTAAAAACAAAATTTGGTAACATCAGACGAGTCTCTCAATTCAAATATTTGGGTCAAATAATCATGGAAAATGGGTTGGAAAAAGCGACAAATAAGGGTAGATGTCAAAAAATGGAAACAGCATTGAGACTTACACAAAATATTTACAACAAAAAATGCCTATCTAAAAACACAAAAGTGAGACATTACAACACAGTTATTAAGCCAGAATGTCTATATGAGGCAAAAACGCCAGACGGCAGACTTAAGTTTTATGGACACATAAAACGGATGAATCCGAGTAGGCTAACTAGACAAATAGTCGAATTTTATGAAAATAGGATTAGAGCTAAAGCAGAAATAATTAAATGGATTGCTGCAATTAAAGAGGACCTAAGATCAGCAAATATTACACAAAGTGAAATTCAGGAGATTCAATTAGAGGCTGTTTCAGACACAAGGTTGACGATTGGAAAGTTGGCCAGAGAGAAAAATGTAGGAAGACTGGAACAACGTGGTCTGACGAAAGGAAAAAAGCTCATAGCGAAAGAATGAAATTAGTATAGGCGCAAAGGAAGGCTAACAACAACAAACGTCTCTAATTGAACTTCGCGTGGTCCACCAGGGCCCATACGTGAAAAATAATAATATATTATTTTAAATTTAGAATTATAAGCACTTACCTATGTAATGTTACTCCTGAATTTTGATTTTTTTTCGTGCCAGGGAACAACTACAAGACGAACAACAAACCATATTTTGTGTTTTACGTTACTTCCGATATTATTGCTTTTATTGTCAATATAATAAGTATTAATATGTATTTACACTAGAACACACAAAAAGTATTCCAGTACACTTATTCGGCACTTATTGATTAAAACACAATAAAATTGTTCTAATCTACTATTAAACTTTTGGAGAACTCTGCGAGCAGTGAAACAGTGCGGACGTATTCCTTCCGGTTTACGGTTTTTTTACGTATTCCGTTATCGGTTTTACAGCGGCAAAAAGAGTGCGATAAAATTCTATGAATAAAAATAGAAACTAACGTTGAACGGGACAATATTTAAAATCACAAGTGCGGTACAAATTAACATTTTAATATTGCCTGCCCGTCGGGGCTGGCAAATGGAACAATGACATCTCAAAAACGTAACAGTGACCACTTATCTCCACCGATAAACAATGTACAAAAACGATACCAGTGGGATCCTAAAAATATGTTAACCCAAAATAGATATTATTTACCACCAGAGCTAGAACCATCAGATGATAGCAGCCAGCCAGGAACTTCTTATACTAAAGTAAAAATACGGAAACTCCCTCCAATTTTTCTACACGGTCAAAACAATCACAAAGAAGTTGTAAGCGATATAAAAAAATATCCAGCAGTGAATTTACCACAGTAGCCACAAGTAAGCCGTTAAAGATCAATTTAACCTCTGACAATGATTATCGTGCTTTAGCTAAACATTATCTAGACAATAAAATTCAATTTCACACATATCAGGATCCAAAAACTAAACCACTAGCAGCAGCATTAAAAAATGTTCCCTTCTCTCTAACTACAGAGGATATTAAAGCACTTTTAAAACAATATGATGTGCCTATATTAAAAATTAATAGACTACTACAAAGGCAGAACTCCAATGCTGGTAGTTATTGTCGAATTAACAGCAAATGAGAAAGCTGAAGAGATTTATAAAGTAAACAGACTGGAAAACTCTGTAATCACAGTTGAATCAAGAAGACTAGCCAAAAACATTCCGCAATGCCACCGGTGTCAACAAACAGGGCATACTAAAAATTACTGTAAGCTTCATCCAAAATGTGTTAAATGTGCAGGTGATCACTATTATACCGAGTGTGCTAAAAAAATAGCAGACCCGCCAACTTATGTAAACTGTAACGGTGAACACCCCGCAAACTATAAGGAATGCAGCTATTACCTCGAGAGTACTGGATTCAGTAGAACCCCAAGAATAAATCAACACTATACATCAACCCACAATACTTACACCACTCAGACAGCAACTTCAAGTCAAAAGAAAACCTATGCAGAAACCCTAACACGCCCTTCACAAGAAAATCTCTCTCCATCATTCCTCAACAATATTCTCTCGACTCTCCTTGACCTTTTGAAACCGTATATCACACATATTAAAAATTTCCTTTTAACAAACCTTTTCCCAATACTGTTAAATGGCCCATAATCAAAAACTAATTAACAATTATCAACAAACCTTCAACGGTCCTAAAATACTCAATTGGAATGCCAATGGA
The DNA here is from genome assembly GCA_031761425.1 of Cosmopolites sordidus. NCBI lineage: Eukaryota > Metazoa > Arthropoda > Insecta > Coleoptera > Curculionidae > Cosmopolites > Cosmopolites sordidus. Next base: position 209,564 of record JARFXV010000820.1, on the reverse strand, counting down.
ATTCAGGCTCAACGATCCATCTTTATAGCCTTCTTAGCCCGTCACAACATTGACATAGCCTGCATCAGCGAAACCCATCTTGCTAATAAAGAGAAATTGAAAATACCAGGTTATAAAATCTATCGAACCGATAGAGAAGCTCGGGTAGCCTCGGGCGGAGTCGCCATCTTAATCAAAAACAAAATATCTCACACACCAGTCGATATGCCAAAAGTTACAAGCTTAGAAATTGTATCAATCAAAGTAAACTTTCTCAATAGCACCAGCATCCAGTTATACACTGTCTACAAACAACCCAACAAAAAATTAATGGACAACGACTTACAGGCAATTTTTAATACCACAGAGGCAACATTGTTAATTGGAGATCTTAACTCCAAAAACACTGTGTGGGGCTGTCGCCAAACCAACCCAAATGGGGTAAAGCTAAATGAAATTGCAGCAAAGTACAACCTACAGGTACTCGCACCGGATGATCACACATATTACCCATACAGGAAAGATCACAAACCTGATATTTTGGACATAATCGTACAAAAAAATGTAAGAAAAGAACTTCATCAAACAGTGCATATAGAGCTCGATTCAGATCATCTGCCAGTTATAATTACATTTCAAGCCGAACCTGTTAAAAATTTTCCTAAGGCAAAACTCATCAATGGCAAGGTAAACTGGGAACTCTTCAAGAACAGAATAGACTCCAAACTGGTACAAATACCTCTCACAACGAAAACAAATATGGATAAACAAGTTACACATATTACAACAACAATTCAAGAAAGCATACGCCTCTCAACAACGCCACCAAAAACAAGAAAAACATTTAAAAACAATACCCCTCCTACCTCTACAAATCAACTAATTAAGCAAAAGAATCGGGCCAGACGAGAATGGCAGAGAACAAGGGATCCTGCAACCAAAAATCTAGTTAATAACTTATCGCATCGCATTAAGTGAGAACTAGATACTCTTAGAATAATTGAATACCAAAAGCGCATAAGTGATCTAGAGCTGCAAGATCCAGGATTGTGGAGATCTACTAAGAAAATCCTACGAAAATCGGAAGAAATCCCATCTGTTCTGGTTAATAATACATTGCTACATAGCGATGAAGAGAAATGTACTGCTTTTGGTGACCACTTGGAAACACTGTTTGATCAACAGCATACACAACAGGCCTTCGCAAATTTGATACAAAATGAAGTGAAAACCCACAGACCACTAGCTGGTGTAGACATCAAACCTACATCGCCACAGGAGATAATGTCAGTAATTAAAACCCTATCGATTAAAAAAGCACCGGGCCATGACCAAATACCGAATTTAATACTCAAAAATGCAAGCAAAAAGCTGATTGCCTACCTAAGTTCACTTTTTAACTCTTGTCTAAAATTGGGATATTTTCCACAAACATGGAAGCACTCATACATTTTGCTTTTCCCAAAGCCAGGAAAAGATCACAAACTTATTTCAAGTTATAGGCCAATAAGCCTCCTATCTACAATGGCTAAACTCTTTGAAAAAATTATATACGACAGATTAAACCAAGCGATTGTCAACGAGAACATAATTCGAGCCTTCCAGTTTGGTTTCAAACAAGGGCATTCTACGTGTCATCAACTCCAACGCTTAACAGAAACTATAGAAGAGGGGTTTGAGAACAAGGAGTACACTCTAACCATATTCTTAGATTTGGCCCAAGCCTTTGATAGTGTATGGTATGACGGACTAAAACATAAAATAACATCGGCTAAGATTCCGGAATATTTAAAAGCCATCCTTTTTTCATATATAAACGACAGATCCTTCCAAATATCCATACACAACGCAACATCAACTATTAGACAAATTAAAACCGGCGTACCACAGGGGAGTATACTTGGCCCAATTCTTTTTAACCTATATACACACGACATACCAGAAACAGAAGCCTCTCTTCTAATGTTTGCAGATGACACAGCTATTCTAATCAAGGAACAGAATCTTGAACTTGGGGTAACCAAACTTCAAGAAGCTACAAATACCATTGTAAAATGGCTCAATAAATGGAATTTAAAAATCAATACAGAAAAGTGCGCAGCAAACATTTTTACTTTAAGGAGAATCAATAACCCTCCGATTATTCACATAAATCAACACCCAGTCGCTTGGAAAACAAACGAAGAATATGTTAAATATCTGGCTGTACACCTGGATACCAGATTAACGTGGAGAATACACATAATTCGCAAACTCAACGAAGGGTATGCCAGACTCTCTCAACTCTACCCGCTTATCAACAGGAGATCCTCATTAAAAACAGAATGTACCTTATTGCTATACAAATCACTAACTCGGCCTTTAATCCTTTATGTATGCGTTATCTGGGGCAACGCATCGCCTACCAATGTACATAAAATGCAGGTTCTACAAAACAAAATATTACGAATAGCTGTGAATGCCGAATGGTACGTAACTAATCGACAACTGCACCAAGAACTCGGTCTACTAACAGTGTCAGAGTATATTAAAAAACGAACGATCATCTTTCATCAGAGGCTAGAGCAATCTTCCAGCACTGAACATTATCTACTAGGACGCAGAAACATACGTACAAGACTGAAGAGGAAACTACCTCAAGATATGTATTTAGAATAGATTTGTGATGTTAATGTTAAAACTTTCATTACAACACTGTCTTGTAGAACAATTGTAATTGTTGAGCAGACATTTCCATAAATAAAAAAAAACTATTAAACTTTTAAGTTGTTTGCAGCAAGAACCAAAATTCCAAAACAATCAGTCATCTGTGGTGTTTATACGTGCATAAAAATGGCCAACGCTTCTTCCTGTTAGTTTTATATTCAAAGACATTTTCAATTTGAATGCAAATTATAACCGGATAATTTTAATTTTACCTTGAAGAAAACCCGAATAAAAATCCTCAAGTGTTTGAGGAGTTAGTTAGTTTATCATCCTTAGAAAGTCACTGTTGGGCTGATTGAGTGATAGAGCCTTATTTTTTGGAAAACGATAAGTGAAATCGTGTTACAGTTAATGGTAAAGAATATTGGCCTTAACATATCAATGTGGATATAAACAATGTTTTCTTTCAAAAATACGATGCGACTAGTCACATCACAATCAACTTATTTCAAGAAAAGCTTCTTGAATGCGTTATTTCGTGAAATGGTAATGTCAACTGGCCACCAAGATCATGCTATCTTACTCACATTGAATCATTTTTTGGGGATATATTACATTTCTTGTTTACAGAAATACACCTCGAACAATTCTCGAGATTAACCGAAATATTCAGACCATTGAAAATATACCACGCTATATGTGTCAAAAAGTAAACCAAAATTCGGTCTCCAGAATGTATTCCATCAGACGGAACCGAGGGGGCATTTCCACATTATTTTCAAAGCAACTGTCATAATTTGTTCTTCAAGAAAAAATAACAATCATCGGATTATTACTTGCAGTTTTCATTCCGTCTCATTTTAAAATTTTGATACTCTTATTGGATACGCAATGGTGCTGAATCAGGTTTATGTGTATGAAAATTTATTAAAATTATGTGCATAGTGGTTCCAAGTGGCTTTGCAATTTTAAAGCAGATCAAAAAAGCAAGGAAAGCTATTGAAATGATGCTTTAATAGAAGACGTATCAGTGTCCACCTCTATCGCGTGTTCTAGATTGATTTTCAAGATTGTTGTTCATTGAAAAATATTGCTACCCATATTTTTTTTGTATACAGCCGAAAACCATTGTAGTAAACCATTTTCGCTTGGTGACATACGTTTTTCGGTCCGACTCCATCTGCAATTCGTTGTGATAAACTAAAAAAAATAACTATTTTTAAATTAGAATGTTACGGGATATGAAAAAATGGATGGTCAATGACAACGTATAACTTAACAATTGAAGGGGCAAGTGGAAGAAGGGGTTATGTTACAAAAATATGCAAATGAGATAATTCGATTTTAGTAAAATTAATTGGCATTTTTTAACTGAAGATAATTTTAAAATTTGGTTTATTTTATTAATAGGACTAGTTTGAAAATTATTTTCAAGAATATACAAATATTAGCTACTCATTAATTTTTAAAAAAATTTTAAATTTAGATTTGCATAATCCCTTCTTCCATTTCCTAGCAGTAATAAAAGTTCAATGAACATGCAAATAAAGTCAAGTACTTTTATAAAACTTTTTAACATAGGAAAACATGTTAAGTATACAATAATAATGCATTCCTAAGAAAATTGAAAATTATAATAAACAGAAAATCATAGGATTAGGTATTCGAATATGACACGAAATTATTTAGTATGTCTTCTTTTTTGTGTTGGGTTTTCACTGCACTCTAATAATATTTTCATAAAATCCTCTATGTTCTTCTTGAGTAATGGGTTACTGATCTCAAATATTGTATTTTTTTTTGTGATAGTATATTTGAGAGGGGCTTATCATTTTTTGATGGCTTATTTTTAAATAAGGAAACTTTTTGAAAGGAGCATATTCATCGTATGTTTCCTTATATAGGTAACTACCAAATTTTTCAATACGTATACATTTTATGCCATCTCTAAATTATACTTTTTCATTCAGTCCTTTTTATTCAGCAATCTTATTTTAGTTGGTAAGCTATCTACATCACCAAAGTACTGTTCCATATCGTTAATCGTCGACTGTTTTGTGCATGCTGTTTTAATGATCTGTCTATATTGTTCCGAGGTAAGTATGGTAGTTTCCTTTTTTTAGAAGTTTTTATATAGGCCCAAAATTTCTCTCTGAGACTAAATACGTATATCCTACCTATGGAAATTTGTGATCAATCACCTTAAAGGTATCTTTCAATATCATCAGCTTATACAAACAAATCACATGAAAATTCGTGTTTTGGCCACAGCATGAGTCCGACCATATTGTAAGATGTTTTCTTTTTTTGGCATTTTTACATTTAATTATTTTTACATTTAAGTTTATGAGAAATTCTATAAGCAGCTTACAACATCTGCACTATCTCTACCAGCTACATCTTCAGTCCACGTTTGCATTATACTTTGATGTCCTTCAGTCATGATCATGTGGATGCCTAAGTTGTAGAACCGAATTTGCCTTACGTAAAATGCCTTTAACGTACTAATTTTAGGTAAGGGCTGTAAGTCAAGCGTTATGTAATATTCGTTTTTGCTTTTTAAAGAATTTTCTCGATCTTTAGACATCAACTGAAACTCTAGTTTTATATTCTCTGGGTGTGTCATATTAAATTTTCCAGAATCACATTTGCTGCAGATATCACTCTTCGGATGAGTAAATGACAAATTGAACTTGGCCGAGAAAATATTTTATGTTTATTATGTTTGTTATGTTTATTATGTTTATTATGTTTATTATGTTTATTATGTTTATTATGTTTATTATGTTTATTATGTTTATTATGTTTATTATGTTTATTATGTTTATTATGTTTATTATGCTTATTATGCTTATTATTCTTATTATGTTTATTATATTTATTATGTTTATTATGTTTATTATGCTTATTATGCTTATTATTCTTATTATGTTTATTATGTTTATTATGTTTATTATGTTTATTATGTTTATTATGTTTATTATGATTATTGTGTTTATTATGTTTATTATGTTTATTATGTTTATTATGTTTATTATGTTTATTATGTTTATTATGTTTATTATGTGTATTATGTGTATTATGTTTATTATGTATATTATGTTTATTATGTTTATTATGTTTATTATGTTTATTATGTTTATTATGTTTATTATGTTTATTATGTTTATTATGTTTATTATGTTTATTATGTTTATTATGTTTATTATGTTTATTATGTTTATTATGTTTATTATGTTTATTATGTTTATTATGTTTATTATGTTTATTATGTTTATTATGTTTATTATGTTTATTATGTTTATTATGTTGCTTGCATTTTTTTCCTATACCTATTTTCAACGATTTTCTTGTTTATCCATATTTTCTATTTTAATGTGATTTTTGGCAGAAACCGATATATCGCCAAATGAATATGACTGAAACGGCAGAAATTCACTTTAATTAGAACATGAAAATAAAACAGGAACATAACAAAATTTAGAACATAATAACAAATGAAAAATATAAAAAAAATGGAACAAAATTACAAGACAAAATAAATTAATGTAAAATTACAATAATTGTTCTATATGACCGCCATTTTGTTTCAAACACTGGATAACTCTGTCATAAACTCCTCGCGAAACAGACCTCCGAATTTCGCCTGGACTTTCGCCTAGATTAGTGAACGCATCATGAACACGGTTTAATAATTCCTCTCTAGTTTGTACAGGCCTAGAGTACACTAGTTCTTTTGTATGGCCCCAGAGGTGATGAAAATGCAAATGCGTCAGATCGGGTAATCTAGCTGATACCAACCGTTTGCTCTGTCATGTGGAGGTAGAACATTTAGGAAAACACTAACAAACCCTCTGAGTATCTCCACATTTCTAGCCCCATTCAAATTTTTATCGTACACTTGAAATGCCACTCTATTTTCCATAGTTAAACAACAAAAACATTAAACTTGCTATTAAAATATGAATAAAATATAAAAAACTATTAAAATATGAAGTGCACTTAGTGATTATGTTCCCTTATGACATGTGGATTGCCTTGTGCCCAGTAATTATTATTTCGGCGATTTATAATTCCTTGCCTGCTGAATTTTGATTCATCGGTCTTATTATCATATTATTTTATGAATAAATCTCAGATCTTCGGTCATTTTTATGCACATGGACTCGCAAAAGTCGACTCGTCTTGCCTCATCACCAAGGCGTAATCCGTGCACAATTATCTCAGAATAGGGATACATTTTATGTATTCTTAATATTCTGTGGATTGATGCTCTTTATATACCCAAATCCAGCGCTGCTGCTGGAATTGCACTCCGTGGATAAGCTTGAAAATAAGCCAACACATTCACCTCGTTATCTTCATTATCTATTACGGGCTTTAGGTAATTTCCTGTTGCCCTTATACTCCCCGTTTCCAAAAACCAAGCTTCGATTCTTGCGAATTTTCCGGTAGTCATTGTTAGTAGGTCCGGATATCGTTCGTTAAATAATCTGCATGTTCGTCTGACAATGCGTCCACATTCACCATGCGTCTAAAACAAATTTAACAAATCAGTATTGGAATATTCTTCATTATTCTCCATTACAAACTGTACTTGAAAAAATTAACAAAATCACTAAAACTGTAAGTAGATACCTCACGAATTTGTGAACTGATACTGCTTTGACATAATATCAACATTATTTCAATTCCTGTCAAAATCAAGGCTTACTAGATAGGACTTTTGGAGTTTCATAGGCTTTTGATAAAAAATACATATGGATTAATAAGAAAACGGTTGGAAATAGGTATTGGGAAAGTTATAGCGAATCCATGAAGAATCAAATTTTGCATCCGACCATCTAATAACATACAGAGTGTCACATTTAAAAGAACGAACTTTTTTAACTAGGTGTTTCTTGGTTTTTTTACCGGGTGTTCCATTTAACATAAGGAAGTTACTGGCGATTTCCGGGATAACCGGAAGTATTTATGACCTTGAAAATATTTTAAAATGAAAGATAATCTTAAATAACCCTGAACTCCAAAAATTCAGAATTCTAAGTTTTTTCTAACCACGAAAACTTCTAACGAACAGCTACCGTGAGAAACCCGGTATATATTCCGGATTTTTCAATTGGGACGGATCGATGTTGCCAGCCTGTGGCGGACATGCTGTTTTGGCGGAGTCTGTCCAACCTGTTGTTCATTATTCAGTCACTGATTCCAAATCACCATGACAAGTTACACGGTTGAGCAGCACTTCCAAATGATAAAACTTTATTATAAAAATAAGCGTTCGTGGCCTTTCAAAGTCGACTCTCCAATGTTTGGTGACCAAATTCGAGACGACCGGTTCGGTAAATAATCAGCCAACATCTGTACGTCAAAGGAACGCCAGATCGGCCGAGAACATCGCCCCTGTCACCAGGTATTAATTTGTTCACTAGGTATCTATGCATCCATAAAAAGTTACTGTTTGGTGCGGATTTTGAGCCGGCGGCGTCATTGGTCCGTAATTTTTTGAAAACGACGTTGGTGAGGCTATCACTGTTAACGGCAAGGGATGCAGAATGATGATAACCTATTTCTTTTGGACCAAATTGAACTATATGGACGCGGACGACATGTGGTTCCAGCAGGACGGCGCTAGGTGCCACACAGTAGACGTCACGATTGAGATTCTGCATGAACGATTTGAGGATATGGTTATCTCTCGCAATGGTGACGTGAATTGGCTATCAAGGTTCTACGAGTTGATCCGCTAGACTTTTTTTTGTGCAGTTTTCTGAAGTCACAGGTCTATACCAATAAACCGCAATCGCCTGATGCCCTTAAAGTCAACATAACTCAGGCCATCGCTCAAATTCAGCCGACTTTCTGCCACAGAGTCATTGAAAAAGGACCACTCGTATCCGTGCCACCCAGAGAAGCCGCGGCGGACATTTGAACGATGTAATATTCCACATGTTTTAAATAACATCGACCCGCCCTTGTTGAAAAACCTTTATATATATATATATATATATATATATATATATATATATATATATATATATATATATATATATATATATATATATATATATATATATATTAAAAACTGTTGACTATATCAGGTTCAAAATCGGGGTAGTTGAGTTTTTAAAGGTGATAAATCCGAATTTGGTACTAGTTTGAGCTTAGTTCCTAGAGGACGCTTGCTACCTACTTTGTGAGGAATTAACTCGCTCATATTTTTACTCTATAAAGCGGGGAATATTTTGAAAATATATGGATAATTTGGTCAATATTGATATCTCATGCCGTTTGCGAGATACTCGTGTTCGAATATTCCATTAGACATCTTGTCGATGACTGAAAAATCTGCAATTCACAAAGTGTGGCTTGAATACGAGGAAAAAAACATTAAGATTTCAAAAATACAACGGAATTTATTTAAAATAACAATTTTTTGAAATCTGCTTTAAAAGGTGTTAAATGTGTTCACCGTTTACCTCAATACACTTTAACAGGCTCTTTGTTAATTGACGCCTCACATTTGAGAAGATATTTTCTTCATTTCTAATAACATTGGCTTGTAGAATTGTTTGTACAAATTCGTCCCGTGTATTGATTTCATCATGGTAAACTCAAGACTTTATATGATCCCACAAGTAAAAGTCTAACGGATTAATACCTGGGCACGAGGTGGCCAAGGAAACTCACCAACGCGCCCAATCCATCGATGTGGAAAACGTTGAATCAAATGATTTCACACAGCAACAGTAAAATGCGGTGGCACCCCATCTGGCATAAACTACATGTTTTGTCTTTAGTTTAGTGATATACCGTCTAAAAGGTCCAAAAGGCGGAAACTCAAACGGGCCGATTAAAAAATTGCCAATAATGCCGCACCTAATGTTAATTGAAAATATGTGCTGGAAATGTCACTCTCTTGGTAGTTGTGGATTTTCCAGGGCCTAATAATCATTATTTCGCCAGTTAAAAATTCCATGTCTGTTAAAAGTTAAATATATCTTTTTCAGGAACATGGTATCTTAATTTTTTTTCTAATAAATGTTGACAAAATTCTGATTTACGAATGAACAGGTGAAAAATGGTTGAGAAATAGTTTTTTCTTTATGGATAACTCTTGAAACGGTAGATTTGCTAATTCCTTTATATGCCGCCTAACGCCTAGTGCTTAATTCAGGCTTTTCCGCGATACTAGCCAAAATGTCCACTTCTTGTTCTATCGTTATACGTTTGGGTCATCCACCAGGATTGCTGTAATAAAACGGACCTGTTTCGCCTAACTGATTGAAAATTGTTTGAAAAACTTGTCGATCTGGGATGATTCTGGTTGGGAGGAACTCTTCATACCTCTTAACTGCAGCGCGACTATTGTAATTTACTTGTTCATAAACCCAGAGCATATCGCTTAAATCACGGTTAGGAAACTGATTAAATCTGGACATTTTTTACAAATTATTTAATACCAACTCAAGATTGGAGAAACTTATTTCCACCTACGTTTAATAGAAAAGATAGAAAACAATGACAGTTGTTTATTGACTCATCACTCATACTAACATAAAAATAAAAATTGAGATTTAAAAAAAAATGCCATAAGTCATATCTATAGATCATATATAAGTTTTATAACCAAACTATTTTTTGTTTTGTTATAATTAAAAAGTTATATCAAATTGGAAATACATTTTTAAACCTAGTACCGATGATGCGTCGACAGTACCCGAAAAAAGCGGAGCGTGTGTGACGTCACAATATTTATTTCGCCTCAACATTACAGACATTGTTATAGTGTACTGATAAATTTATTGAACATGTCAATTCTAAAATGTTATCGCGCCTATATCGTACCATTTGTACGAATACAATAAAAGCAACTCCGGAAAAAATATTTTTAAATGTGTCCCAAAATGATTAACATCATCTCGAAATCAATGACTAACGTCAAAATCAACAGTTCTCAGCAGTACGATGTATTAATAATAAAACAACATTTTTTCTGTTGCGAAGATCATTTCGATATAAGTAATTTACTATAATAATGTATTTAATATTCATTCATATCAACATATAAATATAATTGATGGAGTTAGATCTAATAAATTTTTAAGGAGCCTACTCCAAATCAGAATCAACAAAAATTGTGATATTACAAAAGTTTCAATAATTGATTTAAAATGATTTACTAATAAATTTGTATACTGTAACACAATAATTTAACAAATAAACCTAAAATTGAAAATTACATACCATTACCACACATGCCAGAAATAGTTAATGAAATAAAAAAGTTTTTAAACCTTATAATATAAACATAGCAGAAATACCCAATTTTAAAACACAAAACCAATATTTACCACAAACCACAAACACCCAAAATGGAACAAACAAATTTAATTTACAAAATCGATTGTTTAAATTGCCCTAACTCATAAATTGGCCAAAATATAAAATATTTAAAAAAATAATAAATATACATAAAAAAAGTAAAGGCCATTTAAAACATGCCCTAGATATTGACCACAAGTTTAATAACTTAAAAAATTTAAATTTTGAGAAAGAAATATAAAAGAAATGCTTTATATATAAAAAATAATAATATCATTAATTTTAGAAATGATACTGATAATTTAAGGTGTTCATATAATGACGTAATTAAATAATACATTAATGGTTATATACGAAAACATCCTATCCAACGCCCTTTCTACTTAATATTTGTATATTTTACTCTCATATGACAAAGATTTCGATCAAGAATACAATATTAAGCAATATTTGCTCAATGCTAAACGGTCAATATCATTATAACAATAGAATAAAAAATTTTGAGGATCTATTAATGGAATATTTTTTGGGTGGAATATTATAAGTAAATTTTAAAGCAAAATTATTTCTTCACAATTGAGTTAAATTTCATTGAACAAAGGCATAATTTCCAGGTGAAAAATTCTTATATAGAATCACGTATAGACTTAAGTAGGCGTTGAGAGCGCAGCGTTTTGTCTGACAGCGTGCGTGATCATGCATGGGTCGCTCGATTCAGCGGCAGGACGAGCTTTCTGAATCTACCTCGATCAACACTTAAAGACGGCCTGAATGGGTTAAAGACGGCCAAAGGAAGTTGAAAGAAAGCCGCCGCCCGCAAGTGTTTCCTTACCAGAAAAATGGGGAGTTTAATGTGATTGTGTAATGACGATGTGTAAATAAAAAAATGTGTTCCGTACTACTTAAAAATGATTTATTTATGAACTGCGGCTACTGTGTTTTGCTCTGAATTGTGGGCGAAAACTAACTGTAACTAAAATTTTAATGACACAACTAAACTAGAAAGCATGAATAGGAAACCACGGTTGTGATCATTTTGAAGATTTCTACTATATTTAGAAAAAAAATTTCAATCAGATAGTCATTTTATTGTCAAGATACTTTCGGCTGATATTAAATACGTAACAAAGTTTTTATTTTAAAATAAATTAAGACTATCTAAACTCTAATTTTCCACAGTTTATAGTGGGTTATAGCGCCTTATCGTTTTATTTAATTATTAAATTGGTTTCAAAATATTGTTTTCGTCCTAACTCTTGATATGTACGAAAAAATAGTTAAAAGTCAGACACTTTTATGATAAATATGCGTGTTACATCAGCCATCTAACTGATACAATATGGAAAACTTCTGTTATTTTTATGCATCTGTTATTGTACAAATACAGCCAGAACACAAATTATGTATCTGTTTCTTGAAAATTGTAGCGTGATCACTCTGTAATTTTAAAATAAAGTTTTTTAAAACAGAACTTCTAAGACTGTCGCTTTAACTGGAGCAGTCGTACGGATTTCGGAAAGCATATTATTTTAAATAGTGCCGATTTAAGGCGAATAACTACGTGGTCTCTTTCAAGAGTTCATCCAGAAGAAACCCCGCAACTCAAAGTTTGAAGAAACAGTGACGATCTAAGGTAAATTCAGTCCCGACGGTTTGACGAAGTTAAAAACGAGTCCTATCTACGAGTTCAGGAGAGGATCACCACAACGGGGCGAATATTGGAGGGGCCCACAACAAAGGATCATTCTTGAGAAAATTGGAATCCACAGCACACGATCAACCGATGAAAATTGGGAGAGAAGAAATTTCAAATTTTCAATATATCCCATAATAAAAATATTCTTAACTTACGAATAAAAGAAACTATAAGTTTAGTAAATGAAATAGAATTGGAACAAATATCGCAATCGCCAGTTTTAATAATGCATATAACATTATTTCAAGTATCTATTTTACCAAATACCTATGACATTTTTGAAAAACTAGAAGTCGCAATATCTTTTGCAATATTCCACAACGCGATTGTAAAACCGGAAGTTTTACTAAAGGAAATACAAATAATCAATAAAGAATTAAGTAATGAAAAATTTCCTTTTTATCCAACACCAACAAATATTTTTAACATCGAAAATATTTTGGAAATCAAAAGTTACGCAAAGGAAAATAATTTTATATTTATCATTGAAACACCACTCACAGAAAATTGTTTATTTGATTTACATCAACTCTTTGCTCTACCAATATTTAAGGAATTTTATTATCAAATCATAATGCCCACTTGCGAGGGTTGCTATTTATGTCTCCGGAATAATAAATAGAAACAAATATTTATCATTGAAAATGGTTTTAGATGGTGCTTCATCGCCAAAAGAAGAAAATCGAAGTGAGCTGATCGATGCATTGTTGTTGAGATAATCCACGTCGAAAGTCGTAGTAAATCATCGTACGAAAATTCTCACGAGTTAATTCCATTTTTTGACTGAGATGAAATTATGAAGTCACTAAATAATACAAATAACATCTGTATGAGAAAACGTTCTGAGTAAGTATACAGTTAACAAGTTCAAACGTTACGATATGTATATCTTAAATGGAGCCTAGCAACACCACTGTTGTTAATTCCGGATACATAAAAGCAACCCTCGTATAATTATGTAATTTTAAATGGAGATAGATCATTTTGGAAATTCCAATAACAATTGAAAATAAATAAATGATAAATTATATTTGTGTAATAATATCTACACTCAAAAGCTGACCGAGAACGTTCCATGCGAAATTCAAGTTATTAACTATCAAAACAATATCATATCAAAATAAAACAAGATTTTGATATTCAATCAAAAGACAAGAATAAATGGATAATGATAATGAAGAATGAACTGAGATTGAAAACTATAAAAATTCAGAGAAGAAAATCATGTTTAAAAGAGCCTACCTAATCGAACTAAATCAATAGTGTAAAATAAGAATAAAATATATTATTCTGAATAATCATTTGATTGCAAGTAAAGGATTTCAAAAAATCTCTTTACTGAACATTGTACTAAGAAGTATCTCTACGGATACAAAACCATTATATGACAAGGTAAAATGGTTTAATTTTCAATATATTTGTATTGAAAAACTTAATGATATTCAATATTAATTAAAAGTTCAAAAAGAAACCTCGAAATTATTGATTAATCCTTTTCAGTATAAACAAGTTAGTATTTGGACAATTTTGACTATATGTAATCGGAATAATTTCATTAATAATCCTTTGAAAAAGGTTCTTATGGTTAAAGTTCAAAGAACAATATTAGCTCAAAGTCAAGCATAATAATAATGAAATTCATATTTGAGGCCATAAAAACTTTCAAAGCCAATTCAAAGTTGTTTATGCCACTCTTTAAGGATGGAAGAGTTACGTCAACCATCTAGTTGATACAACGCTGAAAACTACTAGGGTAAAGCGGAGCTAGTTATGCAATTTTTCGCTTGATCTCTCATAACTTTAAGAATATGCATCGGATTTAATTGATTCTTACTATGTTAGGTTCGTAATTTACTCTTCTCCAAAACGTGCCCCACTAGTGCCCAACTAGGGCTAGTTGAGCAATAATTTTAACAAACAAAATAATTTTAATCAACAAGCAAAGATTTATTTATTATGATTAATACATACTCATATTTTTATTTCATCTCTGAAAAAATAAAATTAACATCAAACAAAATTAAGTCTTTCCAATCTTTGAATTATTATTACACATTTTATATTTAAAATTATATATTAAGAATAATTATAAATATTTATAATCGAAAGAACAATAATTAAGTAATCTTTATATACTTACGTGGTCCTTAAGTGTTTTTATACGAGTATGGTAGAAAAATTATGATGTCCAGTAATATTTTTTTTCAAGGCAGAAAAAAAAAATTACCGGATAGCAATTGACAGTCGCGGTATGTATTTCCCTCCCATAACCCCTTCTTTTCGCCATTTACACTTTTGTTGTAGTTTTCGAGATATTTCGAATGCACAACTTGCCCCTATGATCAACTAGTCCCGCTTTACCCTACTATTATGCCAATCACCATTTTTAATCCATATTCAACATTTTTTATTGTATAAATACAGTCAACACACAAATGATGTATCTTTAATATATTTTTTTAACAGAACATCTAAGACTTTCGATATAACTTGCAAGTTAATACTGTAGTACGTTAGGTAAGTTAAAAGCAAGTTGCGTACGTACGCAATTCAAAGAAAATTTGTAAAGCTGTTATGAAGATTTTGCCCCTTTGCATTTTATGATACATAAATACTTAAATATAATATAAATAATAAATATTAAATTTCGATGAACACGTGCGGTACATCTCATGTAAATATTTGGGCATGAGAATACAATCAAAGCGGTGGATACTGCATTTGCATTCACTGCGAACGAAAAACTGAATGGGGTGAGTACTTCATAGTGGTGTTTAGATATGTATACGCGCAATCTGAAAGCATTTCTGTAGGAATTCGTGACTGTTTATAAAACTTAGATTACCTCACTAACCAACAGTCAAAACATGTTGTACCCAGTGAACGTGGACATGTATGGAACATGTGAACGGAACCCAGTGAACGGAATATGTACTCAGTGAACGTGTTTCGAAAAAGGTGAAGACAAAGTGAAGACAGTTTACTAGGATTCGCAAGGTATTATCTTAATTGACTATTCGGCTAAGGGAAATATAATCACACCAAAGTATTATGCCACATTATTGGTCAAATTTCACGACTTAAAAAACGTCCTCATTTATCAGAGAAAAAGTGCTGCTTAACCGTAATAATTCACTCGGCCATTTGTCCGCCATCGCACCAGCGAAATTGGTCAAATTGAATTACGAATTGATACCACATCTACCCTATTCTCCGAATTTGACCAGTTCTGACCTCTATCTCTTCTAAAACAGTATAACAATAAATTAAACAATTAATAGAAAAATATTTCATATATCATATAAAATTGTATGCACTTGTTCATCATAAATTTTTCTTTTTACATTTTTAATTACTTTTAATTTTTTTTCTTATTGAAGATCCATAAAGATTTTTTTCCTAATTTTTATCTATCTATCTTAAAAGAAATCTCCTAGAAGAAAATGCTCATCAATTGAAGAAATTATCGCCAAAACAGAGGACTATTTTGCAGAGTTTGGGAAGTAGTCATTTTTAAAAGTAATGCAAATTTATAAAATCATTGAGCGAATTGTAAAAGGCCATTGCGTTGAAATATAGAGCAATTTTTCAATTTAAATAAGTATTATTTTTTAGTCGGAGTTCACTCAACCCTGCACGATTATCAGCAATATCAGAAAATAATTAAATATAAATTAAATAATTTCTTTTGAACAGTCATTAGGAAATTTGGAAAAAGTTTTCAATGCATCCTTAGTTGATATGGTTTCAAAGTTGCCTGTTCTGAAATTGTTCTTTTCATATTCTATTTATGGCTAGATTGAAACTTTTTAATTATTTTTGGTCTTAGATAGAAATGATGACATTATTAATTCCGCCATGTAGAAAAAATATCACACATTTATATATTATATTTCGTTTTAGCTCTGGTGTTCAGATCTGATCTTTTTTTAATTGTTATTTATGACGAAAATGGGTGTGTAAAATTGTTATGCAATAAGAATGCTTTTGGAAGTATTAGTCTATCACTTCAAATAAAAAAGTTGGCCTATTTCAGATTTTTAAAAATTGCACTGTACTGTATATATATAGTATATATATATATATATATATATATATATATATATATATATATATATATATATATATATATATATATATATATATATATATATATATATATATATATATATATCGTGACTGTTACATTAGACGTTTAGGGAAAACTACTTAACGAAAATATTTGAAATTTTGGACACTTATGTAAATACCTATGAGCCCCCCATTTAAAATATTTTCTATGCTGCGGTGTTGCGAAATCTACTCGTAGCTGGTACCAACTTTGTTTTTTAAATAGAATGCTCTACATAATATTACATTTTTACGTTCTATGAGGTATTTTGAATTTTTTTTTATATAACATATGCTATACCTATCTTAACCATTTCGGAAATAAAAAATATTTTTTAAGAAATTTGGCAAGAAACATCCCTGAACATAAAAATATTTTTTTTACAACCAGCTTAGATAGATATCTGAATTTTTAATACGGTTCCTTAATAGGTTGCCTTATGATAATATGATATGAGAATTAATTTATCGTATACAGGGTGTTTACAAAAACGTGCGGAGTTAATATAACTTAAAAATTCATGTTATGTAGGAATTTTAAATGAAAATGTTATGAATATGTTATGAAATAAAATGTTATATTATGAAAATGTTTGTATTTGACATTATTAGTTTGATAATTCATAATTGGCGTTTTTAAGTAAGTAATTGTCTTAGTAAAGAATGGAAGGAATTAACTATTCGAATGCGGTGATCATGAATTTATTTAGTTTATATTGACAGTGTGACAAAATTATCGACCACTCCTGCGGACAATTTAACGCAATGTATCCTAATTTAGCCCCAATGCATAAAAGAAAATTTAGACGGATTCAATTTGTTTTATAAATCTTGATTTTTCGAAGGCTCCCCGGAATTTGACCAAGCCAGTAATATCTGATGAGGATAACGAGATTAACATCCTGGCTTATTTCCGTGCGTATCCACAATCTTCTGTTAGAAGAGCTGAAGACAAGCTGCATGTAACATTCTCGCGAATAGAAAGAATACTGAAAAAACACGGCATGTGCCCTTACAAATTTTCTAAAGCTCAGTTTCTCAAGCCAGACAACTGCCCTCAAAGAGTGGAGTTTTGTGAAAATTTATTAGTTCATTTCCAGGAAGTTCCACATTTTTTTAGTGATGAGTTCAAATTACTACATTTGGACTCATTAGTGATGAGTCCAAATTTTCGAGAGAAGGAGTTTTTAACAGACGAAATTATCACTTCTGGGCCACTTATTTTACCAGGGATTCCGCATTCCAAGAGAAATTTAGTTTTAATGTTTTTTGTTTAATCATGGACACACAAATTCGATACTTTATTTACGATGAACAGTTAAGTTCATGAAAGTATCTAGAAATAGTAACAACAGTAGTAGAGGATTTGACAGAAAACCTTCAGCTGGCAGTGTATCGAAGCAGTTGGTACCAGCTTGATGGTGCTCCGGTACATTGTACAGAAATAGTAAGCAGGCAACTCTATGAACTATTTCAAGACCGGTGATTAAGACGTTTGGGTCCGTGGAATTGGCCACCGAGATCACCCGATTTAACTCCCCTGGATTTCTATGTTTGTGGTACTGTAAAAGGCAATATCTACAAAACGCCAGTAAATACTAGAGATGGGTTAAAACATCGGGTGACCTAAGCATTCGCAGCCTTGGATCCTATTGAGATAAGAAAAGCCGTCACGGAAGGGGTCCATATTAGAATGATGAAGTGTTTGGAGGTAAACGGTCAGCATTTCGGACATTTGCTATAAAAATAGTTTTTTAGATAGTATTATGTTTAATGTTTAATTTTAATGTTTAATGTTTAATGTTTAATGTTTGATGTTATGTTGTTACTAAAGTAAAATAAACTGTTACCTTTGCTTTAATTGCATTGTTTTGTTTTTTTTTTTGTAAGTCGAAAACCGTTAAAAATAGGTATATTATCACTTAATACTTTTAGTTACAGAAGTTATTGTTCTTTTGAGCTCCACTATAAAATACAGAATGTGTCCATTAAAATTCCTACATAACATGAATTTTTAAATTCTATCGAAAACCACTAATTTGTAAACGCTCTGTATGCGATAAATTAATTCTCATGTCATATTATCATAAAGCAATCTATTAAGGAACCGTATTAAAAAATTCTGGTATCAAACTATGTTGGTTATAAAAAAATATTTTTTATTTCCGAAGATAGGTATAATATATGCTCATATGTATAAAACAGATTCATAATTGTTCACAAAATCTAGAAATGCAATAACATATAGGATATTCTATTTAAAAAAACGAAGTTAGAATCAGTTTCGTGTAGATCTGGTCACAATGTAGCGCAGGAAATATTTTAAATAGAGAGTTCATATTCATTTACATAAGTATCCAAAATTTAAAATCAATACCCCAAGTAGTTCTCCGTAGACGTTTAATGTACCATCCACCGTGAATTACCCTGTATATATATATATATATATATATATATATATATATATATATATATATATATATATATATATATATATATATATATATGTATGTATATATATATATATATATATATATATATATATATATATATATATATATATATATATATATATATATATCAAAGCAAAAACTCAAAAAAATTATCAATATTTTATTTACATAACAACAGATATTCTTGATATTTTTTTTCAGTTTTAGTTCGTGGCGAAAAACTAAAAAAATAGAAAATATATATGCATACGCCACAACTATTTGGACAATACTTACTTAACTTTCAGTTAATCAATTACTTACTTCAATACTTACTTAACTTAACTTTACTTTAAATTCAGTTTTGCACAAAGTTATAATGATATTAATACTTGATATAAAATATTGAATGTTGCCTATTGTAATTGGATAGCACATAAAACACAACGTCAATTTTGTTTTAGATCACCTGTGATTTATTTAACACATTTACCTTGCTTTACCTTTAATTGCTATAGAGTTTATTTTATTTAATATAGTATTAAAGACGGTTTTGTATGTAACGCTTACAAGTTACCATATTCTCAGAATACATTAATCTAGAAAACGTACTTTCTTTGTTTATATGTCAATTGTAAAGTATATTTGCCATCTTTATGGTAATAAAGTTGTTGAAGAAATCACGGCATAAATTATTTCAGTCTTGCGTCGCTTTATATGGAAAGCTCAAGGAAGCTCTCGACAAGTTGTGAGCTACATTATTCTTAGAATATTAGCGCGGCCAAACTGAAACAACGGTACGCCATTTCAAGAAATAACCTCTAAGGTAATCTAAAAAGGAGCTGTTTGTATTTGACGTGATATTTCTTCATTTTCTACCTAATTACTATTATGCCAAATTTGTAAACCTGATTGATGAAAGTCGATCCAATGGTGGTTATATAAACATATTCATCTATGAACCTATTTAGTTTTCAAAATTACATATATAAGGAGACTTTTTAAACAACCAACGCAAAGATAATTAACTAAAATCATTGAATTACAATATTTGTTTCTATTGATATCATGCAATTGTTTATCATATTGTTAGTACAGTAATAAAGCAAAATTTTTATTTAGGAGTTTTCTTTAATAATTAAAAAAACTAGAGAGATTTACATAGAGTAAGATCTTGCTCAAACCGTTAGATACGAAGGTACTCCCAAAAGTACCCTACCTGACGTATAAATAGCGGTTATTTGAAAAGAATGACTATGGTAGAAAATACCAACCTTATAAAACTTAAATTTGAAGTTTGACAACGCTATGTTATTTAATATTTGTTTGGCAGTAATGAATGAATTTATAATCATGGAAAAAATTGGTCATCGTTACGTGTTACAACACTTTTATTTAAAAGGTCTCAGTCAAATTGGTATCAAAGCGAAGCTAAATTCTGCTCTGGGGGAGTCTGCTCCTTTGTGTACAATACTGAAATATTAGGTGGCAGAGTTTAAACGAGGCCATACAAGCCAAGATGAACATCGGAGTGGTTAATCAAATGAGGTGACTACGCCAGAAATGGTGAAGAAAATCCACAAAATGGTATTGGATGACCATCGATTGAAAGTGCACCAGCTAGTAGACATGTGCACCAGCTAGTAGACATGTGCACCAGCTAGTAGGCATTTGAAAAAGTGCTGTACATCGTATATTGACTGAAAATTTGGACATGAAAAAGCTGTGCGCAAAATGGATACCGCGATTACTCACAATGGAACAAAAACAGCTTTGCGAGGATGTTTCAATCGCGTGTTAGGCGAAGTTTCACAGGAATAAAGCTGACTTTTTGCGTCGATTCATGGCCGTGAATGAAACATGGGTCCATTACTTCACACCTGAGATGAAGGATCAGTTAAAACAATGGATTCAAAGGGGAGAATCACCTACAAAGAAGGCGAAGAGGCAGAGGCAGTTCCGTCTGCAGGCAAAGTCATGGCGTCAGTTTTTGGGATGCGCGTGGGATACTTTTCATTGATTATCTTCAGAAAGGAAAAATAATCAACGGCGAGTATTATGCGAACTTATTGCAGCGTTTGAGTTATGAAATCAAGAAAAAAGGGCTGCATTTGGCAAAAAATATAGTTTTGTTTCATCAAGACCATGCATTAGTTCACACATCTGTTATCGCGATGGCCAAAATCAATGAGTTATAGTTCGAATTGACCTTATTCTGACTCCTTATTTATCAGATTTGGCCCCCTCGGATTATTTTCCATTTCCATACTTGAAAAAATGGCTCGGTGATGGCTATTTTGAGGAACTCGACGATTCTCACTATGAAAACGAATCGAATTGAACATCGCTGTGAATAGTGCATCGAGTTAAAAGGAGATTATGTAGAGAAATAAAGATATTTTTTCTCAAATTTATTGTGTTTTCTTTGTTAGGTTCGATACTTGTGGGACTACCTTTGTATATCATATAATTTTGAAATGGATACTATGTGTTTTAACACATTTTTTTAATAAATTATATTTTTTTAAAAGTCGTATGAATGTTAAACTTTTTAGTGGCCTTTTTTTAAATCTGCTTTCACAAAATCACTTACTTCTAGCAGTGACAAAATTACAATTGCAAATGTTGAAAAAAATTTCGGTGAAAATTATTGTAAATGAATTTTAGAAAAATCAGAGGGCTTAATCTTTGGCGATTACACTGTAACAAATTTTGCGCCAATTTTAACACAAATCGTAGGTAAAAATAAGATTAATACATATTAACATAAACGCTTTGTGTCAACCACGTAACAAAATAATGTTAAAGGTAGCACAAATATGTGTTAAAATACTCAACGATCAAGCATACAAATTTTGACACATTTAAATGTTAAAAAAAATTCCACCTTTAGAATAAAATAAAGGATAACTTCACTTTATTGCTAAGTATTTAAATGTAATTTAAATACCGCCTCGATTTTTATTGATATTTTAATAGAATTTATAATAATTGATAATATTTATACCGTGCCACGATGCACATGTAAACACAAATATTATATGCAATGAAGATATCGTCGTGCTTCCCGCGTAAAAACAATAGGTGGGAGGGAGTCCTCCCAAAATAAAAAAATAAAGGGAACGAACAATAAAAATCGTATTGGGTCAAATCAACAAAAAATTGTTAAATATTTAACACATACTTTTTTGACGCAATAACGGATTTTTTTTTCTGTGTATGGTTTATTTGTCTATTGTAATAAAGGGTTGTCCAATACGAGTGTCCGAACTTTAAAATGAACTTATAAATGCGCTAATTTATATTTTAGCTTGTAGAAAAAATAATGTTTTGCCCCCCGCTCCCGCTTCGTCTTGTGGTATGCATTATGGAGATCCACTTTTGATTACACTTTCACACATATTGCATGGTATATTATCAATGGTGGTTTGAATGTTTCGTTTAAGGTCAAGAATTGTTGAGAGTTTATTTACGTAAACCAGAGAGATCTTACAAAAAGTAATCCAAGAGCGTTAGGTCGCATAATCTTGGTGGCCAGTTGATGTTACTATTTCGAGCCATAATGGTTCAAGAAGCTTTTCTTGCAGTAAATCGATTATCTGGAGATATATATATATATATATATATATATATATATATATATATATATATATATATATATATATATATATATATATATATATACCAGGTGTCCCATTATGGATGGATCGCGGCCGTATCTTGAAAACTATTTATCCCACAGCTTTGGGGAAGAAAAAATTGTACTAAAAATGATCATGAGAAATTTACCAATAATATATTTAAGCCTATAAAATGACCGCAAGAGGGCGTGACGAGCTACACATTTTTAAAAATCTTTTTTTTGTGTATTTTCAAGTGTTAACCGAGTAAGAAAAATTCCCAGTTATAATTAGCAAACTGTCTCCTACAACTTTGTTTTATGACATTTTGTCGTAACTTCGCGAATAAAATAAAGTTTTACCTATTTAGATAAAAAGTCGTCTAATGTCCGTTTGCCTAAACCGATTTTCCTCAATTTAGATTCATTTAAAAGGCAATTGCTGGGACAATCAGATAATCTGGGAGATAAATTATTTAGTTTATAAATGAAACCGCGAGGTGGCGTTACATTCAACAATAGTTTTTTTGAAATTTTGTTCAGTTTTTTCAAATGGAATGGTACAGCTTTTATTACATGGCTAGAAAGGTAATTTAAAGAGGAATCATCCAGTGAAAACCAAAATCGATATCTCTGACATGTCAAGGGATATTTCGATTTTTCTGAAAAAATCAGTTATTATTTCACTACTACCTGCATTAAGTTAAAAAAATATTAACCTAATGTTTGCCTTCCTTCACACTTTACCCAGGCTTAGGACTGGTCCAAATTCTTCGTGCCATATTAATTTGGAGCGTGTTTAAAGGCCAACGGGCCAACAACGAAGATAATAATAATAACAACAGTCAAATAAAATTAACAGCACAACAGTCTAATAATTAACAGAATCTGAACTTTAACACCTTTCTAAATGTTCAAAATGCCTTCCATTCTTAGAAATGCAAAGATTTATTTTTCGACGAGTACTAAAAACGGCAGCTTTAATTTCCGCTCTTGAAATGCTGGTTATTGAATTTTGAATTCTTTCAATCATGTTTTCTCGTGTGGTAGGACGAGTTTGAAAAACAAGGATTTTTAGTCTTCGCCACAAGTAAAAATCGAGGACTGTCAAATCCCGTGAACGCGCCGGCCACGAAAATAAACTACCCCGTCCTATCCAAAGATTTGGAAACGAAGCATCCAAGAAGTTTCGAACCACCTGCGAGAAGTGGGCAGGGCATCCATCATGCTGGTACCACATTTGTCTTCTTGTTTCCAACGAAACATCTTCCATTAGTTCTGGCAGTCCATTTTGTAAAAAATTTAAATATGTTTCACTATTCAAATGTCCATTAAAAATAAAGGGACCAATAATTTTGTCTCCCAAAACACCACACCATACGTTCACACTTCATCTATTTTGGTGGTTGATTTCTAACATGCAGTGTGGATTAGCAACTACCCAGAGGTGCATATTATGTAAGTTAACGCCTCCATCACTGCTAAAAGTAGCTTCATCAGTCCATAGTATGCGTTTTAAGAATTGTTTATTTCCACTACACATATTTTTTAACCAGTGACAATACTCTAACCGTCTGTCGAAATCGTTATCCAAAAGGGCTTGGTGTAAGACAACATAATAGGGGTGCAGCTTGTTATCTCTTAAGATTCGATGAACGGATGTCTTTCTAACACCTAATTCTTCAGATATTTGTCTGATACTTAAATGGGGGTTGGTTTCAACATAAGCCAGAACATTTACGACATTATCTCCATTACGAATCGAACGTAACCTGGTGCGGGCTGGATCTGGATGCACAATTCCTGTTTCTCGTAAGCGTCTTGCTAGACGTGTAAACACCTTCTTCGAATAATGCCTCTGCAATACATGCATTTTCAAAACATTGGAAATACACCGCCAACATGTCATAGGCCTCGTTATTCGTAAAAGGCATTGTTAGATATTATTATAATAATTATTAATAATCAATAAATGCAATGTTGGAAATGTAATGCATTTCAAAACTGACAAGTTAATTTGACTGTTTTTGTTTGTTTCCATGGTTCCCTTCTTACACTCTTTGTGTAATGTACCTAAGGATTGCATGCGTTTATTTGGAAATCCGAAAACGCATAATTTCATTCATTCATTCATTTAGTTTAAAAGAAAGAGTAGGTATATTTATTAATGACTGATTTCAATATTCTGTCAAGTAGTATTTAAGCATCACAAAAGAGAAAATGCAACAATTGGGGAAAGGCATTTTTTCCGCTTATGTAATTAAGTTAGAAAATATTATCAAGGTCAGGATTAAAACATTTATGATGATTGATACTGAATAGGTAATTTTATTTTTTAAATAAAATTGTTGCAGTTGCGATTGCGACCTAAATATTAAGACCAATTTTTAACTTAATATTAAGGTAAAAATTAAAACTAACTGATTTTTTGCAGAAAAATTGCAATATCTCTTGACATGTCAGAGATATCGATTTCGGGTTTTCACTGGACGATTCCTCTTTAAATTACCTTTCTTGCCATGTAGTAAAAGCTGTACCATTCAAAAAACTGAACAAAACTTCAAAAAAACTATTGTTGAATGTAACGCCACCTCGCGGTTTCAGTTATAAACTAAATAATTTATCCCCCAGATTATCTGATTGTCCCAGCAATTGCCTTTTAAATGAATCCAAATTGAGCAAAATCGGTTTAGGCAAACGAACATTAGACGGCTTTTTATTTAAATAGGTAAAACTTCCCCCTACCCTCTTTTCGTGAAATTACGACAAAATGTCATAAAGCAAAGTTTGTAGGAGACAGTTTGCTAATTATAACTGAGATTTTTTCTTACTCGGTTAACACTTGAAAATACACGCAAAAAATGATTTTTGAAAATGTTTAGCTCGTCAGGCCCTCTTGCGGTCGTTTTAGAAGCTTAAAAATATCTTTGGTGAATTTCTCATGATCATTTTTAGTACTATCTATCTTTAGTACTATTTTTAGTACTATATTTTTAGTACTATAGTTTTCAAGATACGGCCGCGATCCATCCTTAATGGGACACCTGATATATATATATATATATATATATATATATATATATATATATATATATATATATATATATATATATATATATATATTTCGTATATTGTAATATACGAATTTATATATATATATATATATATATATATATATATATATATATATAGATATACATAAATTTCGTATATTGTTCGAAGGTCTGACAATGGTAGATAGTAATAATTTTTACATAGAGTAGAGTGGGGCAAAATGACGCACTTAAGGGTTAAATAATTATAAAAACGACAAACCGGAAAAAACACTTTAATATATAAAGAACTCAAACATTAGGTCTGTCTATTTAACTACTACGCAAAACAACATATTTTCATGACAAACAAGAAAAACTTATACCTATTACTATACTCATTAATAAATAAAAATATCATGACATACAAAATATGACTTTTGCCCTATATGTAGGGCAAAAGATTGATTAATATGGGGCAAATCTCCGCACAAATTTTAAATGCATAAATCGCATTGAAAATCCCCAATGTTCTCATACGACGTACACTCGTCATGCCACCATTTTTTGTAGACCTTACACTGAATCCATACTTCAATGGGAGGGTCTTGATAAGGTTCATGGCATCCTGGATCCACATCATCAGATTTTCCTTTACCTTCTTTTATGATTCACTCGTAGCATCCTCTGAAATTTTTCTTTTTATTTTGGCACGCGTTAACTTCCTCATCTTCTCTTTGGCCAGACCTTCCAGTTTTAATTTATTAGGAGTGCTAGAAAGTATTAGCGATATCTTTCCTTCTCTTCTTCTTTTTAGCCCATCTTTTCGTTTTAGAAGTGAAATTATATCCTTAGGTGATACTAGTGTTTTCTCTGCATGTTGCTGAGCTAATGAAAGCTCCAAATTCTCTGGTGTTAGAGGTGGTTGCTAGACCACATTGGTTCTTGTTAAAGCCGTTTCTTCTGATATTGTCGCTAGGTGAACAAAATCTATTTGACCCCTTGATCTATTTGATTTCCGAACGACCCCTTTAGTTTAACTGAATTTTAAATTTTGTCTTGAAATTTTTAACTTATATCTAAAAATCTTGCTTCGTACTATCTTATCTTAGTCTGTATTATTTTGCAAGTATTTAAATGTTCTGTTTAGCAATATTCAAGTTCGATATTTAAAGCATACAACAAATATCGCGCTACTAGTCTCTTTTTCTGCCCTTTTCAGAATTTCTACAACCGATAAATTGGATTTATCCCGCTGTCTTTTAATAACTGATTTCTTCCTCGGACGTGCTCTAAACAATGGTGATATGTGAAGATGGTAAATCAAAGTGTAGTTTTGTGGGCTCTCACAATACGGAGAGATTCTAGAAGTTCTGCTTATTGCAATTTCCAAGCGAAAGACGTAGATTGAAATAATGTTCAACTTCTTGATGAGTGAAAATTTCGTGTCGCTCAAATAACCAAAATGATGATCAACAACTTGATCGAGAACCCTGAATACATGTTAGAAAGGTCAAAAATAATAAGAATCGAATTTTCTCGCTCTACTAGGCAAGATAACTCGATGACACAAATATATGTTATCGTTATCGACCAACACTATATATATATATATATATATATATATATATATATATATATATATATATATATATATATATATATATATATATATATATATATATATATATATATATATCTGGTTGGAATGCGTTAAGCCTACCAATCATGGAGATTGAGAAGTTTCAGTAAATGTTACATCTTTAGTTTTGCAGGACTGTTTCGATTTCCTGAAGGACTTAAAGCAATACCGTCAATATACCATTTCTCTTTCCTAGGTGGAATTAAAAACATGCAAAGCAGTATTGTGTTTATAGATGTACAAAGACTTCGCCTACGGTAAGGTGTCAGGAAGTGAGTTTATCTTTCAAACTAGTTCTTGCAGACTTGAGGGACAATTAAGATATTTTTCTGCAACGAAACCGGTCGGTTTCGGACTTTAAGCCCTCAGTTCGCAGTGATGAAAATGTGCATCTCATAGATAAACCCTGCGTTTGTAAATGTCGGAAGAACACCTAATAAAGGTTTTTCATAATGTGCCTGCGTCAGCCTCCCCTTTTGAGCTTTCTTAATCTGGTCGCTGGCTTCAGTATTACTAATTTATTAAGTTCGACATTATTACACTTTAGTCTCTTGAAATAAAAATACTCCCTTATTTTCTTTTTTGTGGGTGTTTTATAACTAATTTTAATAAGGGTTCGCATCAGCACTATTCTTGATATCTTCATGGTTACTATTCCATAGACTTGCTCCAAAGTTAATAGTGTTCTCTCTCCTAGTTTTCGTGGAAGGTATTATCGTTGGATAAACGATCTGGGATGCAGACACTGATTTAAATACCTTTTTTGTGCTACGGTGAAGGGATCGTAATACTCAATCAAGCGCAATAGCCAGCATATTGATGGCCACTACATTATTTTACCCAATAGGACCGATCACCAAATAGGCTTTAATTTCACGTTATATCGACGGCGAAGCATGTATGGAACTGCAGATGCACATTGTATTGTATTGTTGAATACCCAAAAATGTTTAATTTTCCTCTGCCATCAGATATATAATTGTTAATGTTTAATGAAAGATAGGTTTGTCTATATTTCCATTTTATTATTAATATTTGAGGCGTTTCACTAACACTGTAGCTTCTCTAAAACTGGCAATATTTTATGTTAAAATAGGTAAAAATACAAAAAGTTTCTACAATTAAAATATACATTTTTGAAGAAATCCACACAGATGCTATTTATTATCTGTACAAATTCAGAAAAGGGGATTTGTTCAGGACTATTTAGTCATTTAGAAGGGTTTTCGCATCTTTGAGACGGTTTATATCTAAACTCTCCAGATGGTTTAGTTTTTTGCCTTTGTTATATACATGTACTATTTTAAATTCATTATTAAAAATATGATTCTCATTTAAGAGATGTGAGGCATATCGAATTATGTTTATGACTGAGAAAGCTTTTTTCCTGTTCTTTAATTCTTTTCTTGAAAGATCTCCCTGTTTGTCCTATATAAGTTTTTGGACACGAGCCGCTATACAGTTGATATATCCTCTAGTAGATATAAATATATATATATATATATATATATATATATATATATATATATATATATATATATATATATATATATATATATATATATATATATATATATATATAAATAATAAGCAAATTAATAAAATACTTTAGTAAATCGTCGGAAAATATTGAAAAATTCTTATACAAAAACAATGCAAAAGTAGCCTTTAAAACCAATAACAGCCTTGGAAAACATATCAAAAGTTGCAAAGTAAAAATAAACAAAAAACATAAATTTGGAATACATCAAGTGTATTATTGGTTGTGTCCAAAAACTTATATAGGACGAACAGGCAAACATATCAAGAAAAAAATTAAAGTACACGAAAGAAGCTTTCTCGGCCATAAACATAATTCGAACCATACTTATCTGTTAGAGAACCATCTTTTTAATAGTTAATTTAAAATACTACAAGTACATAACAAAGGCCAAAAACTAAACCATCTAGAGAGTTTAGAAATAGACCATCTCAAAGATACCAAAACCCTTCTAAATGACCAAATAGACCTAAACAAATCTCCTTACAGATAATAAATAGCATTAGTGTGGATTTCTTAATAAATGTTTATTTGTAGAAACTTTTTGTATTTATACCTACTTTAACATCGAAAATAGCTTGTTGAAGAAGCTACAGAGTTAGCGAAACGTGACATTTATAATGAATTTTCGTCAAGTGGAAGACAACACAATCCAATATATATATATATATATATATATATATATATATATATATATATATATATATATATATATATATATATATATACATAATTGTTTCCACATCGACAAGTTCGACATCATTGCCTGCTCCATCGGCCTTTCCTCTATGCAAATGGGTCGCTGTGCCTTTGGCCAATTCCATTTTTATACCTATTGTATAAGTAAATTCTTGCACCTAATTCTTCTTTCCGAAAGCATGGGATTTTAGGTTATCTATATATTATGAAATCTTGAGCTCTCTGTAGGGGGGTCCAGTTTTATAACATGCTGTTTGTTTCAATTCTGTTGAAAGTGGCAATAATGAGA
The DNA here is from genome assembly GCA_031761425.1 of Cosmopolites sordidus. NCBI lineage: Eukaryota > Metazoa > Arthropoda > Insecta > Coleoptera > Curculionidae > Cosmopolites > Cosmopolites sordidus. The sequence continues at coordinate 179,555 of JARFXV010000820.1, read as the reverse complement.
AGGAAAATAAGAGTAGATTAAGAGAATCATAGAGTCACCTTGAAAGAGTTCTCGTTGAAATTTTGTCCATCCTGTTTTTGTTTCGTTCTGCCCGGCTCGTATAGCAAACCATTGGAGCATCATTTTTTTAATACATCTCACTAATTTTTTAGTAGGGTGAGTAACAACTTATGTGATATGGAATCGAACGCCTTGGCATAGTATTTTCCATTTTGACAGACTCAACGGTCGACTAATAAATTATCATAAAACCCATCTCGTTCCATATGAGCCCCATGGAACTTGAATTGTAGAAGTAGAATTTGTTTGAAGCATACAGCTGTTTGTGTTAAGTAAAGAGTATTGAGATAAGTTATCAATATTAATGTTTGTAGTGCTTTGGCTGTGATAGATTCTCGTTATTGGGAATAAGCACCTCCTTGCCCTCAACCACCTTGTTGGCAAGGGCTCAATTTGATGGATGAACATTGTAAACAATCTGGCCAGGTATTGATGAACACATTACCAAGATTTTGCATCAGAAATTTTAGATTTCATCCATTCATCGGACAAAAATCTAGCCTTTAACCTTAATGGTAGCAGTGACTTACATCTAAGTGACAGAAGAGTAATTCACATTTTGGATGAAGTATTTTTCGCAATATTTTTTTAAAGAACCGTGTCCTTGGAGAGTTTTCAACTGGGTAGTTTTCTCATAGCTGTTCCTCCAGTACTCCTCCACTTCCTCCGGTTATCTTGGATTATTTTTAAACCCACTCTTGTAAAACAACTATAATGGATGGAACATATTATTTTCATTAATCTCTGTGGATCAACAAGCTTTTTTCTTGCAAATTCTGTCCGTAGCTTTCTTTTTGAGAAATATTAAAATGGCCAAATTCAGCGCTTGATGATATTTTTGCAAGTTCGCCATCATACGCTTCACTTTGGGCTAGATCAAATTTCTTTCTTGATTGCATCTATCGGGCACTGTAGATGGGGAACGTCTTTTCTAGCTTTCTTCATTTTGAAACTCAGAATTTCGTTTCGCTTTATCTGTTTCTTCATGGCAATGGTGTTGTTGTCTTAACTCAACATAGGACTGAAGCTGCAACATACGCAGTGGTATTTATTTCCTTCATGTTTTCCTGTTTGTATTATTATTATCATGATTAGTTATTGCCCACACTGTACCTTGTAGCTTTCTTTTTTAAAAACATTAAGATGGTTAAATTTAGCACACTGCTAAATTTGTTATTAGTAAAGGTATATTCAATATTTTTATAATAAAAAATAAATAATCCCACCGTAATAAAAAAAACCAGTTGATAATTATGCAATTTTTCTTCGTTAGAACAATGATTACGTAAAGCGATATTATATTCGAAATATGCTATTATATTAAAACATTTTTTGAGGTATAGAAACTTTAATTAGCACCTAAACTGTATAATTTTTCAAAAATAATAAGAAAGAATAGCGACAAATTTAATTCCATTTAATATATATAATATTCAAGTGTATTTGGTTTATACGTATCTTGAATGGAAAAATTTAAATATCCAAACATATAAACGTCCACGTCTTTAGATATTGCCCAGACAAAAACCAATTTACAAGTATTGTATAAGTAAGTAGTTCGTAGTATTTGGGTAATGGTCTCACATAACAGAATACAAGATCGTAATTTAGAAAATCAAGTAGTGTCAATGGAGGCAACAAAATGTAAGAAGGAGTGGCCAGAATAGAACAACCGGCAGATCATTTCGCAGATATGGGCTATGAATACGAAATAAAACAAGTCGGATTAACATGAATAAAATGTTGGTATCTTTCAATGGTGTCGTTTAATTGGTGACGCATGTGACGGGACTTAACTGGAGCATAACTTAAATCCTATCTACGTTTTAGAAATTATTTATTCTTTGGGTGTATTCTATCTATTGATTTAAGTACATACCACCTGTAATAGCGTGGATTTGACTTTATTATACCGTTATAGTAAATAAAAAATATATTTTACGGTATGTTATAAAACAACAACAGATACATTCTTGATGAAATTGTATTCATTTGTTGTTATATTCATAGCAAATATATGTATGTATGTCATATTCTTAGCAAATTAATATACTATTAAAAATGTAAAGTGATTGGTTTTAAAAATTTACACTGCTTACGTATCGATAGAGCCATTTGTTATTTAAGTTGGTATGAAGATTCTTGATATATGACACAAGGTTATGTCTTATAAGGATTTTTGTAATAGTTAAATTTTTATTGGAATGCTGGATTTTCAGAACGCACTAAAAAAATCGTTCACGAAAATAATTGCTGTGGACTAGCTAGTGACTTTAGGGAGTTCAAACTCGTTCTGAAGACGCATCAGATCGTGGTATGCCTCTCCTCCAAAGGAGAAGCCAACTGTGTTGCCAGACTGCTTAATTTACACTCCTTGTATCGACATATCGTCATTTTTCCGATATGAAAAAATTTCTAGAAGTAAAAATAATGTAGGAAGATCTATAACACGGACTTGCCGATGCAACAAAAGCATATTATGAAATATACTTTTGAGATTGATACTTAACTCGAAAAGGTTTACCACTAAATATCAAATACCTTTATTTGACTTTTCTAAGCGCGTTTCGCTAACCACGAATTGAATCATTAAGATCATTACTGATTCATTAAATGAATCAATTAATAGATTTGTCATTAATCTTTCTGATGATTATTAAGCGTCACAATTAAGTTCTCTCCGAATTATAACTTTATTTTAAGTTCAAATCTTTTTCCTGTTGCTTTGGGAATTCGTAGTATCAATCATTACTATAAAAAACCTTGCAAAGCAAGAAAATCCTTGTTAAACACAAAAGAAGCTTGCTGAACGATTGAATATTATTCAACATGCGATTTTCTATCGGTTGCAGGCTTGAAAAATCACCTGGATTTTAGCCAGAAACCTCAGCTTTAGCCAGAAACCTCAGACATTCTATGAGAGCTGGATTATTTAGTTACCAGAGAAATTGAAAAAGGCCATCGAACAGAATGGCCTGGAACTATTCTGATAAAGTGTAATTTTTAATAAATATATATATTTTTTACTTTATAACAGATGAATAAATATTGAAATTTTAAAACAATTACACATGTCAACAAATTTAAACTTTTTTGAGGTAGCATTGATGAAAATAGATGCATATGAAGATGTATATGAAGATGTATGTACAGTTTTTTTTTGTAACAGGAGATCGGTGGTGGGAAAAAATAGGAGACGACATACTTTTACAATCTAGTATTTTTTTAATATAAACGCAAAACCTGTTAAATTTATGCAAAGACATTACTGAGGACTATGTGAATAGAAAATACATTACATGAGATGTGATACAGTGACAAAATGTTTTACTTTTTCCTCTGGTATTCTGTTAAATCACTTTTATTTTTCTTGTTGTCCAGAAATCCTTTCACTACACTTACAAAACACTTCCAAGCAATTCTGTTCATTTAATTTTTGTTGAAAATGGACCACCTAGAAGCACCAGTGGGAGAGGCACCATAATATATACCAAACTTAATATGGAGAGGAAAAGCACCTTTTTTGGTTTAACAAGGGGGGCATACTTTATGTTTGAAGTACCAGGTTCAAAAAAAGTCCTATGAGGCCAATATTTCTTATTGTAATGCTTTTTTATTACCTTACTGCCCCATAGACACAAAAAAAAAACAAACAACAAACCCCCTTTGGAGTCCTAAAAATATCCTTACCACTTTTAAATCTAAATATTCCAATGATATTGTTCATAGTTAACCTTCATAGTTAACCTTTATTTGTTCATAAGTTCCCTTCATAGTCACTGAATGAGCTAAAAGAATAGATGAGTTTTTGTTTCCATTATGAAGCAAGCATTTTAGGGTGTATTTTGACAAATCTATGAAAACAGGGCACTCCGAAGGTATATGTTCCATATTCAGCTCATTCATTAAACCCTCAGCATCGCAACAGACACATAGCGTCATTTCGTTACATTCCGTTTTCGGTAAAGTGAAACACTTTCATTTTTATTTCACAGGTTCCACTGTTGGAAGTGTGGAACCAAGAAGTTTCGATTTTTGTTTTGACAATCCCAGGTCACGCACCAAATCATTTAGTTCATTCTGAGTTATTAAATGAGGTTCTTTGGTAGTTGCCAAAAATATTGGGTCACAATTGGTGTTCTCAGGAAGTTGTGAATCAGATCCTGATGAAGAATTAGAATCACCGGAAAACATGATGTCCAGGTTTAAAGGCGCAATTGGTACTGGTAATTCCTGGCTAAGAGGAACTAGCCTAAGTGCAGAAGGCAAATTTGGATGCTGAATTTTGTCCCTTTGCTTTTTTGAAATTCCTTTTGTTTTAGTGATACTAGTGTTATAGTGTTCATACTATTTTCACTACTGCATATGTATTACGAGCCGACCATTTTACAAATATTTATAGAATATCTTCAAGGTAATTTATTCAAATGTGTAGTATTTACGAAACGATACATTATGTTTCCATTAATATTATATTACATTTTTTTTTCCAGCTATTACCAGAATTCACTTACAGACAGTTACTCGAATGTTTTCCGTGATCAAAAATTAATTTCCGAGAGCCAAATCGTTGATCTCAGTTCAAGTTATTTTGTATCGATTTATGACCAAATAGATAGATATATTTACATAGATTTTTAAATTAAGAAAATATTTTTAAGCAGATTGCGAAAATCCTTAGTATTTATGTAAGGATAGCAAAATATTATTATCGCTATATTCGCTAAGATTGACTCTTATTTTATTAATGCGGTTGAGCTACCTTGGAATTACATTATTTGTAATGTAGCAGCAAATACCTATAATATAGAAAAAAAATCTGATTTTGTAACAAATTTCTAAATTCGATCGATATTCATCGTAAATTATAACTGGTTCTATTTCATAAATACCAAATATCTTAAGCACCTTTCGAATTACAGAGTCGAACATTATGTGAAACAAGTAAGAAGCTATTTTACGACCGGTATAAAGAAATTTTAATCGCAAACTTAATACCGAGCTGATACGATAAATTTTGATAATAAAACAATAGAAAGACATTTAGGAGTTGCTTGTGGCCGAGTGGACTAGAACAATACCGTTCCACTTCACATATGACTGGTTAGCCAGTGCACTTTTCTGGTCTGTGTATTGGTTAATTATGAGCTTTCGATCTCTATAGAACGATTAGCATAGCCTCGATAAATATATATTTATAAATGACAAGGGGTATTGTATAATTATGTTTTATTATTTAGTAAATTATTGAGTGGTTATCTGGTATTGCAGGATATTATTACAAAAATTATTAATGCCATCATTGATTAATATATTGAAGTTAAGTTTTAATATATTTGGACATGTTTTCCTATACTAGGATCTTAAATAATACTTTTTATGTTTAGCTTTTTAATGTTTGAAACGTTTATTATAGATTTTGCTCTATATATGTTTTTGGTCTACATATGTATGTAGTACATAAAAAGAATAAAAAACAACGACTACAAAGAAGGATTAACTGACAAATTGTTAAAATAAACAATAAACAAACATTTACAAGAATTCTATAACATTAAAAAGCAAAAAGACAAATCAAATAAAATTTATAATAACACTTCTAAACTTAGTAATACAGTGTGTAAAAGATGAAATAAACTAGGCTGTAAGACTATTTGTGTAAATAAACTTAATATAGACAGAATATTAGTTAACACTAACGATAAAACGGATACTTTAAATAAATCGGGTGTATATAAAATTAACTGTAAGGATTGTGAAGCGGTATATATCGGTCAAAGAGATAGAAGTATAGGTTGTAGAATAAAATAACACAAAGAAGATATCTTAAATAATATAAAACCTCCGGATTGTCTACATATTGTATTGAAAACAATCATCTGATAGATACGAACAATGTTAAATTATTACAATCGGAAAAGAAGAGTAAAAATTATACCTATTAGAAATATTGGAAATAAAAAAATGCTTAAGGAGTAATCATATGATAACCACGAATTACCAGCTAAATATCCAAAACACCTCGGTAATAGATAAGATCATATTGTAATTAAATAACCCGGTTTTTATCAGCCGATATTTAAGATAATCAGATTACAGGTTAAAAAAACAAGAAATATAAAAGAAATAATTTTATCTGTATACTTGGAAACACTGTGTTTGACCATTGGTATTAGTTCAAGCTAGTTATGAGAAATCCCTAACAAGGCAAAACATATGTAGAGCAAAATCTATAATAATCGTTTAATACATTAAAAAGCTTCAAGTGTATCATTTAGAATAGTAGTAATGTCAAAATGTTTCGCAAGGAACGAACTACGGAATTCATAAACATTATGTTCTACTATACTTAAAATGTAAAGTGTTTTATTAAATAAAACCCAAAGTATTTATTTCTTCAACCAATTTATTTTTTTCCTTCAAAATAATCCCTTCTTACTGCGGTAAACTTGTTTCAACCTTCTTTCCAATCTTCGATCCACTTTTTATACTCCACTTTAGATATTCCTTTTCCTTTTTTCCTTTCCTCTAACCTTCGAGGGAATTTTACTTTAATCGAGGAAATCAGATAGAACGGTATTTGTTTGATTTTTCATCAAACGGATGATTTAATATCCTCAGGATCAGATTAAATCATCTCTTAATGATGCTAACATGGTTAGCGAAACGTGCGTCAAGAAGTTTAAAAAAGTAATTTGGTGTTTAGTGGTAAATCTCTTTGAGTTTAGTGTTACACACTAAAATTGATACTAGAACGAGTCAATTCCGACCCCACATTCATAAAGCGCATTGTAACTGGTGATGAGACATGGGTATACGCGTCTGACATGCAAAGCCTCAACAAGCTTCGGAATGAACCTTTCAACTGAGCTGAAACAGAAAAAAACACGTCAAAGTCGAAGTGATGTTGACTGTTTTCTTTGATTCTCGCGGTGTTTTGCACTTGGGATTCTTGCCAGAAAATCAGACGGTAAATAAAGAATATTATCCGAGCCTTATGCGTTATTTGAGAGAGCAAATTCGTTGAAAAAGGACAGATTTGAGGAAAGAAAACTCTTGGATTTCACACAAGGCTATCGTTGTGAACGAAGTTCTGGCTAAAACCTAAACAGTACAACAGTCCAAGAAAATCTAACACTACGTATATATATATATATATATATATATATATATATATATATATATATATATATATATATATATATATATATATATATATATATATATATATATATATATATATATATATATATATATATATGTATATAGATATACCGTTATGGCCAATTAATTAGAAACAGCATAGGTAAAATAATATAATTCTAAATTTGTGTATGCAACTAAAATATACTGTTTATTTTTATATTTCACCCATAGTTACCTCCAACGAAATTACCTTTCATAAAACTCAAAATAATTGATTTTATGATAATATGGTACCAAAAAAATAATAGCTCTTATTTATACTTTTTTCAAATTGATTATAATTAGAAACAAAACATATATTTTAATATAATAAATATCCATTTCTTCATATCTCTAATATAATAAATAATAAATAATAAATAATAAATAATAAATAATAAATAATAAATAATAAATAATAAATAATAAATAATAAATAATAAATAATAAATAATAAATAATAAATAATAAATAATAAATAATAAATAATAAATAATAAATAATAAATAATAAATAATAAATAATAAGTAATAAGTAATAAATAATAAATAATAAGTAATAAATAATAAATAATAAATAATAAATAATAAATAATAAATAATAAATAATAAATAATAAATAATAAATAATAAATAATAAATAATAAATAATAAATAATAAATAATAAATAATAAATAATAAATAATAAATAATAAATAATAAATAATAAATAATAAATAATAAATAATAAATAATAAATAATAAATAATAAATAATAAATAATAAATAATAAATAATAAATAATAAATAATAAATAATAAATAATAAATAATAAATAATAAATAATAAATAACAAATATTTTAAATGTTAATATATGTAATTTAATATTTTGTAACATATCCTTTGTTTTCGATAACAGCCATACATCTTCTCCGTATCAATTCGAATAGAAGTTAACACCTTTGCAAAGGTATCGATTTCCATGTTTGCTGTACTACTTCCTTTAATTCGTTCAAATTTTTAACTCGTTTGTTCCGTATCATCATTTTGAGGTAACCCCAAAGGATTTCTATAGGGATAAGGTCATGGCTACCTGATCTCAATTTCATTACCGTTACATTATTATCACTGAACCATTTTTTTACAAATTTGGCAATGAACTTGGGTTCGTTGTCCTACTGAAAAACCCAAGTCACCGGCAAATTTTCGACAGTAAAGGGCACCATATATCTTTGCTGGATGTTTTTGTATTTTTCTTGGCCTAGAATACAGTCAATTTTCTCACACCGCACTCAAAGACCAACATCGCGCCATGAAAAACATCCCAAAATTTTATATTTCCTCCGCCATGTTTCAATGTGCTTGTTCTATATCTAAGATCCAGTCGTTTATACTCCAACTGATATGCTGCTTTTTTAAAAATGGTTTCTTTCGAGATACTCTACCAAACAACTTGGCTTCGTTGAGGAGTCTCTTGATAGTCCTCGAAGATATTTTTAAATCTGGAGAAAGCTGTTTCTTAATTTGTCCAGAAGTCATGAACGGATTCTTTTTAGCCATTCGGACTGCTTAACTAAGCATAATAAAGATGAAAGGTTCAACATTAAATAGTTTTAAAGTATAAGGGCTCTTATTTATATCTTTAAGTATATCATTGCGTATTTGGTTAACAAGTTTGAAATTATTTTTTTTTATACTTAATATCCTTGTAATCCGTAAGTATTTATACCATGCTTGCAGAAATATATTTTTACTACGTTGGGTTCCAATTCTGTTTCTTTTTTAATTGAACCAAACAGGAAAAGTAACTTGTATTAATATACAAGGGATTTTGTGTGTTTCATACATCAACTATTCGGTAATAAATAAAATAATAACAAATGTCACCGCAATCGAATCAAGACAAAGCAAGGTATATGCATTGAAACCAAAGACCGGAGGTCGGATAATCGTCCAGGTTGGCACGTGCAGATGTGCAATTGTTCGTTTGTTCCAATACTGCTCCGACCGCCCATAGACGCATCCCGTAACGGTCATCGGGACGCGTGCCGTTACTCTCCCACACTCTCACCCTTACAGTTATGAGCATAAGGACGAATTTAGTATGCTGGCAGCCACATATGAGGGTTGTTGCCGGGGATGATGCCTGGCTATTGTGTAGAAGAGCAGGTGAGATTTGGCGCGGGCTTGTTTATGCTTTTGTTAGCCAGATGAAAGCGAAAAAATCTGACGATACTTGTAGAGGGAACGATTGTATTAAAGAACGTCTAGCAGAAAAATGCTAGTCATTAAAATTATCAGAATTGCGATTTGATAAATTTTAACTATATTACTATTTCCGTATCGTAATGTTATTCATAGCATAGCTAGGAATTGTGGTATGTATTTAATTTTGTTGTTTACCTTTAACTATTGCTTTGACTTTGATTGTTTTACACTTATATAAGATATAACAAATATGATATACAGTTGAACCACTGAAAGATTATCCGTGCGTTATCAATTTTATTCATATGAATCAAATCAAAAATTATTAGTCAAATTAATGCTAAGTTTCATATAATGGAGACGGTTGGTCGTATATTTATTTTTATGATTTAAATCAACGATACATTCATTTGCATATATTTATAACAAGAAACTATAAAATGTCCTATTATAAATCGATATTTTGACGTAAAATTTCGAGTGCGTGTCATGAAATTGTAAAGTTTTATGTCATAGATCGAACGAAGACTTTTGTAGACTAAAGTTATACTCACAATTTCAAGTTATCACAAAATTTTAGGGAAGTAGCCAATGATAAAATTATTTTGTTATTGGTCAAAACAAGCAATGAAACTATTTTGTTACTTGTCAAAATCATCATTTTATTTACTTTATAACCATATGTTATTGAGACCCATTTTTAAATGATAAAAATGTTATCAAGCTGTAGGAATATACCGGTCTGTAAACAGTTGCCCTACACATTTATTACAAATATTTTATGTAATTACATAAACATATTGTACACGGTATTTCAAACGTCCATTTTACTTCCTTCGGGTTATTCTGCTGTTTTCGTCTTTGCATGAAGTCTGCTTTTTCCAGTTGAAGAAATGACTGGATTATGTATTCACTGATATTTTTGTTGCTGCTGCAACTCCCTTAAAAAATATTACAATGTGATAATGAAAAATAAGAAAAATAAGAAGAAAAATATTACAATGTGATCAAATTAACTATTATTTACCTCTTGAATGGATGAAAGAGGCTCTAAAGGGCGCCCATTCCTTTTTTCCATTTCGAAATACTGGGCAACATTGAGCATAAATAGTTAGGCTTGCGATTTCAGTGTTTTTCTCGATATTATCTGAAATCACACAAAATGTGAATTCAAATATAGATACCTTAAAAGTTGTATTTCTATATTTCCGTTATTATTTTGAATTTATTGCTTATCTTTCAGTATGTTTTTAGAATTAACCAATATAAATTCCATTTTAATTAAACATTTGTAATAAAGTGTCTTTGGTTAGGTTAGAATTATTGAAGCAATCTTTATGAATCCTTACAAATAATTACCGATAACAAAATACTCAATAACCGTAGTTCTTATACGAACTTATTTTACAATAAAACTGAACTTAATGCACAAAATTTCACTAAAACACAATAACAAAACAACTCGCACGACAGCCAAAACAAGACCGCTGAACTCAATAAACGAACTTTTAACCTGCATAACGACCATCTTTTAATTATTTAACAATAATAATATATTAACAATAAACTAGTTATTATTTACCAATTACTAAACACCAATTTAACCGTTTTATGCTAAATATAGGCACTTTTAGCTTGCTGTGCTTATAAATGTAAAATGTATTAGTCTTTAAGTCATTTTGTTAAAGAAAAAGATGTTTTCTCCAAATTCGCTTTATTCTTTGCTTGTCCAGGTTATTCACTTGTTAAAAAATCAAATATTTAATATCACTTATTGTCATTTCACTTTGTTAGAAAGTAAATTTGATAGTTTGTATAATACATTTTTAGTTCATGAATAAATTTTTAAATATTTGATAACAGTGACTAAATATAAATATACTCTAAATTGGGGTATGTAGCAGGTACCAAAAAATAAAATATTATGTGTATTTGAAGATATATAGGAATCAACATTGACAATTCCAAGAATATTACATTTATTTGCATAGGTCTGTTAAATTATCTGTTATTTGTTTGCTTCGAAAATACATTCGTAATACAGAATAAAATCTTTAAGGGGTATTCACAAGGGCTCTCTACGTATTTTGACACTGGGTTGAGATGTACAAGTGTATAATAAATGTATGTAATGCAAGAGGATGTGAGAGCTAGACATAAAAAAATAGAAATACAATGAGGGAAGGAAGTATTAAAACCAACCAATTTTTCTCAATTTCTACTAATACTCAAAGGTTTTAAAGTAGTCGGTACAAACTATAACTTCAGTAAATAGAAATTTCAATAAACAGTAGTTCACGAAATAATAAATTCTGAGTAGCCAAAACAGTATTTGAACACCCAAAAAGTTTCTAACCAAGAAATGGTTAAAAACAAAAGTTAAGTATTTTATACTGAATTCATTATTATCTGATAGTCTACAACCGCATCGGCAGTGATTCCATTATTCTTTGTTTTGTTGTATCACTTGAAATATATTTCTACATTCTGAGAGTGATACAGATTTATTGTACGCAATTTTTTGAACACTTGACATATTGACACTTGACACACACTTGATACATTAATTGCTGTAAGTTCTCAATACATCCAATGTCCGGTGATTTGGGAAGGGTGATCAACCTTCGGATATTTAGAGTAATCATTCTGTCCAATTTCCAAAAATCTAGTCAGTAATGCAATAAATTGTTTCATTTTTATTTTATTTGGTGTATATAAACATTTGAAAGCCCTTTTCTTATTCTACTAATTTTTGGCATTATTTTTCTGAAAAACTTGCGACAATCTCCTGACATTTTCAATTTTTGTAGTTTGAATACTACACAAATTAATCGACGGCGACAAGAAAAATAACCGCAAAAATACTCAAAATGTCGCCTGATACTGAGCAACATGTGGTCACAACCAGCGATTCTTGTACAATGTCGTCACAGGAAATGATAAATGGTGTTGCTACGTTAACACGAAGCAGAGAAAGGAGTGCGTGGCCACAGACAACACCAAACCTGAGAGTTAAGCAATATCTCCATCTGAAGAAAACCTTGATCTGCGTTTGGTGGGACTAGGGAGATGGAACGTAGTGGTCGTATCTTGCCCAGCTGCGCCGTGTAAATGAGGTTATTCGTTCATGAGGAAACGACCCAATTGATAAGGCTAAACCATTTTGCTCCACAACAATGCGGGAACTCACACCTCAAACATCGTCAAGGAGTCCCTGAGATTATTCAGGGTTCTTCCGCATCTGCTATATTCTTCTGATGTTGCACCAACCCATTATGCAATATTACCGCTCGTTGTTCAACCAAATGAGGCTCGTTGTTGAACCAACTCAAAAACTGTCTTCTTCGAGTCCAAACACTGCGATTTCTGGCAAAACGGCATCAATAAATTAGTCGAGACGCAGGAGCAGATCATGAACAATGACGGAGAATACATCATTAATTCATATTGTTATAATTGTTGCTTTTTAGAAAACTATTTTTTAATAAAAAACCTGTGGGAACTTATGAAACACCCCAATATAAACATTGATGATGTTTGTTCGAGAATAAGAAGCAATATTATTTACAATTTCTTGACTTGAAAATGAAGCCATTTTTTTTTACCAAATTTGACATTTCCTCTGAATTTTAACAGATAGAGTTTTTCATTATCCATCCATCTTTTCGTTTTCAATACAGCCAGTTCCTTAATGCTTTTTCACTATGTATTAATCTGTAAAATATGTATAGCTTTAAATTTTTGGCCTTTTGCTACAATTTCATGCTATTTTTTTTCAAATTCATAATTTCCGTACGTTTCACCAAACACAGATCTCAACTTTTTCTAGTCATTATCAGTGGAATATTAACATTCAACACTCACTTTAAATTCAATTAAATGGAATACATTTTTTTGTTTTTGTCTTCTGGAGTTACTTATTATCTCTAGAGCGAATTAAATCAAAACCAATTGTATAGTGCGTTTCAAGATATATCGTTGACCTATAGCCTGCAATAAACCCTTAACAACCCTTGCCGTAACGAAACCCGGCAAAGTTGCCAGAAACGTAAATAGGGCCGGGCTTTTTTCACTATGTATTAATCTGTAAAATAGGTATAGCTTTAAATTTTTGGCCTGTTGCTACAATTTCATGCTATTTTTTTTTCAAATTCATAATTTCCGTACGTTTCACCAAACACAGATCTCAACTTTTTCTAGTCATTATCAGTGGAATATTAACATTCAACACTCACTTTAAATTCAATTAAATGGAATACATTTTTTTGTTTTTGTCTTCTGGAGTTTCTTATTATCTCTAGAGCGAACTAAATCAAAGCCAATGGTATAGTGCGTTTCAAGATATATCGTTGACCTATAGCCTGCAATAAACTCTTAACAACCCTTGCCGTAACGAAACCCGACAAAGTTGCCAGAAACGTAAATAGGGCCGGGCTTAATAAAATCACAGGTAAAAAGATAAAATTAATTTTATATCTGGTTTCGTAGTTTCGAAATATTTTAGTTTAGTTCGCATTCTTTTCTTAAACAGTGCAGTTCGATAATTTCGATCGTATGATTTGTTATTCCAAACGTGCTGAAAATGTGGCATTCTTGATAAGATAATGATCATTGCACCTCCGGTAGTGCTAAGCGAATTATTAAAAATGTGCAAGTTGCTTTATTGAATACGGGGCTTATTGTAAATGCAACCGCAGCAGAAACGTCTGCATTAACGAAAACTCCGTTGTTTACAGTTAAAGATATTGTAATGAAGCCAATTAAAGCCAAAAAAGTCCATAGTAATTATGGTAAAAGCAAATGTGTTAACGAAAGGGACAAAGACTTAATTCGAAGCAAAATGTATGCTATGTATAAAGAGTAAACTGTGCCTACATTGCATTCATTGCAACAGCGACTAAGAAGAGATGAAACCAACATTCTTTGCAGCAAAACTAGCCTCCGGAAAATATTATCTCAAATGGGTTTTGCATATCAGATCATTAATAAAGGACAAATATTAATGGAATCATGACGATTACGAGTATGGCGGTTTGACTATTTAAACGCTATAAATAATATAGATTATAAAATCATCCCATTATCTACCTTGATGAAACATGGTTCGATACACATGAGACGTCAGCAAAAGAATGGGTAGATACATCAAGAAAATGCCAAACCAAAGCCTCAGCGAACAAGGGAAAAAGAATTACAATTTTACATGCTGGTTCCGAGGATGGATGGGTTCCAAATTTCAATTACGGTGGTCCTCCAAAAATATTAAACATTCATCTTTAGACTACCGTGACGACACCACAGCACAACTTTTTGAAGATTGGTTTATAAATAGCCTTTTGCTATTATGCCTAAGAAAAGCGTAATTGTAATGGATAATGCTAGTTATCGTAACCGTCAAAAAAGTAAAGTTCTTAATGCTAATAGCAGTAAATTGGAAATTCAGAACTATATGTTAAAAAATATATATACTTCGAAAGTACACATAAAAATGTGATCTAGAAATATTAAAGACATTTAATATTAAAAAGGAATATGTATGTAATACCATTGCTGTCAATATAGGGTATACGGTTACGGCCTTTCGCCATATTACTATATTTTTAATCCAATTGAGTATATGTGGCATCAGATAAAATCCAATGTTAGAGCACAAAACATTTCTCCCACTCTAAGTGCTGTAACGTTAATTCGGAAGGTTGTAGATAGTACTCCCAAAGAAAGTTGGATAAATTCGATTAACCATGCTATTAAAATAGAAGATTTCTTGTATCATTTACTAATAATATTGTACTACTTATTATTAATGTAGATAAAAATGACAGTAAGAGTGAAACCGAATTAAATGTATAATTAAATTTAAATTATAATTTTTATTGTCCTAATAGATAAATTTATTTATTAATTTATTTTTATTATACATAAAATTCAAAATGTACAAACCAATAAACAATGTCTTAGTCATGCATAATAATATAACAATATTTTAATTTTCACAAAATTATTCAGTAGTTAATACACTCCGGCTCCGGCTGGCTTCTTAAGAAACTGAGAATATTTTATTAGATTTATTAGGGCAATTAATATTTTGCCGAAGGGCACGAAATATCTTGAAACGGACTATACATATACTTTTTTACCATGAGAAATCGGTGCTTTATAACGACTTAACGAAAAAACTTTATATTTTTATATATATTCTGGCTGAAAATAAATTTTAGGTTCTGTTAATATTATTAGTATTGATAATAATGCTATTAATATGACGTCATAGAATTTAATCAGTTAAAAAGTAAGAACGTTCAGTTTATCAGTTTAAATACGTTTTCACTAATGGTATTTTATAGACTGTCAATCGAGAATACATTCATTTAGCTAATATGATGAATTACAATATATTTTCCAGAAATATTTATGAGAAGGACATTTTATGTTTTAAAAATTGATCAATAAATTTCATAAAAACTATTGACTGAGGATACCGAAATTTATAATGTTGAATTTTTTGATATTGCAGAGATACTGATTATAACTAATAAGTGTATTTTTCTAAATAAAGCCATAATCTTTGTGGCTCTAGAATTGTCCCCATTGTAAAACAATCTTCTAAAAGAATCGGGCACATGCTATCTGATTTATCACCTATTATATCAATTTTTCCTGCTATATATTTTGTTTGGTTAAAATTAGCTTGCGCCCTTCGAGAAACTATGCGTCGCGGTATTAGACGGTTTCGTTTTAGATGGTTTATCTAGGGGATGCACTTAATTTTAGATAATGTTTTTTCTAAATATAGATAGGAATGTTGGCATAAGGGTGAGTCAAGTGTGTCTTTAAGTTGATAAAAAGCCATTGGGTGATAATACTAGCGGTATTTCGCCTGAGGCTTGGGAGATACTGTCTCAAGGTTGAATTAAAGTTCGAACATCTGGGGTTTGTTGCAAGGGCACGTGTAAACATTTTATCATCGTACTGGTATTTACTGTCTAACGAAAATTCAAAATATACGAGGGTTAATTAAAATATAAACCGGAATTGTTTTATTATATATATATATATATATATATATATATATATATATATATATATATATATATATATATATATATATAATAATACAAAAAAAAACTATTGATCATTTTTTGACATAGTCTTCTCCACGCTCTACATATTTTTCCAGCGGTTTGGAAGTTAGTGAATTCCTTGCTCGTAGAATCTTTGAGTTTAGGTCATTAGCCAATTGCGCACGAAATCCTCAATATCTTGATCGTTGGCGAATCGTACCCCTCAAAGTGCATCTTTCAAGGGCGCAAACAAAAAATAATTACAGAGTGACAAATCTGGGCTATATGAAGGGTTTCCCAATGCATATCGTCCAGTTTTTCCTTTATCAAAACCGCTGTGTGTGGCTTGAAGTTGTCATGGAGGACGATCTGATGGGGACACTGCGCCTTTTACTCTTGTAAGCGGATTTTATTGCCTCCAACAGCTAGTAGTAGTAGGCAGCATTAACCATACGTCGATCATACAGAAAACGAATCAGTAAAATTTTCTTCCAATCCAAAAAATCTTACCGGGTAAGAGACGGGTTTTGGCCTTTACAGGGCAGGTTTCGTTTTTCTTTCGCCATTTCTTATTCGCCTTTTTTGATTCTGGAATATAATACTTCACCCACGTATCATCACATGTCACGATATGCGTCAAAAAGTATTTCCTTCCTGCCGAAATTGATTCAGAAGTCTCTTATTGATTGGCATACGGATGTCTTTTTGATCTTCGGTTAACAACTTCGGAACCCATCGGGCATAGATTTTATTGAAGTCAAGATGATTTATGTTGATTGTTTGAGCACTTCCAAAGCTTATACCCACCTTTAAAGAAATTTCATGAATAGTGAGCTGCCGGTCACCTTCGATAAGATCGCAAACTGCGTCGATGTTGTAAGCAGTGACACTTGACCTGGGACGTCGATTCTGACTTACATTTACCACACTTTCTAATCAACTTTTAACTTCTTGTCCCAACCAAAGACTTGGGTCTGAGACAGGGTATCGTCCCCATACTGAGTCTTCAACCGAGTTAATATTTTCGATGGTTTAACGCCTTCCTGGGTTAAAAACTTTAATATAACCTATTGCACAATGGACTGTGGAACTGTTGCTCACTCATAGCTGCACTGACAAAAGAACTAAGTAAAACAACTCACCGAGCGTTTCCCACACTCTTAGTACATTGCACTACAATGACCTATACTGACAGCCCGCTCGTGATCGGATGAGTAAAGTAATTGTAAAATTTTAAATAAATTTTAAAATCTTTGCCGATACAATGGCAATAAACTAAATGAAGTATAATAAGGGTGCCTATATGTAATTTTTTTTTTTTATAACTTACAAAATGTGTTTATATTTAAGATTTAATACAGTTTTAATATAAGCTTTAACCTTTAATCGGGCTGTGGTCATTTGTTACGGTAGCAGTCGCGCGTAACCTATTAAAGATTTTTGGAATTAAAAAGGTAAATTAAAAAAAACTTGTTTATCTATCACACTTTATTTATTTAAACGCCTTAACCTTAATTTAGAAAACAATTTGGTAACAAAAATTTTGCTTAAATATAAAATAAATTTGAATTTATATATTACAAAAAGTGAAGTTTTACGGTTAGAGGTATCAACAATTGAGAAGGCTATTATATTAGAGACTGGGCCTACAGCTTAACGTGAGTTCTGAACTGTAGGAAATTAAATTCTCTACAAAAAAGTTCCTTTCCATTCTCTTCAGAAAATTCATATTTATGGAGATATTCTCAATAATTAATACATTATCTCCTTATAGCCAACAATTTAAGTCCTACAAACGACAATTTTTCTGAAATATAAATACTTTCGTAACTTAAGTAGAATTTACAATTATTTATTTAATGATATCTAGTTATATAAAAATTAATAAAATATTAATATAAATAAAAATTAAGTATAAAAATTATATTAATATAAAAATATTAAAATTAATATATTGTTAAAATATCTAGAATCTATTAGTTTTACGAAATTGTTTATATTTCAGAAAAACTGACGTTTCTAGATCTTAAAATGTTGGCTATATGGACTTAATGAATTTTTATCGAGAATATCTCCATATATATGAATTTTTGGAAAATGGAAAGGACCTTTTTTATAGAGAATTTAGTTTCCTAAAAAATTGCTCCTATATCTTTTTTCTCAAATCCGTATACTTTAATTGATACTTACAAAAAACTGTGATTTTATCAAAAAATTAACTTAGATCGTCTTGAGGCACGTGTTATTTTTGCTAACAAAAAAATTCTCTTGTATTTTCTCATCAAAAGGAAGGTTTTTTGGGGCGTCGAAAAAAAAATTTTAACGACCACACTAATATATATATATATATATATATATATATATATATATATATATATATATATATATATATATATATATATATGTTAGTGGCTTGATTGGGAGCAAACCCTACCCACCCGTTATATTGGAGGGCACATATTTCGTTTATTGGTGGTTAGAGTCATCAGGGTACCGACAGATGCTCTCTCGTCAAAGAATACGGAGACACAATCCACAAGACACACACACACAAGACACAATCCACAATCCACAATCAAGCAACCCACACTTTCGCCGATTTTTCGTGCGAAATGTGAATGTGAAAACATGCAGTTTTAATTTATTTAGACTGCGTTTAATAAGACAAAACTAGTCGGGAGTTATGCACCCCAACCACTGCGTTCCACATTCTCATGTGGAACACACAACAACCTGCGTCTCCGCCTACGTCCCTACATCCCTTACATTGGAGGGCACGTGTTTTGTCTGTTGGTGGTTAGACTCATCAGGATATTTTCAAAAAAGTTTTACTAGGAATTAATATGCAATTTGTTAGTAATTTACATAAAAAAATCAATGGTTAACACCAGAATAAACATCTTCATCCACCAGATATTCACCCAAAAAAAGGTTAGTATTATTATAATGGGAATTTGCAGGAATTATTCACTATGATGTTCTGAATCGTAATGAAACTATAAATGCTGAATATAATTGTACTCAGCTTGATATACTAAACCGGGCTTGGATGCAAAAACGTCCTAAACTGATTTATTGAGAAGGTGTTATTCTGTAGCACGACAATGCAAGCCCTTATAATATCAGAATCGCTAAAGAAAAATCAATAATTTACGTTGGCTGGGATGTTAGCTACTCCACCACCGACCATAAACCGACCGTTTTTCTACTGCTGCACTGTTAGATCACAATCTCCTACCGAATATTTTCACAGTGGAAAAACATTTCTACTGTGGCAGCTATAAGAAACTGCATTCGAAATGACCCTCATTTTACAAGAAAGAAATACAAAGGTTGTCAGATAGATGCGCGAAAATTGTCAGTAAGGATAGAGTTTATATTAATCCTTAAACGGACGCGCGGTGTCGAATCGATCGCACAGATAACATTTGTTTTAGTCGCAGCGTAACCGTCGAGTATCGTATAACAAAGTTTGTATTTCCAGTTTTTATTATTAAAATTTGCTCATAGACGAAGACTGACTAGTGACTTTAAAATAATGTAAATACAAGAAGAAGATAAAGAGAGTGAATGAGTGCTCGGTGACCACGGCTCAGAAATTTTTGACCCTTTTTCAGAAGTAAAAGGTACAGAGGATAATTCAATTGACCTCGAGACTACAAAGGTATTAATGCTGTCGAAATTCGAGCATTATTCGGAGTACTTTACATCGCAGGAACTTTGCGAAGATCACATGCAAATCTGGAGGATTTGTATGCTACTTATGGCACGGACCTATCTATTTTCCCAACAACTATGTCATAGAAAAGAAAAACATTTCTTTTAAACTCATTGCGATTTGATGATGTGGCTACACGAATATATCGTCATGCTCAGGACCTGAGATGTACAAGATACCTCATAAAAAGTATCTGGAATAAAAATACAATATTTAAGTAATGTATTTGAGACATCAGATACAAAATACCATTTCCAAAAGTATCTTGTATCTGATATCTTAAATACATTACTTAAAAGTATCTTTCGTGTATCTTGTACTCCAGATATATTTTATGAGGTATCTTGTACATTTTTGCTCAGGACCAAGCTGCGCCTATAAGGAAATATTGAACTTTATGTTGGTAAGCAACCAAATTAGCCGCATCAGTTGAGCAATGAGGTAATGGACGCAGTAAAGAGATTGATTACACCAATTTCAGGCACAAAGCGATATTTGATCATTGATAAATGGTACACCAGCATTCCTTTGGTAGAAGACTTAGCCAAAAGTCATTAACTTTCAGTTGGGGATACGTTGAGCAAGAATGCAAAAATTCCCCCATGCTTCACAGCAAAAGGCAAACCTGAATATTCTAGTGAATTCGGATTTTCTAACAGGACTACACTCGTGCCAGAAAAAAATGGATCTATGGTATTACTATCATCACTTCATTGTGCAGACAAAATTGATTAAAGTACAAATGAAAGACGGGAGCCAAGAATCATAACTTACTATAATAAAACAAAAGAAGGAGTCGATGAAATTAACAAAAAAAAGCAAAAAATGTATTCGACGTCAAGAAAAAATAACAGATGGCCTTAAAACACCCTTTTTTGTTTTCTAGATACTGTATGTAATGTGAATGAATGGAAATGTAGCTGATAAAAGAGTATATAGGGAGAAGAGGTAAGTCGTCCTTCAACCTTCCGAGAAAACTCAAGAGAAAAATTAGGGATCACTTAAGCATAAGTGACGTAAATTCATGTAACGAACTAGGCACAAGTTCCAGCGCATGCACAGGAAGATGTAAAATATGTCCTGTTAATAGGAGGAGACAATCCAAGACACAATATGGAGCTTTGCACACTACATTCCTTTGCAATGAATGTTGCTGTGATGAAAAGATGCTGATGAAGAAAACTAAACCTAAGATAACGAATTAAGTACAGGCAGATTATAAACATTTTTGTTACTGTTTCAGTGACCTCTAACGCAACTAATTATCAAATGTAAACTTAATTTATACATTTAATAAAAAAATGTTTCCTAATCCAACGAGAACATATATATATATATATATATATATATATATATATATATATATATATATATATATATATATATATATATATATATATATATATAGATGTATATATACTAACCCTAACCACCGACCTACCCTAACAACCGACAGAACCACCGCGGATTTATTAGTAAAGAATAACCAAATACGGGTAGGTTTGGTAAATTGCTCTATCCTCAAAAGAGTGCAGGTTAGTAGTTGCCAGAAATGTTGGTCTTATGAGCATAATACCTCCGAATGCAATGGCCCCGACCGAACAAATACCTGTTACAAGTGTGGGGTTGATGGACATAAAAAAACACAATGCAAAGACGAGGAATTCGCCCACTATGCCATGCAGCAGGTCACAAGTACGGTACAATGCAGTGTAACGCCTTCAGACGCGCACTATCCCTAGCCAGAAAACAAAACTAAAAAAAAAAAATGAAAAAAAAACACACCATTCCAAAAGAGATTAAATTCCTGCAGATAAACCTTAATCGATGTTATGCAGCCCATGAGCTCTTAAACCAAACGATTTATGAAAAACAAATCGATATAGTAATCGGTCAGGAACCCAACATAAACAAGGTGGCAACCGATTATTGCGATCTAGATGACAATTGTTTTATCCGCGTGAACCGCCAACTATCGGTGACCCATCACTTTAAGGGAAATGGCTTCACAAGCGTAGAAACCCAGGGCCTGGCTATATACTCGTGTTACTTTTCGCCAAACAGACCTATAAATGAATTTGAGGAATTATTATATAATCTCGAAAGACATATACGCGGAATTGAAAAAAATATAATTATAGGAGGTGATCTAAACGCAAAAACAACCATTTTCGGGTCAAAAACAACAAACCAAAGAGGGTATATTCTGGAGGAATGGTTAGAGGCGAACGATCTAATTACGGTGAATGAAGGAGATACTCCTACTTTCTGCGCTGCAACTGGCCGTTTCTCTCATCGACATTACTATGGCGTCAAGTGGATTAAGCAATAGTATTACTAATTGGCGAGTAGAACTAGAGTCTGAAAACATGTCCGACCACCGTAATATATGTTTCGAACTCACCCGGGGGAGAATTGAACAATGAAAGAGAATATACAAGCGAATCCTATCGAGGATGGCGAATATCCCCAGATATCCTAGAAACTTTTAAGAACAACTTAGCGACAAGTCAAAATAAGGGGTCAATGGTTAGCGCGCCACATGACCTCATTAAACAAATAAAACATCTCTGAAACAAGTATCTCCCAAGAAAGAGACAACCGAAATACGGTCATTCCCCAGTTTACTGGTGGACATCAGAAATTGCTGAAAAGAGAAGACGATGCATAGCTCAAAGAAGATCACTTGTACGTTCTAGAAAACTAAAAAACAACAACGATTACACAAAAGAGCAGGCATATAAAACAGCAAAGAACGATCTGAAAAAAGCAATAAAAATACAGAAAAGTAAAATGTGGAAAGACTTAAGCGAAGAGCTAGAAAATGACATCTGGGACAAAGGATATCAGATTGTAACAAAAAAATTTAAATTGAAAAGACATAGGACAATAGATAAACGCGAAACAAAAGAACAAGTGGACAAACTCTTTCCAAAGCGCTCAGTAACTAAATGGCCAGACATAGACCCTCCTGGAGAGAGCCATTACGCTTTTCACATCAGAAGAAATTATAAATGCAGCAAACAAAATAAAGACAGGCAAAGCCGCAGGACCAGATCACATTCCTCCAGAGATCGTGAAGGTTGTTACATTGCATAATCCAGATAATATTGCCAATGTTATGAACACGTGCTTAGCAAAAGGCCATTTTCCAGATATATGGAAGGAAGCAAAGCTTGGTACTAATTGAGAAGCCAAAAAAGGAACTGTTAAATCCTACATCATATAGACCCATATGCCTACTGGATGCTGCCGGAAAACTACTAAAGGTGTTGATCAAAACCAGACTGGAGAAAAAAATAACAGACCGTAAAATCTTACACGACAACCAATTTGGATTTAGGAAAGGGAAATCAACTTTAAATGCGCTATCGAAGATTATGGAAACTCCTGAAGAAATAAAAACAAAGGCCTACAATAACCGAGAATTCTGCGCAATGGTCACGTTTAGACATAGAAAATACATTTAACTCAGCCCCCTGGGAAAAGATAGTAAATGCTTTATATCGGGCAAAAATCAGCCCGTACCTAATTAAAATGATTCAATCATAACTCTAAGACAGATATATATTAACCCAGTGGGGGGACAAAATATCAATAATCTGCGGAGTACCGCAAGGATCGATCATCGGACCTTTACTATGGAATATCTTCTATGATCAAATCCTGAGAATCAGCACAGAGAAAGGAGTTACCATGGTGGCGTACGTTGATGACTTGGCTGTGGTGGTAAGAGCAAGGACCAGGTCTGTTCTGGAAGAAATGGCACAGCATATTGTTAACAAAATAGCCCTGGAGATGGATCAAAGGGGCAGTAAAATATCACCAAAAAATACTGAAATGGTAACATTGGAGGGGAGAAGAAAACTCACAAACCTCCAAATCAATATTCAGGGTGCCAGAATAAACAGTACAAGAGCAACTAAATATATGGGGATTCTCATAGACAAAGATGCTAAAATGACCACTCACGTCAAACTGTCATGTGAAAAAGCAAATAAAACATTGATTTTACCAAATAAAATAACCCCAAAAACAGGAGGACCAAGAGCCTGGAAGAGGCGTATATAATTGTGGAGGCCACTATATCAACCATTTTGTATGGGGCACCTATTTGGGCAAAGGTATTAAGGTATAAGCACTACGAGGCAATGCTCGAAAGAGTAAACAGAAAAATGGTAATACGCATTACAAGTGCATATAGAACCGTGCCCCACAATGGCCATCCTAGCCGTTGCTGGTCTACCACCAATAAGACTCCGAATCATGGAAAGCATATCAATATTCGAAAGGAGAAAGGAATCAAAAACCCAAGCAAGACAGAAATTACTGGAAGCCTGGCACAAAGAATGGAACGACTATGAGGGAAAGGCAAAAACATTTATCCGAGACGTGAGAGAGTGGCACAACAGAAAATTAGGGGAGACAAATTTCTACACAACACAAGCAATAACGGGCCATTGATCCTTCAGATATTATTTACACAGATTGGGAAAGTCAGAGGACAAGGATTGTCGCTATTGTAGGATGGTGGATACAAGGGGACCACACAATCTTCCACTGCCCGAGATGGGAACCGCTCCGGATTGCTACCGCTGCCGAATGCAACGTAGAAGTGACGGAACACAACATCGGCGTTCTGCTTTTGGAAGGAAAAAGACAGTGGGCAAGAATAATGGGCATGGTGGAGAAAATAATGAGGACAAAAATAGAGGACGAGAGAAGACGTAAGGCAAATTTGGACTGACAATCTGTTGTGTGCCCTGGAGTAATGCCTAACGCGCGGTTTCCAGGCCACGAGCAGATATCCTTGAGGGGGAAGGGTTTTAGTCGGTAGGCATGACTCCAACAAGGGCATGAATCCCACATGTCACTGAACATCGAACACATGGATGTCTTTAGAAGATTTCCTAATCCCCTCAAAAAAAAAAAAGAAAAAAAAAGATATATATATATATATATATATATATATATATATATATATATATATATATATATATATATATATATATATATATTAGGGTGGTTGTTAAAAATTTTGTTTCTTTTAGGCAAAAATAACACGTGCCTCAAGACGATCTAAGTTCATTTTTTGATAAAATCGTAGTTTTTGTAAGTATCAATTAAACTGTACGGTTTTGAGAAAAAAGATAAAGTAGCAATATTGTAGAAAATTAAATTCTCTATAAAAAAAGGTCCTTTCCATTTTTTTTTCATAAAATTCATATATATGGAGATATTCTCGATAAAAAATTCATTAACTCCATATAGCCAACATTTTAAGACTAATAGATTGTAGATATTTTAATAATATAATAATTTTAATATTTTATATATATATATATATATATATATATATATATATATATATATATATATATATATATATATATATATATATATCTTGTTTAAATAAGTTTTGAGGGATTTACAAAATATGGCTTAAGTAGTATTAAATCGCATCGGACCATCTTGTTACTATCTTCATGTTAAAGCGTCATCATTTCCCTCTAAAAATCAGTATGTGTCATTTTGCTGAAGTATAAACAACATAGAGCAGAAACAACAGAGCATAAATAAAGTTTATGCTCTAACCATGTCAACCTTTGTGCCAACAAAACGCAATTTGTGGGAAACGCTGCTTTTTTGTTTTAATTTGAAGAAAAGTACAGCTGATGGACATCGATTGCTGTATGAAGTATATGAGGAATATGCTCTATCAATAAAGACATGTGAGTACTGGTTCCGGCGTTTATCGATTGCTGTATGAAGTATCATGAGGAATATGCTCTATCAATAAAGACATGTGAGTACTGGTTCCCGGCGTTTTTAAAAGCGACAATTTTTGACACCAGTGACAAAGAAGGGGAGGCCAGTAAAAGTATGAAGACGCTGAGTTATTGGACCAGGACTTATACCAAACTTAAGAGGAACTCGCTGAAAACCCTTGGGAGTGACTAAATGAGCAATTTTATGGTGCAAAAATAAGGGAATTGGGGTTCCGTATGAACTTAAGTCAAAATACATCAAACCCCGTTTTTTTTTATATGCGAACAACTACTAAAAATGAACTGTGATGGGGGATGAATAGTGACTTCACTAACACAATCCAAAACGCAGAAAATTGTGGGGTAAGCCCGACCATGCATCAACTCTAACGGCCAAACCGGATATTCATCGGCAAGAAGCTAATGCTGTGCATCCTGGTAGGATAAGCTCGGAGTGATCCACTATGAGCTACTCTAGCCTAACCAAAACCATCACTGGGGAACGTTACCAACAGCAATTGATGTAATTGAGCTGAGCATTGAAGCTCAAACGTCCCCAATATGCCAAAAAGACATGACAAAGTAATCTGTCAGCACGACAACGCTCGGGCCACATGTTACAAAAATCGTCAAGGAAACTTAGGAGGTGCATAAACGGAATATCCTACACCACCCGCCGTATTCACCAGACATTGCTTCTTCGGACTACCACTTGTTCCGGTCGATGGCCTCATGGCCTGGCGCCGAGCTGAACACTTTTTCAAGCTATAGATTGGGTCGATTCTTGAATCGTCTCAAAAGAGGAGGAATTTTTTCAACGCGGAATGCGTTATGCTGCCTGAAAGATGTGGAAAAATCGTAGCTAACGATGGGACAGTACTTTAAATAAAATACATTGTACCAATTTCTCTGAATAAAGTTTCCAAGTTACAGAAAAACCCTCAAAACTGTATTTGTACACCTTTTTATATATAGTATATATTATATATAGTATATATATATCTATACTATACTATAGTATACTATATATATATATTATAATATATATATAATAGTATAGTATATATATACAAATAACAAAATTGCTAACAGATATTTGGTGGCTATATGTAAAATTATGTTGTTGTACAGAACCCTGATTAATATAGTTATACTTGTTAATAAACCACTTTTAGTCTTTTTAAAATTAAGCTTAAAGTTATAGTTGTCTTCTTCTTAGAATATCGAAAATAATCAGTTGTAACAATATAAGTTTACAATAAAATGAACTCGACACTATTTTAGCCATGGCGATCTAATGTCTGAATAGAATAACTTGCTAACCCGTTTCCCCCTCCTACCAACCCCCTTTCACAACAGAAAATAATTAATATCCCCATTTTAAAAATGGCGTCTCATAATCCACAGCTAAAAAAATAACAGCCTTGGTCCATTTTAGATTTCGCCTCAAACTAGAATTTTATTCGATTTGGGTACTGGCTTGGAACAGGCCAGATCTTTAATCGATAAAGGCGGAACACACCCGCACGTGCGTGGAGAAAGGTTCGCGGTACTGCGGCTGTTCAAGATAAAAATGTTTAAATGAACGCAGTCGTTTTTATCGCAAGAGAAGCGGTCAGTATGAAACGTGGACGTTATAAAAAATATTATTTTTTTTTCAAATATACGATTGTATATTGGAAATTTACGTAAACAGGTAAATTTTTATATTATGTTTGTCAGTTGAAAGATATAGAATCATTTTTTTTTCACTGTTTTTCATTTACTACTAAATATTATTTCAGTCTAGATTTATTATTTATACTTATAATTTATAAAGTATTTCAAGTCTATTGTTTTTTCGATATATATATATATATATATTAGTTATCTAGTATACTATATATATATATATATATATAGTATATATACTATATATATATAATATACTATATATAATATATATATATACTATATATATATATAATATATACATTATATATTATAATATATATATATAATATATATATATACTATATATATATATATTATAGCTATATATATATATATATACTATATATATTATATATTATATATATATATAATAATATATATATATATATATATATATATATATATATATATATTTATATATATAAATATATATATATATATATATATATATATATATATATATATATATATATATATATATATATATATATATATATATATAAATATATATATATATATATATATATATATATATATATATATATATATATATATATATATATATATATATATATATATGTATCTGACAATGTTGCCACATCAACACTAAAATACCCAGACATTGGCATGATATGATCGATAAAACTGTAAATTAAAAAGTAGCACGAACAGTTTTAATCAAAAATCTGTTTGGATATTTCTGCTTGTCAACATAGGGGCTTTTCGTTTAGTTCACACAAAGTTTAACGATTCAGTATCACCAAAACAACTTTCAGCATCTGAATCGCTGTTCAAGTAAATTATTAAAGAATTAACTTCCAGTCTATCAAATACTCTTTCGCCATCCGACCATCTATGAATTTCTTATTTTGTATATCTGATGCTGTTTATCCAGATCTGTGGTGTAACTGTTGGACAAATCTTCTTTCCACATATCCAAACAGTTATCAATCGTTCTTCCATCTCGACCTATATGACGATTGTAATAATTTTTGGCCACCCCCCATATCAATTCTGTAGTATTGAATATTCAATGATAAGGGTAAAGACGTAATACTTTGTGGCCGTACTATTCAACCTTATGATCTGCCACATATTCTTTTTTAGGCTTGTTCCTGAAAAGAACATTATGAAATACAAAACTGTCCCTTTAATTACTGCTTACCGAATAACGATTTGCAACAGTTCACTTTTTAACATAGTGTTTTCAAAAGGAAGATTATGTTCCGTCAGCCATTCTGTAATTTTTGGTTTTGTCCATGCACTAGTTGGCGGTTTGTCCATCAGTGTACTGTGATAAGGTGCATTATCCATGACACTAACTGATGGCTTCCCCCAAGATTTTCAACAGCTGGTTTTCAAACCAAAACAGAAAGTTATTTTTATTTATTTCTCCATGATAATCGCCTTTTGTTTTCGAAGAGAAGACTAATTCGGCTTCTGGAATAAAGCCATTCTTGTTCCCAGCTTGAAGAACAATATATATTCAATTACATGTTAATAATGATACATCTTAAAATAATTATTTATGACATGACTTTAATGGCTCCTAAGTATAAGTATAACACTCACCTTTTTCCATCAACATTTGTAGTCTTTACACTTCTCTTGTTATCATCTTGCCAATAGTTACTCATTTTGGATGTTGATGCTTTTTCTTCGGTGATTTTAACATTTCGTTATTCTTCAACTTTTTCGAAATTGTACTAACTGTACCAATACTAATATTTAGTGCAGCTGAAACTCGCTATAAAAACTCCAATTAACCATGAGATCTACTAAGATATTAATACATACATCTCTCAATGGCAAAAGAGGAGCCCCATTACCTCGTTCCTGTTCAAAATAACTGATAAGTGACGAGACAAGCTGCTTACACTGACCGTTTAACGGTTTTGGCATTTTTTTGCTATTATAATCGCCACGGGCGTAGCCAAGATTTAGTTTGGGGGGGGGGGGGGGATGTTAGTTTGAAGTAAATAAAACAACAAAAATATACTTACATGAAATTTAATATCTATATATTCATCAGAAAAATTACGACATATTTATAAAGTTCTTAACTTTAAATCAAATGGTTAAATTAATTTCGTTCCTCTGCGCTAAATCTAAAACCATTAAAGAAGAAATCTTCGGCTTTTTCTTTTAAATATATCCACTACTTCATCTGCATGAATTTCTGTTACATAGTGAATGTTCATGAGAGCCAAACCATTAAGTCTGTTTTCACTTGTAGTGTTTCGTAAATAGTTTTTCAGTCTCCTTAGGCTCGAGAAAGCCGTCCAGAAACTACCACAAACTTCCACAAAGCTCCGCTCATTCCGACCGAAGGGCGTGGCGAATAATCGAGAAACAACGCAAAGTTTCCATACGATACAAAAATAGTTCGACCACTCGACAAGAGATAGCGTTACTGTGCGCAACGTCCACTAGTTCGGATATATATTCAATTCAAATATAATAATTTAACTCTCTTCACTCCTCGTATTTTTTCGGTAATAGGTAAATTTTGGCTTATTTCGGGAGGGTTTGAACCCCCAAAGCCCCCCCCCCCTTGGCTACGCCCGTGATAATCGCAGATTTTTTGCTACAGAACTCACAAAAAATAGAAACTAAACCAGAAAATAGCTAAAACAGCAAAAAATACATTAAAAATAATTCAGAAACGTTTGAAGGTACAACTCAAAAACGATCAAAACATGGAAATGACAGATTCTAGGAAAAAGTTTTGTAAAGTCGGCAACACTGTCCAGAACTACAGACCTAAATGTTGTCTTGACAGCGAATTCACAGAATGTAATCCGCCGGCTCACCGTATTTTTATCCTATTCTAATAGAATTAGAGGAAGAAGGAAAGCGAGTGCTTTGAAGTTTAAATGATTTTTTCTTTCTTATGGACAATATTGGCAATAAATTTCTCTACGTTGATGACGTGCAACCATTGTTTCCCTGAATGAGCTATATATATATATATGTATATATATATATATATATATATATATATATATATATATATATATATATATATTATATATATATAAATATATACATTATATATATATATATATATATATATATATATGTATTATATATATATATATATATATATAAATATATATATATATATATATATATATATATATATATATATAGCTTTGTGATTCTTCTCCATATTGTCCTGCCTCTAGTCATTGTCTTCTAGTCTCTTATCCCTTTTCTCTCAGATCTTCTTTTGACAATCTCTCTCCATCCCTTCCTTGGCCTTCCTTGTTTTCTTCCACTTTATGGTTTTCTCCATGTAATCCTCATCACTACTCTATTCTTTCCCCACATACCCTTCACCACATTAGTCTTCTTGACTTCACTATTGTGTTTATAATTCAAAAATATTCTACATTTCCTAATTCGTTCTTTTCAGAAACAAGCCATCGGTTTTCATTCCTCCTGTTATCCTTCTGATTATTTTACGTTATCATCTTAACAGTTCTAAACAATTTTTTTTTTGTTTAAAAACCATGTAAAACCAACCGTATTAAGCAACTGGTGTCAATACTGCCTTATATAATTTTAATTTCAGTTTATTTTAATTATCTAATAAAATATATTTTTTTCTCTTGTCAAAGTTTCAAATTTTGTGAAGTATTCCCCTAATTCTTGAGAAATAATTTTTTTGAGATGATCTAGTGTTTCAGGCTTATTAATAAAAACTTTATCTTTAAGATAACCCTAATGTAGGAAATTAGAGACAATGAAATCCGTAGATTTTGGGGGTCATCTTAGGTTTTATTTCGGATGATGGAATATAGAGATTTTTGAATAGAGTAACATTCCTTCAAAAGCGCTGTTATAGCTCTTGGTAAGGGCTCTAGCACCATCTTGTTAAAAACCAATAGATATCAGGGTCTTCGAGTTACGGGAAACAAAATTTTCAAGCATATGCCTCTAATAATTTACTTTTCGGTTCGTTCGGTGAATCTATTTCATTCATTTCATTAACCATTTATAAATCTTCTTTACCCCAGTAACGTAAATATTGTTTTTTTCACAAATCCATATGGGTGAAAATAAATCTCATCGGATATCCATATTTTGTTTACCCAATTTCATGTGCATATGAAAAATTTTAGAAGGCATTATTGTATTCTAATCGGTACTGGAAATCATGAGGTTTAAGCCCTTGTAATAGTCAGATTTTAGAAGTATGAATATATATATATATATATATATATATATATATATATATATATATATATATATATATATATATATATATATATATATAATACGGTATGGGACCGTCGTTATATTCTCAGTTGAGCAAATTGAACAGGGCATCGTCACGTCTGCCTTGATGATGGTCTTCCTTGTCTTTTAGTATTCATTCATTCAAGCGTACTAATCGACAAAAATTTGTCTATCAACTTGTACATTATTCTCTGGGAAGGCGCACCTCTAATGTTAAATATTCCTCAAAATTAAGGCTGATAAATAATACTGCTTCCATTTTCAAAACAAATTGTAACTTGTGTTCATACTGCAGAAAATTGTTTCTTTTTTAATAATCGTTAATCGAAGAAAAATGTTAGCCTCCTTTAGGTTAACACTGCTTCTCTCTAGCAACAAAACCTTCTTAAGAATAATAATTAATTTCATAAAACTGACGTGATTTTGAGGACTTTTTACAATGCGAAATATTTCTGGTAATGAAACAGATTATTTTATTAGACCAAATTAATCTAATTAAGAAATGATAAAATTGATATTATTTAGTTTATATTAATGAAATATTATCCAAATTAATACCTACATAATTTTATTTTAGTAATAGATTAGAGTTACCGAAAATTGGCAAATATCTATATTTTTCGGTCAATAGAGCATATTAATGTTGTTTAAAATATTTCGGAAAAATTGACAATATTTTATATTTTAATTAATACTAACGTTCATTTTATTCCAATAAAATTACTACTGGTTAATAAAGTTAAACCTTATTAAGGTTTTAACCAATCTTGTATACTAAAATTACTACAACTTTAATATTATGATTAATTAATATTAATTAATTAATAAATCGCAACCTTATTGGCGTTATTGACTGGAATAAGCACCATGGTTATAATAGCCAAAACATGCCCATGAAATATTATAAATATCAACACATTAGAGTCTCGATAATATTTAATTCAACAAGCGAGCGTGTCCGGGAATAATCTGATGCAAAGGTCGGCTTCTGTAAAAATGTCTTCGTCCGGCCAGCTGGTCTAAATTAAATAGCATGAAGTAAACTGTGCTCCGGAAGTGACCCTTTGATTTAAGCCCTGGTTGGAATTCCGACTGAGATTTCTGGAAGTCATTGACTTCAACTAGTAGCCGTTCGGAAAATGTCCATGTATCATTGTATTTAATCTTCAATCATACATACATATATATGAATGAATAATAGGTAATTTGCCACTATAAGCTCGATCAGCTTGACTTGGTAAGTTACTGCAAGTACCTTTCACTTTAGAAAGAACGCAAATATCCGTAGTGATGTCATTATCTATATATTTTTTTTCGATTACTTCAGCAGGTTTTCTTGGATCAAAAATAAACTCGTAAGAATTTTATATTTGAAAAGTAACTTTTTCATTTTTAGGTGCATCTTTTTCGTAACTTCTTACTGATAAACGTTTAGCTTTAAAATTTAGTTTAGTCCATTTCTTGAAATCAATGTCTTCGGTATGTACCTTTTCAACGTTATTTTTCTAGATGTGACTGGCCTGTATTATAAGATCAATATATTGTTGGTGAGGGAACCCACGATCTTCACGTCTAATTTTCCTTTTGACGACTGATAAATTTCTGTCACAATCATTAAAAGAGTGACCGCGTACTGGAAAATACTTCTTCTTTACACATTACAACTTCTTTGTACATATGATGCCATCAAAAATCGTATAACTTAATTGTTTTTATTCTGTCCGGGGCAGTCATCACAAAAAAGATGAAGATCTGTTATTGAATGTGGAATAAACTTATTGACGTAATCGTTTAAGAACGTTGATACTTCATTGGGACCTTTCAATGTTTGCCCTTCATGATCAGAATTAATTGTCCCTTTGCCACTCCTTATATTATGAATGCAGAATTCGTAGATCCAGAGCTGTAAAAAATGTCTTGTACAGGTCATGGGGTAAAGGCAAGATTTGCATATAGTCGAATTATAAACTTAAAACTGTTTTATTATTGGTACATTTTTTATTTCTTTAACTTTTTTATACAATTTGCTTACACGTCGCTTGTGTATTATTAATTCTGCAATTGCTGTTCTTTTAGCACCGTCATTTAAATGAAGATTTTTTATTATAACATTTAATTCGTCACACTTACTGTAAACATCGATTTGTGGTCTACCAAATGATAAATCAAAATCCAAATTAAAATATTGCCGAAAGAACTGATAATTAATTTTGCCTGTTATTTCAGGATTCCTGTTTAGGAACATTTCATGTATTTTTTTAAATTTTAATGAAGATGGCAAATACTGTTTCGTAACATCATTCGAATAACGAATTCCTTTCTTGTCAAGAGACTCTATAAAGTTGTGAATTTCTATGCAATGTTCACTGGGAATAACATTACTTTTTGAACCAACTGCTTTACCTCTAAGAGTAAGTAGTTCGAATCCCGTACTAGGCAAAAAAAGTTTTTCTAAAATTCTTGTGAATGTTTCTAGGTAAGAGTGTAAAATCTGACAAGGAATCACCCCTCAGTCACGCCAGTTCGACGAGGGTAAGGCCGTATGCCTTCTGAGAGGTTTTCTACGTTGGTCACTTGCCAGTCGGTAGGCTTCTCAAGATACTTTCGGTTAAGCACAAAACCAAGGGTTGATAGCCTGAGGGGGGTGCTGACCAGGGTTTTCGGTAGCTGATGACCGTGGTTCGGAACCCACGTTAAGCTGTAGGTCCAGTCGCCAAATAGCTTTCTCAGTTGCTGATGCGCCTCTAACCCCAAAACTTTACTTTATTTAAAATCTTGATTGCCGTTCCGTACGAGACCCCTATGACCTCAGCTACTTCGTGCACTTTCGTTCGGCGATCAGCGAGAATCATTTTGTACGAGAGCACAGTTGTACAAGCTGGCATAAACTCCGTAAACCAATATCTCTCGGTTGTCATAGATAGTGATGGGTCCCCATAGAGAGCTTCCAAGTTTACTTTTATTTCTTCGCATGTTTTTCCATCCAAAACTAAAAACGAATTACGGATCGATATTGCTCTTTTTCCATTTTATCGAGAAATACAAAAAACACGAATGATACAACTGGCTGTTAAAAAAAAACTAACCTATGAATGTATCTGAAATTCAGCAGGAGGTCATTTAACAGTCTGCAGTACACGATGGTAATGTCAATTTCACTCGTCAACGCCATCTGTTATAAAACACGGGTACTTATTGATCGATATATATATATATATATATATATATATATATATATATATATATATATATATATATATATATATATATATATATATATATATATATATATATATATAATATATAATGTAAAATATTAATAAATAGTAAATAATATTTTGAGTTCAAAATAGAGAAGAGTCATCATTCGCACATTAAAAGGTGCACATCTTATCGATGGCTGAAAAAGCTGCAATTTTACAAAGTGTGCCTTGAATACGAGGAAAAGACATTAATATGTTAAAAGTACAACGGACTATTTAAAATAACGATTTTTTGAAATTTACTTCAATAGGTGTTGAAAGTGTCCACCGTTTACCTATACTACACACTTTCGCAGGCTCTTTGTTAAGTGACGCCTCACATTTGAGAATATATTTTTTCATTTCTAATAACATTGACTGCATGTTGAATTTGTTGTAAAAGTTCGTCTCTTGTTTTGATTTCATCACGGTAAACTAAAGAATTAAAATGAGCCCACAAATAAAATCTAACCGATTCCATCGCTGTGGAAAACATTGATTCAAATGATTTCACACTGCAACAGTAAAATGCGGTGGCGCCCCATATTGCATGAACCAGATGTCTTGTCGTAAGTTTAGAGATATACCAGCCTAAAAGGTCTAATAAATAAATTTTTAAAAACTGCACGTATTGATCTCCATTTAGTCTTTGCGGAAACTCAAATGGACCGATTAAAAAATTGTCGATAATGCCGCACCAAATGTTAATTGAAAATTCGTGATAGAAATGTCGCTCTCTTGGTAGATGTGTATTTTCTAGGGTGCAGTAATGATTATTTTGCCAGTTAAAAATTCCGCGTCTGGTAAAACTTAATTCGTCAGTAAACAATATCTTTTTCAGGAACATGGGGTCTTCGTTTTTATATGTTGCAGATTTTGAGAAAATTCTGATCTAGCCGGCTAATCTTGTGGAAATAAATTTTGAACAGGCAAATAATGGCAGGGAAAATATTTTTCTTTATGGAAAACTCTTGAAACGGTAGATTTCCTAGTTCCTATAGATGCCTGCAAACACCTAATCCATCCAAATAATATATATATATATATATATATATATATATATATATATATATATATATATATATATATATATATATATATATATATATATATATGACAATCAAACGGTGCAGCCTCCGACCGGTGAACATTGTGCTTGTGAAATATTTATATGGTATTATTTTATCGAAAAATTATATATATATATATATATATATATATATATATATATATATATATATATATATATATATATATATATATATATGGCAGTAGTGTCCCCTAGTGTTCTAAGACTCACCAACAGAGTTCTTTCATCAAGTTAATCAAGCCAATAGTACCATGGATCACACAAGTCAGAGCTTATCTGGGAAAGGCACAAATGGGTCCGACAGAGATTGAGGATAGAAAAATGTATAGAAACAAAATATATATCTGGAACGTTGCAGCAGAGGGTCCAAGAAAGATAATCCATGAGAAAGGATGAGAGAGGTGTGGAGGATCAGAAAGAACACACGAAAATGAGTCAGAATCCTTTGCGTGATCCAACAATTTATATAGACAATTTAATTGTGGAATAATCTTAAAAATCTTAATCTAAATCTTAAAATGTTATAATTAATAGTTAAGTCGATAATCACCAAAAAAATATCAATTTTGGTTACGTGGAATATTTTCAAGGATAGTTGATAATATTCCTAAAATATTCCGGGTGTTGATTCGTTCGTTCTGTGAAGAGTCACAACGTTTCGCCCATATTTTAAAATATATATGAAATAGTCATGTTATATTCAAGAACTGATGATATAGCTTTAAAGGAACGACAACAATTTTCTCCAATCATACCTTCGAATAATTCTATTCCGAACAATAGGCTATCGGTAACGTGTATAGAGATCTGCTTATAACAATTCTGATCGTATCATTTGTGTATGTACTATCAAATTATCTGCATGCTATAATTTCAAATTATGATTGTCTATAATTATGCCGTTTGATAAGCTAATATGTTGGCGATATATCTGAAGCGCCACAGGCTGTTTGTCTCTAATAAAGGTAATTTATTAGTGTATTATTATATTAAGTTACTTTGTTTCTAAATTGTTAATTTTTTTTCCAAGTGGCTAATAGCGCTGTACACGTAAAGTGATATTTTTGATTGATTTAAAGCACTGCTTAAAGCTTGAATAAAATATATAATAAATTCTGAAAACTAAATGGCTTAATGACAAATTTCTATATTTGTGCCTTAGAATTATCAGTCGGTTAATAACTATGTAAACCAAGACATTTAAATTATGTTGCGAAGCATAATAACTGATAATATTGAAATGATAGCGGTCATAAAATATCTTTGTAAAAAGATTTATTGAAACAAGAAATTATATTAGGAAATGGTTGATAATGTACGATGATCCTCCATGGTACATCACATAATTAATACTGGTGGCAAAATTTTAAATCTCGGAAAAGATTGTATGAAAATGCAATAAGTGCAGAAGTCTCAAGAAACATCAGGTTCTAATTAAAGAAAATGTATTTACAGCGGCGGTTCGTGGGGGGAAAAACAAGTGGGGCACGTATAACCAAATTTTGGAATTGAGATAAGGAAATGTGTCGCAAACCACAAATTTTACTTTTTAATTTCTTAGTATCATACAGACACTTTACAGTATAGAAATACGAGTGTAACTGACATATATTATTAATTTTTTCAAATTTTTTATTTTTTTTGGTAGGGCACCTGCCCATGTGCCCTTATGGACCAACCGCCATTGTGTATTTAGGTACCGAACCGGTATTATGGACAGAATAATAAGAAGTATGTGATGCTTGAATGATTATAAACATTTGATACTTTAGTTTCAAATTGTCCGCAGAAAGGGTTTAAATATGTTTATGAGTCAGAAACTTTCCAGGATGTCTATGAACGATGAAATCATTTTTGGTGCTAATGGGTGAAGTAACTGTCATGCTACCAGAAAACCAGATTTTTTTTTACCTGATCGTACTAATTATTATTTACATACAATAATTAATTGTATTGCTATATACAGATAGTACGACTAGATGGACTGTGTCTCATTCGTTAATTAGGAGGGAAAAAATCATTCACATCTTAAGATGGGTTTCGTTCTTTAAGAACTCATCAGTTAAGCTCTTGTCTTTCGAATTAATCGAACCAGACCCCGTCAAGAATAGAAGAAGTTGGCGAAACTATAGGTTGCTTACTGTGGATAGGGTCTTCCTATTCTTGACGGGAGAGTATATATCGCTACCCTGGCGAGCCTGAACATCAAGAGGCGAAACATATGCCCTCCAATTAAAGGGATTAGCGCCTACTCAGGCACCTAAAAAAATGTTCATTTAGGGAGAGACACAGGTTGTTGTGTGTTCTATATGAGATAGTGGAACCCAGAAGTTGGATGTATGTGATAAAAAGACTCTGGCCTAAGCT
Organism: Cosmopolites sordidus; assembly: GCA_031761425.1. Taxonomy (NCBI): domain Eukaryota; kingdom Metazoa; phylum Arthropoda; class Insecta; order Coleoptera; family Curculionidae; genus Cosmopolites; species Cosmopolites sordidus. The sequence goes on along the minus strand of JARFXV010000820.1, from coordinate 140,918 downwards.
TTCAGAGAGTGAAGACGTATTTCTTGAGCTCACTGCTAGCAAGTCTAAGGTGTAATAATCAAAGTGAACGAAGTGATCCTTGTTTACGCGATGAGTGATTACAAAGACGTCGAAGACGTCTCAGACTTAGAGGATTTAACCTCTCTAATGAAAACTGAACTGTGTAAGGCACATAAGGGATGCTAAAGATATCTTGCAGCATTAGAAGAACCCCAAAAAGAGAACTTTTTCCAAAATGAGGAGCTATTTAAACTCCGAAAAGAGGCTACTCAGCCAGCAAAGGAGCAAGACGCCTGAACAAGACGCTTGCGAAAAAGCAAAGTATTCTTTACGTAACGTAAGCTTATGATGCTTTAGCCAAAAAGAAAGGTCAAAACATCGCACCATCAACCTCAGAGATCGGAACACAAAAAACGTGTTCAAAACACTAAAGGCGGAAACACACACTAAAGTGTTCAAACCACCAACACCAGTAGCCGAGACACAAAGAGTGTCCGAAACACTAGCACAGTCAAAGAGATCAAATCAGACCTCGAGAAAGGAGACAATTACGTCTCCGACACAGAGGGATATCAACAGATATCCTCTCGCTCAAAAAGACAAAAGATGAGGAAGAGGTCAGCTCCCAAGGCAAGTCAGCCTATGGAAGAACCGACCGTCTCTCTTCCGTTTACGTCTACTATAAAGGAAAAGCCTCCGAAGGCATCAGAATCAATTAAGACGTCAGCAGCACCACCAACAGCTGCTAAGACAAAGCCCAAACCGATAGTCCTGAAAGACAAATCGCACTGTCTGGATGTTATGAACATCTTGAAAAAATCCAGAATAGCTGTCGGGCCAGTTAGAACGAGACCGGACGGGGTCCTCCTGGTCCCCGAATAGGAATCAGATCGAAAAGCAATTTTACAGCTTTTTGATCAGAATGAATATTCATATTCTACAACACCATCAAACAACAACCGTCTAAGTAGTCCTAATCAAGGACTACTAGAGACTATACCAACGGGTAATGTCAAAACCGAGCTTCAACAGCTTGGTTTCCATCCCCTATTCATCACGAGATGGCGGAAAAAGAATAAAAAACCCATTGCGATCATACAAGTAAATGCACCTTGCAATGAGAAAAACATTCTGAAAATAAAGAGCCTCCACTTTCAGTCCATAAGAGTGGAGAAGATAAAGAAATGCATGCGTTTTCCGAACCTGGCTTAGGAAAACAGCAGGGCACTGTTAACACAAAAGAGCTTAACCAGCATCAAGAAGAAGTTATGACCGAAGTCATGGCCGAACTTGAAACAAAGATCCAGCAAGCGTTGTATCTGGCTCTATCGCAACTAGATCCATCCCTTCTAGCCCAAACTCAATAAAACATCAAACCAAAACCGACGGAGAAATCTGCAAGATTTCAACGACCACGCCGATTTCACGTCCAAAGCCAACAAGATACGCGATCCTGTCTCGTACCTTATCGGCAGATTCGGGCCTTACGGCCCGTTTCCAAAACAGAAAAGGAAATTCGTCACCAACCTCAATAACACCGACCAGGTCGGGACCTTCTGGGTTAGCGAGATGCCCCTAACCTAAATAGAAACTGGTAAGAGTCTCAGCACTAGCCTAAATACCATGTCTAACAAGAAGAAGAGATGTATGTGACACTCAGCTAATGTTGTCTCATTGGACGCTATCCAAAGAAATCTAACATTGCATATACGTTATGTTATATCAAATGTTACATTAAATATTTTCACAGATGGTAGATAATATTCCTAAATCATTCTGGCTGTCGATCCACTCGTTCTGTGAAGAGTCACGTTGTTGGAAGAGTTGGAGATCTATTGGAAATAGGTTAAGTTTTCAAAGTTTTCTATTTGCCTTCTAAAATGTAAGACTTGTAGATCTGTGTAAAATAGTCCCCTGTTTCGGCGATGATCTCTTCTTTGTTGTGACTTTCTCTCTGGTCAGCAATTTTTTTATGTTTGGTAAAAGAAAGGAGAAGGGAGCCAAGTCCGGAAAATAGAGTCGATACTGTATCAATTCTTAGTCAAAGTTGGCCAATTTCATACTGATCGGGCTAATAGCTCTCATATGTCTCAAATATAGGCTATTTTGTGCGCTTTCTTCCGGAACACTTTCCGGAGATATTTATCATCCCAACAATCTCTCTAACATTCATTCTGAGGCCAACCCCCAATGATATGATATTATGATGTTTTGTCAATAGTAATACCCTAAATTCGATTGGGGGCGGGGTGATACTGGCTGCGGAGCGTAATACGCATCACTAATGATGTTTTAACTTCGTCGGAAAGGATCTTTAATAAATTTACAATTTTTCTTATGTTTGCACGATGATTTGATCTAGTCAATGCAAAAACTAGTCACAATTTAATTAAACCACGGAATTTACTAGTAAATATACTAAAAAGGAAAGGAAATGAAAGGATTTGCGGTTAGAGGTGCATTAGCATCTAAGGCTATTTAGCGACTGGACCTACAGCTTAATGTGGGTTCCGAACCACGGCCATCAGCTACCAACCCAGGCCAGCACCCCCTTCAGGCTATCAACCCTTGGTTATGTGCATACCCATAAGTCTATCACGAAGCCTATCGACTGTCGAGTGACCAACGTAGAACACTTCTTAGAAGGCACCCGACCTTACCCAGCCTATAACTGGCGTGACTGAGGGATAATTCGTTGTCGGATTTTCCACTCTTGCCTAGAAACAATCACAGACATTTTGGTGTGGATATGTGTGGTCGTATGTGTGTTTATGTGAGTGTATATATAAGTGTGTGTGTAAGAAGTAAGACGGACAGAAGCATTAAAGAAAAACACCCATCCGAGCTCTGGAATCGAACCAGCTACCTGGATTGCCAGGCAGACGACTAACAAACCAGACCACCATGGCCGGCTATATATATATATATATATATATATATATATATATATATATATATATATATATATATATATATATATATATATATATATATATACTAAAAAGGAATTAGCTTTTCGCATGTATAAATATTGTATAAATGTGTGGGAATATAATAAATACACTTTTATATAATCAGTATTGTTAAAAATCGATTTATATTGTAATTTAGAATGCATTTAAGAAACCCAAATATTTTCTGATGTTTCCAGTCAACATTTCACAGTTACTTGCAAAATGAACCGCTATCCAAAATACGATCTTAACCTGTACCAGTACAAGCAGATGTATCAACCATATAATAAGTTGATTAGCTATCGATCGGTTATCGAAACCCCATTGAGACTCCAGCGGCGATCGCATCTGCCGGACACTGACTCTGAGGTCTTATATCTTCGTGGGTGGAACTGGCGTTTAGTAAATTATGATTGACCGTTGTTGGTGGCTGATCCATCAACTCGAAATCACCTGTAAGATAAATTCATTTTCTACATATAGTATTGTTCGGTTTTAATCGTTTAAACTGTACTATTAGAGAGACATTTTAAAAATTGCATAAATATTCTATATTCGTAAACAAACCTTATGTTATTTTCAACTCTGCAGAATTTAAGGGAAAGTATTTTCATAAATTTGACCAAAGATTAAGGTACAAAACCTAAGAGATTCAAGAAAAAAAATTGTATGTTTATTAAATGGCTAATGGAAAAGCTATTATTAGATTTAACATTTTAATAAATATGTGAAAAAGCATAGTTGGCAAAATTACTTGCTTATTACTTAACGAATAAACTACGAATAAACTAATGAACATTTTTAAGATTTTTTTTTAAATCAAGATTCATACTCTATATTAGCCAACAAAGATATGGCAACGTCGCAATATTGGGGAATGGTATTTTAAAATAGCGATTTAAAACCGAAAATGCAAAAATTTTGTACGCGAATATCACAATATGCTGCGTATTATCGGAGAATCTCTCCAACATGCGGAAGGAACTAGGGTATTTATGCGTAACGATTTTCAGTAAGACCGCTTCCAGCTCGGCAAGCATTTGCCCAGGTTTCTCAAAGATTTTTGTATACGGGTAGTGTGGTTTTAAAACTACAAGAATGTACGCGCTATTGGTAAATAGGTCCTGATATTTTTTCGTCAAGAACAAATTTTTCATCCTGTTGAACAGAATCATTGAAAAGTATTGCGCGACAAGTTGGAGTTTCTCATTGGGTGGTACATAGAACAGTAAAAGAACCATTTTATAATTAGATAATTTCAACTTTAACATTAAACGACAATATCATGTAAGTTTTTCTTTTTTGTAACAAAACTAATACAATTTATGGTGAAACGTACGAATACGACTAAAGCAACAAAAACCTGCATTCTGATGGATCGATATAAGCAAGACAATGATACGTTTCCATTATTATGAGGATTAAAATAAAGTTCGAATCGGTTTTCCACGGAAATGGTTCCATTTTGGATACATGTTTAAAAAAATCTAAAGACAATTTTATTAAATATAAGAAAATATTTTCTCTTGCACCCTGATATTATGTATTTTGTAATTCTTGTTGAAAATTTTGCTTTTTGGATTTAAGATAAAGTTTAAGTTAAGTTTAAAAATTGAATGTTTTTGAAATTGAATATTTAGGTCATCTGTTCTTAAACATTTCATATGTTAATAGAAAAAAAGAAGGAATATCAATTTATGCAACCGAAAAATTTTAAAAATTCCATTTGTATGAAATCCTCGTGCGCTTGGCAATATTAACAGAAGCTATCGATAAGTGTCAAACTGGAAAAACATAGACTGGAAAATCGAGCTCACCAGCTTTGATAATTTGGAGCATGAATAATTTCTTCATTCTACCAAATCGCAACTTGTCTCGGAAAATGACTTACTTTAATCCAAAATCTGTTTTAGAATTATTACACTATTTTTCTACAAATGCAACTATGTATCCAATGGCAATTATGTCTTATAGACATATATTTCATATCGTTATAATAATTACAATATATGAACAGACAACTCAAAAATGTAGAATTGCTGTTGTAATAAATAAGGACCCGAAGGTCCTTATCCTTACAATGATCATCACACACAAAAGTATGACAATTGTTGACTTAAAGTGCATAGTCCTGAAATTTTTTGACTTTGTAGTTGCATATACCAGGTCTATAAATATGAAACCGGAATTTAACCATCGATGGCCCTAGCTGTCAATATAGTCACCATTAAACCGCTCCATTGGAGGCGCCATTTCCTTGTTGACATCTGACAAAGATTTTCAACTCACAACAATACAAGTTTTATACCACAGCATAGTTTGATATTAATATTTTAATAGCGTTGAACATGTCGAATTTTGTGCCTGGAAACTACGATTTATGGACAGCATTGATTTTCTGTTACCATTTGAAGGAAACAGCTGCAGAATCGTATTAAATGCTTGTCGAAGTTTACGGTAATCATGTTCTTAGTAAACCATAGTACTTTGAGTGGTTCAAAAAATTTAAAAGTGGCGATTTTGACGTGAGAAACGAAGAACGTGGAACACAGCCGAAAAAGTGTGAACACAGCGAATTATAAACATTGTTGGATGATGATGACGCTTAAATGCAACAACAACTTGCGGATCAATTAAATGTGGTACGAGAAGCCGTTTATATACATGGGAAAATGGGTTCCACATGAACTGAATGCAAAACAGTAGCAAAACCGAAAAACCATTTGCAAAGTACTGTTCGCCATGTACAAAAGAAAGTCATTTCTCTATCGAATTGTGGCTGGCGATGAAAAACGAATATATTTTGAAAATCCTAAGCATAAAAGATCAAGGGTAACTCGAGGCGAACTACCGACATCGACTGCAAGGCCAAATCGCTATTGGTGGAAAAAAATGCTCTGTGTTTGGTGGGATCAGTAGAGTGTGATGTATCATGAGCTGCTAAAACCAGACTTGGCTCCATCCGATTACTACTTATTTACATCGATTGGACATTGCTACACTTGACTCTCTGACTGGTTTACCTCAAAAGAACAACCGTTTTTTTGGCGTCCCATCCACAAATTGTGAAACAGGTGGTAAAAATGTATAGCTAGAGATGGACAATACTATATATATATATATATATATATATATATATATATATATATATATATATATATATATATATATATAAATAAAATATTTTTTATCATTTTCATACAATAAATTTCATAGTGAATGGCTTTCAAGAGGGCATTGCAATTAAATTTAGATAATTAAATACTACTGAGGTTTATCCATTGTTTGTCTACCAGATAAGCCCTATATAAATTTTATTTCATAAACAATTTTTCTTTGAATTTACGAATTTACAAATTAGCTAATTAAGTACGCCAAAACTGATAAATTAAAATAGTATAAAGATCATTAATAAAATAGATACGTACGAGGTATAACTATTAAATTAGAAGATTGACACAGTAAAACATTTTATGTTAATTTTCTACATATCTACTTATCATCACCTTCAATATACACCCCTCCTCTATCCCTGTAATGCTCCATGCGAATATTCCATTGTTCGAAACAGTGCTGGAACTCTTCTTCTGTCAGCTCTTTCAGACCGTGCCTCTTTCTCTTTCACGGCTTCAACAGATTCAAATCTTCTTCTTTTAATGCAAATTTTATCTTAGAAAACAGATACAAGTCGCCCGGTGCAAGATCCGGCGAATAAGACGGATGGTCTAATACTGGGATGCTGTCCTTGGCTAGAAACCTCTTGACAGACAATGCGAAATGAGCATGCGCATTGTCTTGGTGGAGAACCCATAACTTGTCCTTCCACAATTTGGGTCGTTTTTTCCTTATTCCTTCACGGAGTTTAGCAAAAACATGAAGGTAGTAATGTTGATTAATAGTTTGACCTTCAGGAACCCAGTGAAGGTACACATTCCCATAAATATCTAAAAAAAACAATCATTTCTTTGAATTTTGATTCGCTCACTCCAGCTTTTTTGGTTCTCGTTGAATTTGGACTCTTTCTGTGCATGGATTGGCGCTTCGTTTCAGGATCATAAGTAATAAACCACGATTCGTCCCATTTTATTATCTTTTCCAATAAGTTTGGATCATTTTCAATAGCATTCAAAGTGTCAGTAGAAACATTTTTGCGTGCTTTTTGTTGTTTTTGTAAACGTAAGAGTTTTAAGCACCATTTTGGCACACATTTTTTGCATGTTAAAATTTTTATGTAAAATTTGCCGTATGCATGTTTAGGTAATTCCTACAGATTCAGCAATAGCGAATACTTAACCGACGGTCACATCGAATCAAATTAAAGATTTTTTCAATATTGTTATTCGTTTTTGACGTGGAAGGTCGACCCGGGCGTGTACCTTGTCTTTTCCAAGTTTCAAGTGAAATTTCATATCAATTCGTTGCTCTATTGTTACACTTAACATTTTTCCAGCGAAAGATAATGTTTCACGGTAAACAGGTGTTGGTCACTGGCGTCTGGCGCATGGTTACTTCTGTAGCTCTCGTTCTCGTTATTTATTAGCCAAACTTTGTGTATTATCACAACTGCTTGAATTTAATGTTTTAAAACCCCAAAAGCCCGTGATAGCTGAGACAAATTCCTCAGGTTTTTCTCCATCAGGTTTCAATCGTGCTATGTGTTAATGTAACCGTGCATTGACGGACTGTTGTGACGGACCGTGCATTGACAACGTCATGTTGCCTTTAATGAACGCTACATGTAACTATTTCCATAAGAAATAATACGACATAATTTAACGATTACTGCTCGATGTACATGTCGGTCAAAAAACTGAGGATGACGTCTGTCCCCACGTACTAGTTTGATTTTTCTTTGTCGATTATGTGCACCTAATACAATCGGGATTCATTACTGAAGATGACTTGTTGCCATCACAGTTAATTTTTTTGGTTCGTGGATATTTTAAACAATACTATTGTATTAGAGAGACTGAAACTATTATTAGTCTAACCAAAGGCTGAATATTTTGGTTTAAGTAAATATTTTATTTTAATTGCCTTAATCATCTCTAAACCAATTCAGTTACTCCACTACGTAATATAAGGATCAACTTATCAGGTATATATTTCTTATCGGTAGTTTGGTCATAATAACACCTTACGCGAGGGTGTGGTCACTACCTATTAAACATACAAAGCATAACTGAGATAAGTAGACAATAGGTCCAATAAATTACAGTTCAATATCTGAAGTTAAAAAGGCTTTGTGCAGCGTAATACTAATATATACCAATTTACTACACAAAACAAATATTAAAAAATATCCGCTTATTATCTCCCGCACAAAATTATGGCGTTATGAATTACATATACGGCAATCATTCATATTTCTTATTATTTGCCTAGTTTACATTCTAAAGCTTGTACGTGAATTACTGCAGTCAAATTTTTTGTGCCTGTTATTGGTTGTGAGAAGGTCAGTTCTATTACCCGGAAATAAATAGTTATCATTTAAAAGATATATTGTATAACACTAACTTACTCTAATATATTTTTATAGAACATTTACTCTATTTTAGGTAATATTTCAAATTAACGTAAGAAATTTTCAATAATAATAATAGAACAAAATTATAAATAAAAAACGACAGATGTTGTCAGGTGATTTTATTAGTCGGCCTAGAGTGAGTGTTACGATTTTTTTTTATATGAAATATTTTGTAATCCTAAATCGTAAATCTGAAAATGATAATCTAGTTACTTTAACACGTACGGTTTTTTTGTAACAGGGGGTTGGTGGTGGGAAAAAAAGGTGTAAACATGTACAACGTGTTAAATCTATGCAAACACATTACTGAGGATAACGTGAATAAATATATATTGCATGATATGTCATGCAGCGACAAAAACTTTTACTTTTTCGTCTTGTGTTCCGTAGCATCACCTCTTTTTAAAAACCAACAGTAGTCGCCCAACATAGATGGGTTCCAGCATCCCTGGTATCTTGCTTCCATCGTCCTGATATCCCGGCAAAACATCTCCCATTGTTCGTCGCTTGCTGTATCCAAATTTTCCGAAAAAATTCTCAATGGGATTATAAAATAATGCATTTTAAAGGACATGCGACACCCTAGTATTTCATAGGCTTTCAAGAGTTCAGCTATGAGGTTTTTATAGTTTTCATATTTCTTGTTGTCCAGAAATCCTTTCACTACACTTACAAAACACTTCCAAGCTGCCAATTCATTTTCATTTAATTTTTCTTGAAAACGGAAATCACCTAGAAGCTTCCTTATATGAGGTCCAATAATAAATATGCCTTTTTTCTAGTTTTGCACCACTTAATTGAAGGAAATATTTCTTTTAGGTACTTGAAATCATTACCTTCTTTGTCCGTGGCTTAGAATTTTTCTTGCGATGCATCCGCTGCTCTAAATTTACATAACACTTTACACTGTAAACATGAGGAGCCCAACTTTTATCTTGATCTTCAATTTGGCACTTAAAATATTGACTTTTGTGACTTCCTTCCTTTTTTGACTGTCCGCATATATAACAAAATTTATCCGCTCGAGTTTTGCAAAATTCACGAATAGAACTTGCCATTTTAAATAAAATCGACTTAAATACATGACTGTACTGTAAACGAAACAGAAACAAACTAAACAATAGAAAACAGTAAAACTGCCCTTAAAGGTTTATAGGATACTGGAGAAATACCTCCTCTACGGTCTTGTGGTAATTCCTACATTGTCCAGTCCAAAGTCAGGTAAACATAATTTCAATGATATCATGATATAAACAAGAAGCAGGTTTTTGAAAATGCGACGTGCTAGGCCATTTCTGTGAAAAGGTGTTTTAATTACTACCTAAATGAAACGCACAAAGAGCATTATCATCAATTAATTATTACTATTAATGAGTCTTTTTAGTGAAAATAGACTTTTTTCTAAGTTTAAGGTTTTGTGGCGCCCTATTGATTGGTAGTTGAATTTGCGTTTGTGTGTATAAAAAAGTTATTGAGTTTTTTTAATGAAAATAAACCTTTTCCCAGTTTTAAGTTTTGTTTTTCTGATCTTTTACGATTCCGGACAACTCGGTGGCGCCCTATTGATATGCCTGAGAAATCCATCCGTGATCTACGATCCAAATGCCTCCAGAAAAGGACTGCAGTCACTATAACTTTAGTAACCTTTAAGATAAAGTTCACGTTATAATATCATGGTGCATATGTTTCAATGTGATCGAACCATGACGAATGTTGCTCCGTGCACGTCGTTGAGGCCTTCTCTTCTTATTTTTCTTCCTGTGGTGCTACAGCCCGCCAGTGAGGCTTGACCCCCTTCAACCTTCGCCTCCAAACAAAAAAAAGTAGTCCTTCAACATCTATTTTCACATTGCCCTGGCATCATGTATTTGGGCTACCTCTTTTTCTGTTAAGCCCTATTCGTCTCTTCACGATTTTTCTTAGATTCGATTTTTTGGCATTTTCAGAAGAAAATCCATGTTCCGGCCATCTGTATCGGATCTGAATCTTCATATAGTTTGAAACCCTGATATGTTCAGATCTTTAGATCCTCCAAATTCCGTGGTCGTTCATATCACCAAAAAATTACCTGAGTATTCGTCCTTCAAATATTGCAAACGCGTCTCAAGTTCACGTCTCACAGCAATAAGCCATAAGCTATTGGTCGGATGAGTATTTCATGGATCCTAATTTTCGTGATATTTTGAATAAGTTTAGATCTTAGGAGATAATCCGGAGAATAAACAATTTTATTATGTTTTATAGTACAATTTCTGATATTTCCTCTGATAATGTTGTTATAGTGAAGTTTATCTCCAATAAACGTAAAGTCCTTCACAACTTCAATATTGTCTTCTGCGATTGTCCAGTTTTATTATTTTCTTTGACTGGTTCTCTTTTCCATTAGCTTTGTTTTGCCTATATTTATTTCTATCGGCTCTTTTGACTTTCGATTCTGTTACTACGCTTATGTCATCTGTATATCCTGCGATCTATTTTTATATTTCTATCATACGTTGAGGTCACTACTAGAGAAATGATCAGCAAAATCCATAATATCATGTTAGTCGATCAGAGAGTAGAGGTTAAACAGATTGTTGAGTTGATAAGTAACGAGAAAGCTGGCAGCGCGGCGTATGAGGCCTTAGTTTAATGCAGATTACAAACGGAATCAAATTTTTGTATAAGCGTAATCTGAAAGTGTTTCTGCAGCGATTCGTAGCTGCTGATGAAAGTTAGATTTACTATATACACCAGAAACGAAGAAACAGTCAAAACAGTGGGTTTTACCCAGTGAACGTGCCCCGACGAAGGCGGAGACGCTTCCATCGTCCGGAAAGGTCATGATCATTGTTTCTTGAGATTCGCAAAGAGATATCTTGATCGACTATTTAGAACTATTTAGATAATTATGTTGCATTATTCTACTGTTTCTATAAGGTACTATAACTATTACTAACATTAACAAATGCTAAAAAAAAATATAATGTTTCACCAAGAGAATGCAACGCCCATTCATCATATTTTCTGATTTCGGTCTCTTTCCAAACATTAAGAAAGGGCTGGGTGAAAATAAATTCACTTCAAATACAAAAATCCCGCTACTTTACAGAGTTTGACAAGTCGTACTAATTTGAGGGCACAGAAAAGCATAGGAAAAATGTATCTAAAAGGACTACCTTGAAAAAAAAGTGGATTTTCGATCAAAAAAACAATATTTCGTTCAAAGGTATATGACTGTTCTCTCTACACTCGTATGAAACTCTACCATTTATGATTTGACACTAATGAATAAACCGTCCGCTTATAGCTATTTTAGAAATGTGTAACTGTGAATTTTCATACATATTTTAACAGAATTATTTCTCTCTCTCTCACTAATAATATCATCACTTGGGATAGTGTTCTTTAGCACATGGTCTATTTGGAGATTATTCCTATAATATATGAAACTTCAATATAATAAACCATGTTTGGGGATTACTGCTGGAAGTATAGAATTTAAAAATTTAATAGGATTACTCGTTGATTCTTAGAACCGAGGCTCTGAACAGCTTGTCATATTGAACACCAAAAAAGTTTGGAACCAAAATTGCAGAAACATTGAAAATCACCAAGAGCCGGAATGGTTTGAGAGATACAACTGTGATACTGTGGGCATCGAGTTAACCGAAAACTGTGGGTCAAATTAAATAGAATCCGTACTGGTCAATTTGCTGACTCACACTATAAATGGGGTATAGTGGAGTTTCCGAGTTATGACTGTGGTGCACTGAAAGAATCCATTAGACATTTTAGTGGACAATCAGGGTAGCAGGAACGATTTCATGAGGTTGACGTTACAGCGATGGAATAGATTGGAAACCTAGATAATAATGTTTAGTCTGTCTGGGTGTTTTGTGTGCACTGTTTATTTTCTTTTCTTCTTTTTTACCTTTTTTTTGTATACATTTATTGTATATATGTTTATATGCTGCATAGGAAAATAGCCGAACACAGAAAATAGCCCCAAGGAAAATAATCCAGCTATATTTAAACACAGAGTTTCGGAGACTTAATCGCTATTTAAGTAAAAAACACGGTCAATTAATTTAGTATGTATGTTATACCCCAATACGGTATATATACAAAAATAATTATTATGGCTTCAACTACGTCACATCTTATGAACGCTGTAACCAAATCATATTATTATGATATTTAAGGCGAAAAGAGGCTTCATATTTATATACTAATGAACAATGATATGTGGTTTTGGATTTTTTCATCGGAATTTTACAGATTGTACCAACATTACATTATCAAAAATTTTTTTCACTGAAATTGAAGCATCTAGACGGTATGTAATTTCGATAGAATAGGCATACGTCCCACAGATCCGTTGATCCAATTGTTATATTATATATTGAATTTCCTGAAACTATTGTTTCTTTATATGGCGATGAAGATTGGTCATCCAGTTTCTGGGACATTGACAATATTAAGTAATATTATTTAGGGCAATCAATTCTTCTATTGAAACCTTCGGTGTGAAACACTAAACTTGATGAGATTTACCACTAAACATCAAGTCACTTTTTTTTTACTTCTCGATGCACGTTTCGCTGGAGCATGATACTAAAGCCTCTTCATTAGTATCATCAATTAGTATTATTCAATCTTATAAATTAAATTATGGATTGAATCGTCTCTTGATGATGCTAATATGGTTAGCGAAACGTGCGTCGAGAAGTTCAAAAAAAGTAATTTGGTCTTTAGTGGTAAATCACTACGAGTTTGATATTTAGTGCAATGTCAAAGAAAAATTTATTATTAGGGCAACATCAAACCAAACCAGCTCGTGGTGCTTGTTGTTATCTGAAATTTCACGATAAGGATTTCATAAAACGCCTTGCTTTTGACAATCTAACTCTAAGAGAGCTTTTTTGTAACACATACTACAAGATATCTCCCTGTGATGTCTTTGATGATTTTTTAATCCTAACATTTGTTCGAAAATTTTTCTTATGACCGAAAAGAATTTGAAAATGGCAAAGAGAGTGAACTGTCAAATTTACTCCAGATCACCACTTAGACAAATTCGTATTGAAGGACCAGTGATATAAAGAAATGTGCAGGTACTAGAGAAATTGTATGAACACCGTAGGGGGGGCTATACGAGGGTAGAGTGAAAACTTGTATAAAATATTTTATTTTTGTATCGAAAATCGATTTATATTTAAATGTCTTCTTTTAGCTCAATAAACTTCGTCAAAGAGTTTTTCAATTTTTTTTACGTTTTCCAAAAATTACAGAAAATACTATATGACTAGAAACAGGTTATGATCTTCCCGGTAATAGAAGAAGCATCTATAGATTCCTTGCCACGAAGGAGGCGAATAACTTTGGTTTTCGCTTTCTTCGGGGAACGTTCACTGGGGAAAACCCACTAAATTCACTCTTCTTTCCTTTCTAGTGTATAGTGATGGATTCAAGTTTTATCAATAGTCACGAATCGAGGCAGAAACTCCTTCGAGTTGCGCTTTACATGTCTAAACTCTCTTGTGAAATGATGACAACGGTAGCTGATGTTATACGAGGATAAAATAAAAAATCAGATACTTTTTAAGGTAGTACTGTCGGTTTTAGAATTACCGTTCAGAATTTAAAAAAAATTGGCATATTGGTAGATTATGGCAAGATAATGATCCAATAAAATTTTGTGAAGAGCTACAGAGAACCAGTAAAATATATTGGTATTTGAAATTTTATGGTTTTAACATTGAGCCTTATGAGAAATCAGGGGTCTTATCATATTTTACAAAAAATACCGTTCAGATTTCAATAAAAATGGAGATAATGATAAAAAATAATATATAAAATATTTAAAACACTTAAAAGTAAAGCTAATTTAAATTTTCGATAGTTTTTCTAGGACTTCCAATATTTTAAAGATTACTGCAAAGTGTAAACATGAATTTTCAATATACGTCAACCCAATACAAACAATTTCTGAAGAAGCAAGTAAAGTGCATGGTGTACGGTTGGTTTATAATAAGCTTCTACTTTATGGCAAACGTCTTACAGAAGCATTATGTGAATTTTTACTTTTTTTACATGCATTTTAACCTCTCATAATTGCTCATTCGACTATCCTTAATTGATGGGTGCTATAGGAATTTTTAGATATTCTGATCCACTTGCTATAATAAACAAACTGAAAAAACAATGAAATGTAATACAAGTTATAAAATATTGCTAAACAATTGAATTATAAATTGTGATAAAGCTCATGATTGTGTTTATGACGTAGTTATGCTGGATCAAGCTTTAAACAAACTAAACATTATCAATGATGGTTTACTTGTTTCTATTTTTAGTTAGGACGATGGTATATATAGTAAATAAAATGTTTGCAAAGTTTGCCTATTGCTACGAAAGAATTAAATTTATTAAAACACAGTGTATCAACAGATATTAGAAAAAAAATGGTCGCTATAAATGTGACTTACGAAATGGTTGTAGAAGCAAATAAAACAAATAAATATAACGGTTTATTAGAAATTTTAGGCAAAGATGAGAATGGTGTTGTTAAAGTTACCAAAGACAAAAAGATCCTTCAGAGAATTTTTAATTTGTTAGAAAATAAAGAAAAAAACCAAGAAATCGTTATTATAAGGATAATTACTGACAAAATGAAATATTATTATCTGTAACATTATTAATCATTTATATTTAATTAGATTTAACAAATATGGCTGTGTTAATAAAACATCGTTTATGTTATTTTTAATAAAGAACTTTTATGATCATATTATATGCATTTTTAAATTTTGAGCGCGTTGTGAACTCTTTTACGACGTTGCCACGTCTATTGAACTACGGTATAGAAAGAACATTTTTAATATTTATTCGCTAATTTCTACAATCGCATGCTTTAAAACTGTAGTTTAAAGTATCTTAAATGTTTTAAGTATTATTTTTTTATTGAAATCTGAACGGTACTTTTTGTAAAATATGTTAAGACCTGAGATTTCTTATGAGTCTCAATGTTAAAAGCATGAAATTTTAAGTGTCAATATTTTTTTACTGGTTCTTTGCACCTCTTCAAAAATTTTATTGGATTATTATATTACCATAATCTATTGATATACCAAATTTCATTAAATTCTGAACGGTAATCCTAAAACCGACAGTACTACCTTAAATGAAATATTGTATTTTTTACTAATATTGTAAATATTATTATAATAAATATATTACTCATAAATTGTAAATATTTTATTATTTTTCGAAAATCGAGGTATTCTTCAATGTAGTCTCTTTATAGTTCAATACATCCAGTGAAACGGTTTTTAATTTTTTTTTGCGTTTTCCAAAAATTACAGAAAATAGGATATTACCAGGGGCTTTTCGCTTACTTCGGAGCATGTTCGTGGGATAAAATCTTAGGTGAACTCGGAAAATGAGTTAAATGAAAGAAACTAAACGGAAATAATATATGGTGTTTTGCTATGAAAAATTGTTTACTGTGATAAATGCCGGAGGAGCACCGCCTCAACGCCCTCCATCATTATTAAAAATGAGTGATCAACAACAAGAACACACAACGGGCGGTTTGCAAAAGGAAATATGATAAAATGGAAAAAAATACCAGTGATGGTACGAAAAAAAAACATTCAAAATACAAAAAACTAAATATAAAACCAAGAGAAAATTGATTTTCTCAATCTAAATCGATTTTGAAAAATTCGCCCAAGGCAGGTGGTGAGCAAATTGCCTATATCTTTTCGTTTTCTCATCCAAACTCTTATTGGTATTGTGATTGTATTCATATAAAATGTCAAAAATGCGAAGAAATTTATGAAGTGGAAACATCTACAATGATCCTTTTTTTAAAATTAAAATTTTCAATTATCGTTGATTACAGAAAAATAAAGTGATTAGAACTTATTGAAGCGAGCGATAATAATTAAATTTCAAAATGCCTTGCGTTCGACGTTACCAAACTTTCACGACTCGGATATATCATTTATATTTTGTTATGGCTGACAGATAATTTAGTCAATTTTTGATTATTTTAATTGAAGTTTCTTAACTTACGCGGTATAATACTTGATATTTTTTTTCAGAATTTTTACAGAATTTTTACAGAATTTACAGAATTTTTCCAGAATCTAGGACAATTGATTAACAGAAACTTCAGTTTTGTAGATTTTTATTTTTAGCAGTTGTAGTTGAATTATATGAAAAATATGTGTTTTAATTGAGATTGCCTTATTGTCTATTTGTTAAATATCCAGTTTTTAAAAATTAGTTACCCAAAAAGTACACGTAAGATCTTTAAAAAAATTAAATTATATATATTTAAAATCGATTAATAACATATTAAAAATGCATTTGCTCCTTATCTTGACTTTGCCTTAATGATCGTACAACCTTAAAAGGTGAATATATAAAATACTAATTGAAAACTTGGATGAAACTGCTAATTTTTTAGATCAAATTATTATGACTTTCTTATCTAGGACATTCCGCGAAATCCAATTCGGTTACTAAATTCCCCTAAAATAGAAAGTCTTGTTCGATACGCAAAATATGTCAGTATGATATAGCGACTTGCATTATTTTCGCTAAAGCTTTTCTCAGAATACACCAACAAGGTTGGATATTTGCAGTTGGTATAAAAATAGTTTTGTTAAGATTAGAATGTAAAACAGTGTTTGATTGTTTTCCGATACATTAAGTATTACAACTTAATATGTAACAACATATATTATTTTCAGTCAATATGAAACTGGTTTGAGATCTTGTGGGAAACACTAAACATTTAAATATAATAAATTTGTCTCCTGCTGCGTATTTATTTTGTACAGTCAGTAAAACTAAATCTAGACAGATTCTAACGACTTAATTTTGCCACATTTATTAATAAGTAAATGTTTTCTTGTCTAAGAACTTGTAATGAACTGTTATTTCATACTATTTTTATGTGAGATATAACGTGCATGAAGGTACATTTATAGCTACTTATTAATATCTCTCGCATTATCGATATCACGCAATCGTTTAATTGAAACAACGGGATAAATTTTAAATTTTAGGATAGCTTGAAGCTTTTGCATATTGAAGTAATTAATTATTATGAAGGTTGAATCATTCAACCACTTTTGAAGCTGTTTTTTCTTTGTCAATTACTAGGAATTTATAGATATAGTCACTATCCTTTCTTATTCAGAATATATAATATTACTTCTGGATAGTCAGTCATTACAGGAAAATCATTTTCTGTTAATCTATTTACTTGAGCTAGTAGTATTTACTTTAGTAAATTGTATAAATAAAACAAAGTTGTCTAATTTCAACTTATATTTTTTTCTTAAACATAACGCATTTCGCTACATTGCAGCTTCTTTGGATGGTTGACAAAGAATTCTTTGTTAACCATTCGAAGAAGCTACAATGTAGCGAAACGCGTTATGTATTAGAGAAAAATAAATATATGTTGAAATTAGACAACTTTACTTTAGTACATAGGTAAACATATTTTTTAATCATTTCTTATAAAGGTTGTCCAATAAGAATGTCGCAACTTTAAAGTGAGGAGTAATGTAACTTCTTGTTCTTCTTGGGGGTACCATATCCTCATTGGACGTTGGCAATTACCATGGCCCATCTAATCCTGTTGGCCGCTGATCTAAATAGTTCGGTTGATGTCATTCCAGTCCATTGCCTTAAGTTCTTCAGCCATGATATCCTTCTTCGACCAGGTCCTCTCATTCCCTCTACTTTTCCTTGTAGTATAACTTGTAGTAAAGAGTATTTTCCTCCTCTCATGACATGTCCAAAATAAGATGCTTTTCGTTTCTTTGCGGTGACAATTACTTCTCTTCTCTTGTTCAGCCGCTCCAGAACCTTTTCATTGGTAACGTGGTGTGTCCAGGAGATTCGAAGTATACGGCGGTAGCACCAGAATTCAAATGCTTCAAGTCGTTTTACAGTGTTCTCTGTCAAGGTCCATGCCTCCACCCCATAGTATAATATTGAGAAAACATAGCATCGGAGAGTCCTAATTCGTAGTCTGATGTTTAGTTTTAGATTGCATAATACACCTCTCATTCTGTTAAATACATTTCGTGCTTTTTCAATTCTGATTTTTATTTCTCTAGCGTGGTCCCAATCTGCGTTCAGGTTGCATCCCAGATATGTAATGTCTTGTACCTGCTCTAGTTTCCTGTCATGCAAGTAGAAATCAGCGATTATGTTCTGTTTGCTGATAATCATAACTTTTGTTTTCTCTATATTGAGACTTAGACCGTATTCTTTGCTCTTTTCTGCTATTCTATTGATTAGTATTTGCAGTTCTTCTGCAGTCTTTGCTAGTAGTGTAGAATCATCGGCGTAGCGGATGTTATTGATGTTTACTCCGTTAACAATTAGTCCCTCGTCTGTTCCCTCGAGTGCCTCCTTGAACAGTTCCTCTGAATATATGTTAAACAGCATGGGTGACAGAATGCACGCCTGTCTAACTCCTTTTTGGATGTTTATTTGAGACGAAGTTAGGTTTTCTGTTCTGATCGTTGCATTTTGGCGCCAGTACAAGTTGGCTATTATACGCTTTTCAGGTCCATCTATTCCGATTCTTTCTAGGATACTTAACAGTTTATCGTGTTTGACCTTATCGAATGCTTTCGAAAAGTCAATAAAACATGCGTATACGTCCGTGTTCACATCTCTTGCTCTTTGTATGAGTACCTGTATACTGAACAAGGCTTCTCTTGTACCAAAACCGCTTCTGAAGCCGAATTGAGTGTTTCCTATGTGTTCCTCAATTTTCCTATATACCCTTTTATGTATTATTTTCAGAAAGATCTTTAGGAAATGGCTCATTATACTGATTAAGCGATGTTCGTCACATTTTTTTGCCCGTGTGCTCTTAGGAATAGGTATAAACGTCGAGGTTAACCATTCCTCTGGGATTGATCCAGAATCATATATTTGGTTAAACAATTGTATTATTGTGTCTAGATGTTCTTCGTCTATAAGTTTTATAACTTCTATATCGGTGTTATCCGGACCAGGGGACTTTCCATTCTTTAGTCGCTTTATGGCTGTGATCACTTCTTCTCGAGTGATATAAGGCCCAGTTATGTCGTTGTTCGTTGCTATATCCCCTCTACTTGTGTCCTCAAAAAGTGTTTCTATATAGGTTTCCCATGTTTTTAAACGAGTTGTGGGATCCCAGACTATGTTGCCTTGCTTGTCTGCAAGTAGCGTTCTCCCATTACTTTTGAATACGCCAGCTGCTTCTTTGATTTTCTTGTGCATGTTCAGTGTATCATGCTTTGCGCCTAGGTTTTCTATCTCGGTGCATTGTTCATGCAGGTACTCTGACTTTGCTTCTTTTATTCTTTCCTTGATCGTTATATTCAGTTTTTTGTATTCCAGTTCATCTCTGTTTTTTAGTTTCCGTCTCTCTGCCATTAGCTCCAAGATTTCGTTATTCATCCATTTTTTGTTCTTTGTTCTGTTGTTCTGAGACTTTAAATTGTTGTTTATTGTTGTTGTTATTATACTTTTTATGTTTTCCCATTTGTTGTTTATTGTTTCGGCTGGACATACTTGAAGTGTAGCTAAGTTGTTGTTTATTTCTTGTTTCACCTTTTCGATAATTGTTGTATCTTTCAACAGATTTATGTCTGGGCGCCTGGGTCTCTGTGGTTGATTGGTTGCTCTCTTGAGTCTCAGTTTGACCCTTGCTAGTAGTAGATTATGATCCGAGGCGATGTCAGCTCCTGGATACGTTTTTGCGGATGTTATCGAGTTTTGGAATCTTTTGTTGACCATTATGAAGTCAATTTGGTTTCTAATATTCCTTTCACCTGGAGCTTGCCATGTATACAGCCTTCGGGAGGGTAGTTGGAAGTATGTGTTCATGACCGACAATCTATTTTCTTTACAGAACTGAGCCAGTCTTTCTCCTCTTTCATTTCGGTGACCCAGACCAAATTTACCAATCACATCACCGTCCGCTCCTTGTCCTATTTTTGCGTTGAAGTCACCCATTACAATGGTGACTTCTTTGTTTTTTGTATTCTGGAGTGCCTTCTTGAGGTGTTCATAGAAAAGCTCATTTTCTTCCTCTGTACTTTGAGTTGTTGGTGCGTATGCGGCTATTATGTTCAGATTGTATGGTACGGCTCTGATCTTCATTATTGCCACTCTGTCTGAGATGGGTAAATATCCTAGCAGTGTATTTGCTATTCGGTTATGCGTTATTATCGCTGTACCGTTTCGATGGTGTGTACCATCTTCGCCCGCATAATATATATTATAGTTTCCCACTTGACATTGCCCTGTTCCTGGCCATCTTGCCTCAGTGCATGTCAGAATGTCTATATGTAGCCTTTCCATTTCCTGTATGCTATTGTGAGTTTTCCCTGCTTGATACATACTTTGCACATTCCAGGTTCCTATTCTAAGTTGTGCTCTGAATAAGTTAGTTGTTTCCCTGTTTATGTCTTTATTGGTAACTCTCAAAACCGTCCTCCCCGGAGATCCGATCGGAGGACTTCTTACTCCGGAACATTTCATCTTGAGATTAGCCATTTCATGGTAGATTTACTAGGGATATCCGTAGATCTTTACTGTAGCGGTTTCCCGTTGCCACTCCAGCCTCCTGCCGTTGACCAATTTCTGGTTCCTCCGCCTTTAAGGACGATTTCTCGCCCTAGGGGCAAGTGGGTGCCCCAGCTCTTGCTAGCTCTTCCTCTCTTAGCAAGAGTGAACTGTTTATACCGACAGTTACTCGGTCCCTACCTACGTTTGCCACCCTAAGATGTTTCCCGCTCTCCACCGCACGGAGGTGTAGGTTCGGATTTTTCTTTCATCGGGATTAAGACCTTTCGGCATTTCCTAATCCCTCCAGAGCTTTAGAGAGCGTAATGTAACTACAAGTGTTAATCCGATATTTTTTATTTTAACTGGAATATATAATGAAAAATAATATCGTTCAAATGTTTGCCCTCTGCTTCGTCTGATGGAGATCCAATTTTCGATTACTCTTTCACACATATCTCGTGGCATTTTTCAATGGGAGTTTGAATCTTTCGCTTAAGATTAAGAATTGTTCCGGGTTTATTTCTGTAAACCAGAGAATTAACATAACTCTGTAAAAAATTACCCAAGGGCATGATCTTGGTAGCCAGGTATTCCATTTGGAGAAATAACGCATCCAGAAGACTTTTCATGCAACAAATTGATTGTTTGACGAGATGTGTGACAAATCGCACCATCTTGTTGAAAGAAAACACTATTTATGTCCACATTTATCAGTTCAGGCCAAATATATTCTGTTAGGATATTCCTATAGCGTTCGCCGAATGTATTCCATCAGACGAAGCCGAGGAGGACATTTGATCAACAGTGGTTTATTAGTTTTAAAATAAGAGAAAAGTACACTGGAAAGAAAATTCTGAGAATTTCTGGAGAGAAAATCACGCCAGAAGGTTTATATAAAAACTAAATTAGGATAAGAACACGTGAAGTAATGAAATGATAATGGAAAAAGGAAAGATAATAAAGATGATGCAAAAGTTAATGCATAAAATCGACTAGAAATGAACAGAAACAAACTTAAGGAGTATAAAGAAGACAACTATCAGATGAAAGAAGAAATAAAATAATTAAGGGATAAAATAAAAATACTGGCTAAAAATAATAGAGACAAAATTTTAATAATTACGGAGTTAAATATGGAAAATGAAGAGGAAATATGCGGTAATTCTAACTGAATATATGAATGATATATTTACGATAATAAAGAATTACAGCTTACTGAAGAGTTGTAGTCAAATATATTTCATGTCAAATCGAGCACTTTTGAACCCGAACTCGATTTCGCTGTAATTTGTATGTCCTTTTATAGTTCTCTGATTTGTGCGATCCATGGTACTGTTGACTTGACTCCTTGTATGTATGAAAGAATTCTGTTGGTGATTCTTGTCGGTGGGAGTTTTTCTTATGTGTGCTGCTACGATGGACATTCTCTCTGTGGTCTTTCTAGAATGTAGTCTATATCCTTCCTCTGTTAGTTTTGGGCCGAGAATTTTCCTCATAATTTTGCTTTCTTCTTTTAGTATGTTTTCTATGCCGCTTTTTGTGTGGAGTGGAAGTGTCTCTCTGGCGTATAATACCTCTGGTTTGATTATTGTGTTGTAGTGTCTTATTTTTGCGTATGTGGATATGCATTTCTTATTATAGATATTGTGTGTCTGACCGTATACCTTCTTCATTTTCTGTAATCGATTCTTCTGTGTTACCTTCTCTCCTCCTGTGGGTTCGAGGATCTCGCCTAGATATTTGAAGTAAGTGGCCCTATTTATCTTGCCGTATTTGATGTTTTAATTTTGACCAGAAGAATTTGGTTTTTTGAAAGGAGATTTGTAGGCCGACATTCTCTGCACATTCCTTGATGACTTCTATCTGTTTGGTTGGTCTTTTTTCATTGTCTGCGAGTATAGCTAGGTCTTCTCCGAAGGCTAGGCATACGATTTCTATGTTGTTTTTGGGCCGTCCGAGTCGTATTTGTGTCCAGTGTCCTTTATTTTTCAATTTTTTCCCATTCCCTTATGACTTTGTCCAGGACTGGGTTGAAGAGGAGTGGGAATAACCCATCTCCTTGGCGCCCTCCAGTTTTAATCAGGAAGGTTTCGGAAATTTCTCCCATAAATTTCACTTTAGAGGTTGTGTCAGTCGGTGTCTGCTTGATCAATCGTAGTGATTTGGGGTCGAGTCCTTATTTTTCTAGGATGTTGAACAGTTTACCAGATGTTCGTGATAATTTGCTTAAGTTCGTGCAGTGAATCTGGTCCATGGTTTTTCAATAGGTCCGCGATGATACCATCTTTATCGGATGTCCTGTTATTCGTTAGTTTGCTATGTGCCTGTGGAATTGTTCTTGTGTTGGTGGTGGTGATTCTGTGTTGGGGGTGGTGATTCTGTGTAGGTATAGATACAATTTTCCTTGGGGAATCTTGTGTCGCGTTCGGGGCAATTGAGGAGATCAGAGAAATAGTGTGCCAGCTCTTGACAATTCTCCTGATTGGCTAGCGCTAATTTCCAATTCCGCTTTCTGAAGCAAAAATTTTGTGTTGTGTATCCACGGATTTCTCTCCCGAAAGTCCTATAACCCTCCCTCTCTCCCTCTCTTCCTTATAAATGCGAATATCTCTCTTGTTATAAATGCGGAAATTCTCCTCTATAGAGCCTAGTTGTTCCTTCATGTACTTCTTCTTAGTTTGCCTGATAACCTTTGTGGTCTGTTTTCTAGTCTTGTCAAAAAGCTGTTGACTTTCTGGGTATTTTTTAGTGATGTACTCCTGAAATGCTCATTTTCGTCGCTCTGATGCACTTTCGCATTCCGAGTCCCATCAAGGGTGTTTTGTGTTCTTTTTCAATGGAATCCGTTCCTGTGCTTTTTGTGTAATTTTGCCTGTTCATTTTCCCATTCTTCTGTTATGTTGGATGCCTTGAACTTTTTTGTGTCGAATTTCTGTAGATGTGCTTTCTTCTGATGAATTCTCCTTGAGGTAAACTTGACTTTGATTCGTGTTAGGTAGTGGTCTAAGTAAATGTTCACGCCCCTGCGGACTTGGACATCTTGGATCTGTCTTTGTTGTGGGTATGAAATCACAACGTGGTTTATCTGGAATTCTCCAATCTGTTGTATAAACGATCTCCATGTTTTCTGTTTTCGTTGAGATTTTCTGAGGGATGTTGACATGATCTTCAGGTTACTTTGTTGGAATAGTTCGATGAGTCTTGGGCTGTTCTTGTTCATAAATTTGTGACCGGGGAATTTGCCTACGGTTTTCTGTTGGATTTTTTCTCTACCTATTTGTGCGTTAAAGTCGCCGAGTAATATTTTGATGTCATCTTGTGGAACCTTTGCCATTACCTTCTCTAATGCTGTCCAAAATTTCCCTGTAGACTTGACTGCCTTTCTCTATTGTTGTCCCCGTTTGTGGGGGCATGTATATTGATTATATTTTAATTTTTTTTAGAGCACTGTATGGGCATTGTCATTAGTCTATTGTTTATGGGAGTGATTTCCTTAATAGAGTTAACTATCCCTTTGTGTACCAAAAAGCCATACCCAGAAGCGGAGCGCGCCTGGTGACTCGTTCGTCTGTCCTGCTTTTGAATATGCGATAGTTCCCGGAGTCCACCGTGTCCTCATGCGTGATGGGTGTTTCTTGCAGAGTAAGCATAAGTATCTTTTGCCTGTCAAGTTAAGTTGCGAAGTTTTCCTGGTTGGATTAGCGTGTTGATGTTGAAGGTGCCAACGTACGTAGGTGTTTTGTGTTGAAATTTTCCGGAAAGCTCCTACTTTTTTTGAGATCGTGAAAGTCCAGGTTGCTCAGAATCCGAGTACCCGGTTGCCGTCAGTCGATTGTCCCGGTTGCCGTCAGGTGGATTGGTCACCATCTGGGTTATCATTGTAATTACTTGTACAAGTCATGGTTGCTTGTAAGCTTATAAGTCCAGTGTTTCCACAGGAAGTTTAGAACCATGGATTGTTAGTTCCCGGAGCGTGGTGTCCGGATATAGTTCCCGGAGCCGCATCCTCTGGATGAAGAGACGCCGATCAGGTTGTCGGTGTTGCCACTGCAGATGGGACCTGAGTTTTTTTTCTGCCAGAGCTCTTTTAGCCGTCTGTTCCCGAAATAAACGTTCGGATTCAGTCGTTGTCCGCTTCCTGCGACATGGACGAAGGGTTGGAACTTAAGAAAGCTATATATATATATATATATATATAGATATAGATATATATATATATATATATAGATATAGATATATATATATATATATATATATATATATATATATATATATATATATATATATATATATATATATATATGTAGCATGAGCCCCAGCAGACCACGGGGGGAGGACCCACCGTAGGCAAATTCACAATATCATTTTCGTAGTAAAGAAGCTTAGTCGCCGGGTAGAATTTTTTTATAGATTTGCTGACGTTGGGAATTTCTCATTTCTCAAATCCAATTGTTCAATTCTGTTGAAAATTAATGAGAGGAACTTCATTTTTCGTACAGGTGTGTGATTGTAAACCACACGTTACCTTCTCGCGTTCGTATTGTGATTTTTGAACCTTGTGATTTTTTTCAAAATATTATTAAAATATTGAATATTGATTTATTTTGCTGCCGATAGTGTTTATTAGGTGTTTTTTACCACTATCAAAAACATATCCATGATTCAATGGTTTTCCCTGAAACAGAGAAATTGCTACGTTAAAAAATATTGAAAAAAAAATAATAAAAAAATCAAAAAAAATTAATTCTCCCCTTTTTTCATTAAAAAGAAACGTTCAATCACTTTCATCTTATCTAGTTATGATACAATTTCTGGGTTAATTGCAATCATGGCTAAGTCACTTACTGTCTTGACTTATGGAACATTTTAAAAAACTTTTCACTCTTTTCAAAAACGGAAAACATCTTTCTGGTAACCGTAACGGGTAGGTTAAAAATAAAACCAAAGCAGTTAAAACTTCTAGGTAACTAGATGTTATCGTGTCCAGCTTGAATCATTACGAGATGCCCACCTTATGGGATTAAATTTTTTCAGTGCTATATACATCAGATTCATCTGTTAAAAATTTCAATATGTCTCATCAGTTAATACTTTGGCCGAAACACACACACACATATATATATATATATATATATATATATATATATATATATATATATATATATATATATATATAGACTGTAATACGGTAAAATAGTTGGCTACATCTCTAACGCCTTCAACCGCCTCATTGATTACTAAATTAAGATTATGAGCTGAACATTGAACACATACAGCCAGCTTTTCAATATCTTGCAATTTTTTTGTACCCCAAAGTATGCTCCTTTCATCTCTGCAGCTGCGTCATACCCTTGCCCTTGACACTTTTTCATATCTAAATCCCAATTTTACAAACTGTTGACTATCTGCTGAGCAGAATTTGAATCTTTTACCCTAAAAAATCCCATACAGTATGTTGTGTCAATTGTACCCTGAAAATCAAGGTAGATATACAACTGATACTTTGATTTTGTATATCATGACTTAAATACTTTTTATGTCCTTCTGGTGTATTTAAAACTTGCGCCATGATAGGATCGTATTTGGCTAATAGCTGCACAGTTGTTTTAAAATTCCCATCGTAGTTTCAGCTATGCTCTTTAGAGCCTTTAAATGCAAAATCATCTTTGCAAGCATCATAGTTATGTCAAAGTTTCTGAATTCATAGTATCATATAATCTTTTTGTCTCTTTCGACTGATGAAAAGTTATACAGACCAAAATATGCTGTTCAGATTTGGCGTTTGTTATTATTTTTTTAGATAAGCCCTGCCAATCAATACCGGTGACCCATCCACTTTTTTTAGGTATTTTTTAAGTAAACAGACAATATGGTATGCAATACATGCAATCCAGTATTTGTGAGTAGTTTAGCGACTTATTAGGTAATGACAGTCCTCCGACCGCAAAACTGTTTTATAGTAAACAGTTGAGAATTTCCTATTCTTCGCTTTGTTTGGAAATGGCCCTTTTGGTTGTCATCTTCCTGTTTTAACAAGAAACAGTTCAACACGCACCACAACAATGAAGTATGAATGACGAACCATGAATTGATAAAGATGAAGTGAAAGATTTCAGATCTTCACTTGAATTTTTTAATTGTAATTTGTCTTGATCCATATGAACATCACATGAATAATTGGTGCCCGTACTTGATTCTATTGTTTCTTCATGTTTTGTCATAATCACTATTACGCGCATGCAGCGACTCTTGGAAACGTCGCGCCCAATTTTGCGTGGAACGTATCGGCGACCACTTTGAACCTTTTCTTTAAGTACAAGGTGCACGATCGGAATAAATGTTGTTTTCGAAATTAATATGTATTTTAATATATATATATATATATATATATATATATATATATATATATATATATATATATATATATATATATATATATATATATATATGCCTTTTTTTATTTCTTTGGACTGCGTCCAATGAGACCATAGTAGTTGGGGTTTATACACCCCCAACCGCTGGGATCCACAATCTCATGTGGAACGCACAAAGTGTGAGAAGGCAAACTACAGGAAAATAGATATATAGAATGTGCGAGGAATCACAAATAAGGGTCAAGAGTTAATAATGGAATTTAAAAGAACAACGACGGAGAAACACACAGGCGGGGAACAGAGACGGAGAAAAGTTTTTCAGAAGAGTTCCAAAATATATGAAATATATGGGGTCAAGCAAGGGTTGCTTGGGTTGGATTGGATTAATGTCAAAATTTGTCCCGTTTTTGGCACAAGATGGCATTAATAATAGGATAGATGAGAGAAACAATTCGAGTTGGAACAACGTTATACCACACGTTATACGTTTAGATACCCGTTAGGAAGGGTCACACCCAGTTTTAGTTTGCAATACTAAGAAACGAGGAGTTGTGAATAAGTAAAATGGATTGCTTACTTTTACAAAAATTCGGGGGCAATTTTGAAGTGAGGGAGCATATTGAAAAGTGAGAACAGAGAACATAATTCAGAGAGAATCTCGCAGAAAGAATTTGAAGTTGTTTTCTTTTGGAAAATATATATTTTCACCACGTAAGTTTTCAATCTAGGTGAATGCTCAAATATTTTACCCTCGGCTGGAGTTAATTGTTTGTAAATTAGTTGAACGGGGTGGCATGTACCGTTTTTTCATAGTGAAGATCAATTGAAATGATTTTTTTTATTCGCTGTCATTCCCCGTTCATTCAACCTTGATTTTATATCTTTTAGGTTATTTTGCAAGTGAAGGAATGTTTTTGTAGGATGCCAAAACGGTGGTAATATCTGTGAAGATAGCAACCATACCCTTTGCTATAGTTGGTAGGTCAGCAGTATAGAGTAGATAGGCAATAGAAAATAATACACTTTGGAGCATACCAACCTTGATGAGACTTATATACTTGAACCGTATATACTTCAGTTATATATAATGATATGTCTGCTTTTGGAATGTGAATATTTACGCCTGGCCTATGTGAAATGCTGCTGCAGAATATCTTTTACCAATCTTTTGGTGATTTAGTTAATGTTCGATAGTCGTAAATTTCCCTCTAAATTCAAATTATTGGTTCGATTAGGTTCCCTTTACAATAAGTTTTTATTTTTGCTAAACAATTTTTGAAAATAAGATTCGCCTGGCTTGCCTGGCTTCGGGACACCGATAAGCCCTGCAATTTTCCGTCAACTTGAAATTTGTCCAATTCTTAATAGCAAAATGGCTTGCCGTTCTTGCTACTAATTCACGTTAATTTTTATTAAAGATTTCTTCAGCTTATGTAATGAAAAATAATTGCTTGGGGAGAGATATGGACTTTCGTCGGCAATATTTATATTCTCCAGGAACGACCATCTAAATCAAACATGTCTATTTGTTATCAAAAAGACAACAACTTTATTACTAAAGTCGAACAGATTTACCACTAAAGAAGAAATCACTTTTTGAAACTTCTTGACGCACATTTAGCTAACCATGTTAGCATCATCAGTAGATGATTTAATCTCATTCTAAAACTAAACTATGTTTTCTTTATATGTTAACCCTACTTAATCAAGCGTATAAAAATCATGAACCGTGAAGTTTACTGGGCCTTTACATTAATAATTATAAAGTTGACTGAACGGAGTGGTACCTTTATCCCGGTTCATGATTTACTTGCATATGCATCCAAAACTTTATTGTTATTTACACTTTTTACAGTCTTAAATTCCTAATATCTATATTGTGGTCATGTCTGATTGCATGTTGGGCAACACAAAATTTTGTATTTCTCCTATATCTAATGTGGGCAATGTGTTCTTTAAATCTCGTTAATATGGATCTTTTTGTTTGCCCAATATACCTCCGATCACAATCTTAACACCAAATTTCGTAAATCCCCGACTTATCATATTCATCTACTTTATCCTTTGGGTTATTTAGGACTTCTCTTAATTTATTATATGGTTTGTACACAACCTTAATGTCCACTTTTTTCAAAAGTTTTTTTACCCCTCGTGTTGATTGGGCATCAAACGGTATTACCAAGAATTTATTTTTGTTCTGATTCTTTTGAAAAGTCGAAGATTCTTTCAATAATTTTCTAAACTTATGTTTTCTAATTAATTTATCTACAATGTTCTTATTATAACCGTTTACTTCGGATGCCTCCTTAATTAATTTTAATTATTTGCTATAATTATCTTTGTGTAAAGGAAAATTGATTAATCTATTTATCATAAAATATAAACTTGCCATCTTATTTTGGAAGCTGATCCGAAGCGTTAAGAATGTAGCTCGAAGTGGTGGTGTTTTTACTAAAAATATCAAAATCTAACCTATTTTTATCGTTTCTACTGACTAAAACATCTAGAAATGGTAAACTGTCATTGTTTTCGTGTTCATGCGTGAATACTATATTTTGAGATATACTATTTAAGTTCTTAATAACTTTCGATTCAAAAAATGAAAACTTAGATGATTTTCTAAGTTTTTATTTTTTGAATCGAAAATTGCAAAAAGTCATCCACATATCTTGAGCATATCTTCGGAAAGTAACTGAATTCATCTTTCGCCTCGGTTTCAAATTTACTCATGAATAAGTTGGCTAAAAACGGTTACAGAGTATTGCCCATTACCATCCCTTCTTGTTGTTTGTAAAACATGTTACTAAGCTGAAAACAATTTTGCTTCATATATAATCTTGTTGAGAATATGTACTTATAAACAATCTTGTTATTAAAATCATTTAACTCGACTAACTCCCTTAGGTATTTCTAGGTATGTGGAATTTGGACACTCGGAAACAATGGCGATACGTTAAAGGAAACCAACACCTCACTTTCCTATAGATGTGTGTTTTTTACTTTTTCTATGAATTTTGTTGAGTTTATCACTGGAAGGTGGTTGAGTTAGCAGATTTTCAAATTCCGTTGTTAACCATTTTGCCACGTTGTATGTTGGAGAATCAATGGCCGCAATCTTTCTCGTTGATTTTTCTGGTTTATGAATTTTTGGTAGAGAGAGAGAATCTTGGCACTTTTGGATTAAAAATGTGCAGTTTGTTTTGCAGAGCAGGGGAAATGAGGCTGTTACAAGATTTAAATGTATCTTTGACTTCACTAGCCATTTTCACAATGAATTCCTAGGTATTCGTTTATATGGACTTAATTTATATGGAATTAATTTTTTGACGCGTTCAAGGTAATCAGATTTGCCCATTACTACGACCTTATTTCCCTTATAAGCTTTTAAATAAAAACAATGCTTCTCTCGCAGACACTTGACAATTTTAAAAATACTTGTCATATTTGACAAAAATTTTGGAAGACTCCTATAAGTGTTTAATACTAGTTTCAATACCGAGTACCATATCCTTCAAAGCACTACGGGATGCCGGCAAAGCAAAATTGATGCCTTTATTTAAAAGATCTAGTTCTGAATTGTCGAACGTCTGTGATGAAAGATTTTTTGCTATGTGGATGCTCTTTTCTGGAATATATTCTTTCAACTGCTCAATTTTGACTTTCTTGAATTTTTATTTAAAGATGTCATTTTTTTAATGAATTTAGTGTTTACTGCTATGAACATATTCCTTTGAAAAGAGCACCAATATTTATGTTCCACATTAGTTAATTTAAAAGTTAATTTTTGGTAAATATTGTACCCCTGAATTTGAGACATACTACTTTTACTGTATAAATGTTTGATTTCTAAGTCAAGCCATTTCTGTTTTGCAAAATTAGTTATTTTATCGCATATTTTGGAAGATTTTGAAATATTAATTTTAATAAATTTAGGAAATATTTTATTAGTCTGGTATGATTTAAGAAACGAAATATCTACTCCAATAAGCCTAATTTTACTAGTGTAATTACGATAAAGATTTAGTTCCGCCATCATAGATCAATCCTTTTATTGAAACCTTCGGTGTGAAAATGTTGTTTGGTGTTTAGTGGTAAATCCCTTCGAGTTTAGTGTTTCACACTGAAGATTTCAATAAAAGAATTGATCAACAATTTTATAGCCAACTCTATTTATGCATGAATAAAATGTGTAAAATTTTCGAAAACAAATTACAAAATAAACTTAAAGCAATATTCGCTGAATTTAGTGGTGGATAATACCTTAGGCCAAAAGTGATTTTTAAAATGAAATCATGCATATCATTTTCAAGTTTCCGTACAGCGTCATAAACATTTCATAACGTACCTACCTACTACACTTCAGGCGGTAGCTTTTATTCCAATCCCTGCAATTTAATAATTCATGATTTTTTTTATTCTGGTCTAAATAAAGTCCAATACATTGTACACGGAGGTATGTTCTCGCAGCACGGGACCTTTTTGGACCAAGATTCTATCGCAAAAAAATTGACCCTCTTTAAACGATCTACAATTCTAATCATTTATGTGCGGTGGGAATAATCGCATTCGCCAACGAAAATTATACTAACCCGCATAATTTAATGTGATCGTATTATTCTTCGGAAGGTTATTTGAGATACGACTCTAAGCTCGTACTGTGAAATTAATAAATCTAAATATTTTAACTAAATTGCTACATGGGTATTGGATTAAATTATTACTGTGAAAAGAAAAGTTCCGTGAGAAGTTAAACAACATATCATAAATATTTATCATTTTTAGATAACACCATAGGCGGTAAAA
This sequence comes from Cosmopolites sordidus, assembly GCA_031761425.1. Taxonomy (NCBI): domain Eukaryota; kingdom Metazoa; phylum Arthropoda; class Insecta; order Coleoptera; family Curculionidae; genus Cosmopolites; species Cosmopolites sordidus. The sequence continues at coordinate 108,681 of JARFXV010000820.1, read as the reverse complement.
TTTAATGTGATGTACTATTTAAAATTATCTAAAATAGATAATTTCAATGTAGCGATAAATAAATTATTAAAAACTTGAAGGTAAAGTGAAGTTTAATAATAATAATTCATGAAGTGTTAGTCTGCCGTAGGTGTAATCGAATACAAGACAAGTTCATAGGGATATTATAAGAGAATGAATTACCAAAAAATGTTAACAGGTTATTTTCAGCTTTTGTTCTGTTTCAAAATGTCTCCTATTTAAGCAATTTTGGAGGTAGCGGAATAGATGGTAGTCTGGGCGTGCAAATTCCGGTAAGTAAGGTGTATGAGGTTAAACATCTCAATTAAAGCTCAACAATTTTGCTGGGTCTTGATTGAAACGTGTGATCATGAAGTGTCATAATAAAACACTACGCCTTTCCAGCTCTTATTCTAAAAGTTTCCTTTTTATTCTAAACCTCAGTAAAATAATAAATTTTGTTGAGTGTTGAGGCTTGTTACAACAGGGCTATAATAAATACAGTATGTAGTCTTCTTTGACCAGAAAACCCACTATTACGTTTTGTGAAAGAGCATGAACTAACAAGGGTGCATTCTTTGTTCATCACGCTATGAGAGCTGCCGAATAACTGCAAATTCTACTTAAGGTGGATAATCCATAATGCCTTTTAATGTCTTAATAATGAAAAAAGAAAACAACTTCTCACGCTACATCAAAGAAAAATTCTACAGGAAGAACAGAACAAGAAAGGTATGCATGCTATGTTTTACAAAAACATCGAAACAGAGGCATTGTCAAAGAAACATACATTTCGCTTTATGTATTCTGCTGGATTGAAATCCGAGAGTGAGCCGAGAGATTGCCACGAGATGGTACTGCTTTAAAATACTTTACCAAAACACCAGCACAACCTGTTAGGTTTGTAAAAGACAACCGGAAACTCTAATGCATATCGTTAGTATTTGCTCTCACTGGGCACCGACTCTTTATACAGAGAGACACAATTCGGTGCAAAAGATTCTGTATTACCGTATTAGATTCCTCTATAACATTGGTAAATAGTTTAAAACATATTAGGTACCGCTTGAAATTGAATCCGTGGTTTCCAACCAAGTGTGCAAAATGTTCTGGAATTTTCCGTTTATAACGCGAAAAAAAATAGAAGCTAATTAACAGAACCTAGTAATACAGGGTTTAAAAGAAAGGATCTTTTATGTGTTTGAGTACTCGTGTCTAGTATATATCAATATATCTAGAAAAGAAGCAGAAAAAATAACAAAATACCAGAAATTCGTTTACAGTCTAAGTGAATTGTATCCTAAATTTAAGGTAATTATGATCCCTCTTGTAATAGGCCTTCTGGCCAGCATGAAGGCGAATTTTGTAACCGAGCTGAAAAAATAAAAATAATTTCATCACAGTAAGCAAACAACATTACAAACCAAATACAAAAGGCCACAATACTTGAGTCGTTATGTATTCTACTACCTCACTAAGCTAGCTCACAACTTAGCTACATCTCCATTCTTGCCAGTCATCTACCAACTTTATGTTGGCGAAACTGGTGATGAAACAGCAGACACCGTGCATTGCGAACGAAAAACGTATGTAAAAGAAAAAAAAATAATTAAATGTTAATGGAAAGGGCGAAATCTAGCTCAACGAGCCACTCATACTCAACCCGTATCCAAAAACCAGTTACAATATCTGGTACTAGACAATAACAACGTATATGTGCGAAAATAAAACACACAAACAAAAACAAGTAATAACAAATAATAGCTAAGCCTATATTCAAAATTACAAAACAATGATATAAAGGAAATTAACTAAGATTTATCAATAAAAAATGAAGATAATCATAAAATAACATACAAGGCTCTATCTCTGAGCTGATAGCAGATATTTTTAAAATTTTATCTTACGTGTTTTCTGTAAAACATTAAATGACAGCTCAAATCTCTACTTATAGAGTTAAACAATTTAACAGCATTGTAGCTGAAAGAACGATGAAACATGGCTGTGCTATAACGTGGCACCATAAGACGGGCAGTGTGATGAAGGTATAAATCGTGAATAATTCGGGGAAAACTCAATTTATTCCTAAGGTAAAGTTGAAAGGACGTAACCATTAAGCGTTCAATACTCGACCTTAAGCAATATTTCAATAAAGAGTCCATCTTTAACCACCCCAAATCAGTTATTTTTTTCCAAAACGTGATCGTACTTGCGCAAACCACATACAAAGCAGCAACAAGAATTTTGCAACTTCTGGAGGCAGGGAAGGGTTACGACATCTAAGCAAGGAAAATATGCAGTGATACAGTAACGTAATTGCGACATTACAAGACTATCACATAGTATCTTTTTCATGATAAAGGATATTACATCTCTAGAGTACAAAAATTTTAGGCTAGCATAACTTTGTCTTGTCAAATAAGTTATATGTTCACGAAAACGTAACCTTTCGTCAATAAATTAACCCAAAATTTTTACACAATTTACAATTTAATTTTTTTTCTGACTAATATACATATTTATTTCAGAACATAGAACCTTTCCTTATTTGAACTAAATATTATAACATTAGATTTGATAGGGTTCAAATGTATGCAATGATTTGCAGAGAATGCAAAAATGTTGCAAATATCTTCATTAATGGTCTTGGATGCTGTGTTTACAATGTACAATAACTGCCTGTAAATCGAAGGTGTAAATTAAGAAAGGCAAGGGATCCAATACGTATCCTTGAGCGACACCAGAACTTGTATTCAAAGTTGAAGATAGCAGTTTATTTAAAAATGTCGTTTGAGTACGATTGCTCAAATACATATGAAAAAAATGAAGTGATGTTTCATTAAAGCCAATATATCCACATTTAGTAATCAATAAAGCATGATTAACTGTATCAAATGCCTTACTAAAATCCAAGAAAACAAGAGCGTTCGCTTTTCCATCATCCATAGAACGACATACATTGTCACGTAGAGAAAACAAGGGAGTTTCCGTACTATAACTCTTTTTAAAACTGAATTGAGTAGCAGAAATTATATTAATATTTTTGATTGATTTGCCCGTTACTTTGTGATAGTTCATTTTTTAAAAACGAATAAAACAATTTTTTCATTGTTATCTATCACTTTTATTTTTAAACAAAATTAGTGTGACTATAGTTTCGTAAAACGATTTTACATTCTCAATTACATTTAGTTTTAAAGTAGTGTCTGAGAATGTAAAATCGTTTTACGAAACTATAGTCACACACATTTTGTTTAAAAATAAAAATGATAGATAACAAAGTAAAAAATTGTTTTATTCCTTTTATATTAATATTAGTAAAACACTCATTAATTTGGTTATACACGGCCTTCTCCAGAATCTTTAACAAAGTCCGCAACAAACTTATTAGCCCTAGATCACCAAGCTCAGACGGATTAGATTTTTTAGGAAGAGAAATTACAAGAGCTTCTCTCCACATTGAAGGGAAAAAGCCACACACCAAACAATAGTTTATGATCGGTTTATATTCGGACCTGTTTCTAAACATTCATTTAAACAAGGTTTGGTCTTTTAGATATATGGATGCATTAAAAACTGTCTTATGCGTGTTGTCGAAGCTTCTTTAACGATTGACCGGTGAGGTTAGTAATAAACTAGTAAAATGATTTATTCTCACTAATCTCATTAACCTCACTAAACTCGAAGATATTTACCACTAAACACCAAATAATTTTTTGAAACTTCTCGACGCACGTTTCGCTAACCATGTTAGCATCATCAGGAGATGATTTAATCATGTTTCACACCGAAGCTTCCAATAGAAGAATTGATCATTAACCTCCTCAATTATCCCCTCCTTCGACCAGACTTTAAACGTCATCAAAACTCTATGAAATAGTGACCTCCTTTTTTTTTTAATGTTGCATCAAGTCATTTCTTAGAGAGCACGGAATTATCTGGCAGTTGGGGGTGACAGTCTAACCAAAGTAGTCTGTATCACCTTTATAGTGTTTTTAAAAAATCAGCAGTTGACCCAGTACATATACTCCTCTTTGGATTTTCTTTCTGATCAATCTTTTATGCCTAAAGACTCCCTCCCTCAACTGACATAGTGTGGCATCCCTGGTTAAAAGTGAAAGTGTCATAAATGCCTTACTAACGGTTGGTACTTCCTTTTCAACTTAACCAATGAGAGCCCAACCAAAACAGATATCTACAGCTATTAAACCACATCCTAAAATGAGGCGTCTCCCAGTCTCCAGACCTCCACATACATCTGCATCAAATAACAATTCAATGGGTCCATTGTTTTGATATTTTATATAAATATCAAGACGATTCAACTACTGCATCTAAGGTCCAGCAAATACAGAGGGTATTGAGGTGCAGATTTTATCCTTATCTAACATTTCAAGTGCTCTTGAGCTCCACTCCAAGTCATCTACAGTAGTGCAATAGATATTGCGTTATTTAACAGTAGTGTTCACCTCACAAAATAAAGCATGGACAACATTTTCTTTATTGACTTGCTTCAGACCCAAATGATGAACAGTTGACTTCAAGATATAGGTGTGTTGACTCCCATTGTCTATAAAAGCCCGTGCTTCTTTTGACACATTTGGTCCAATTAATATTACGTGTAATGTTTGTAAACATACATACACGCTGGTATAGTTGGCTAGATTTATACTTTTTATATTAATTGTAGGATGAACTTGGAACTTGGAGGAACTTTCTTTTCTTGGTCTTGTGTGATAAGAGTTGCATCAGCTTTTGTCACTAATGCAGCACACATTAAGAAAGCATATCCCCTTAAACAAACTGGACACCTTACATGCTCTCTACATCTCCTGGCCTGATGTTAGCCTTTTAGAAAACAGAAAATACAATTGGATTTGCTTACTATCTACCTTTTCGCCCCTAATGATATTTTTTCAACTTTTAAGCAATTTGGGCTGGGATAAGAACCATTACAAAAAAATACGTTTAGGAATAGCAATATTCACTAATGCTACTGCCGTCATTGTGTGTAGTGTAGTGTAGTGCCGTCAAACATTGTAAATATCACAGAAACTAATAATATGTAAATACACATTACTAATCCAATACGACTTTAACAAGCGTTAAAAAGGCAACTTAAGGAAAAATCCCATGAACTTTCCGGACAATTCAATATTAAATATTAAATAGCTATTAAATAGCCAAATTAAGCGAAAATCCGACCTTAGGAGAGACAAATGTAGTTAATTGGAGTAATTTTTTAAAACTTTCTCAGAACCTTCATTTCATACAAAATCACTGATAATTTTCAAATAAGTATTTTTTTAAATATAAAGAGAATGGAAATTTAATTCGAAGCATTTCTAGTAATGAATATTATAACAGTCGTTGATACTACTAAGCTTAGTTACTGCCAGGTACGGAAGCGAATGAAGTGATAGTTGATGCTGCAATGGAGGATTTCTTCTGGATTGCAATGCAATGGAGCGTTGAGCCTCCTAATTGAAGCACAAGCGCCAACTTCCTTCACTCAAAATAACTTTTGGGTAGTTCTGTCAACGATAATGAATAAGCGATATATTACAAAAGTGTCAACGATGCAAATGTACATATATCGATAGCGTCATTTTAAATGAATGTAGCCTCCTATTTTTACTTTTAATAAACAATTCTTTAAATTTAACCAGTAATATAATATAATATAACACAACATAACATATCATAACATAAGATAACATAACATAACATAACATAACATAATATAACATAACATAACATAATATAACATAACATAACATAACATAACATAACATAACTTAATATAATATAATATAATTTTGAAAAACTAAGATCTCCGAACCACGGCCCTCAGCTATCGATTACCCTTAATCAGGCCCCCATGGTTATGAACTATTGGTTTGTGCTTTCGCTTTAGTTTTTCTCGAAAGTCTACCAACTAGTAAACAAGTGATCAACATAGAAGACCTCTTAAAGAGCATCCTATCTTAGCCTCTCTTCTAAATAACACAACTGAGGGGCCCTTTCGTGTCGAATTTTATATTCTTGATTGAGAATTCAATTGTTAAAAGTCAAAGTTAAATCCTCTACTCGAACAGAACCATGATTAACTTAAACATAATTATTATAACGCCCGCTGATACAAGTTACTTTCAGATAGAGAGGTGAATAAAGTGATCGTTGACGCTGCAACGGAGATTTTTTTCTGGATTGCAATGCATTGTGGGCTCGGCCTTTTAAGTAATGCATAAACGCCTACTTCCTGCACTAAAAATAACTAGAAATAAAAACATGAAAACACCACAAATAAATGTTTTGACGAAACGTCGAAACTTTTCACAAAACGAACAGATTTAAACACGGAATGATATATGTTCATTGTCTCCCATCCGTGGAAATTCTCCCATCGTGGATATGATATGAGAATATTTGTAATAATAAAAAGAAAATCTCAAACACTCATAAAATATATACCAAGTCTTTTTTTGTACCTCAAAGTTTATGTCAAACTGCAATTGTGATTCTAGAAAGCCTCCTTTTTTCTTTCAGCAATAATAAGATTTATTTATCTTAGATTTTGCGGGATTTAACCTTAATTCCAGTAATTTTTATAAATTGATATATTGTTATGTAATTTTACAATTTCTGATAATTGATGTAAACCAGATTCGACTTTTTTCATCACTTTTTTAAACAACTTTCTTGACTTCGCAATTGTTCGAGTTATCATGGCTTCCAAGGCACTAATAGTTGTTGGCTTATCGACATACACCAAATATTTGACATAACCCCTAAGAAGATAAACTAAAGGCGTTAAATCCATAACCTTGGTGGTCAATTCCAATAAGGACCTTTCCTCGCAGCAATTTTCTCATCGAGTTGTTCCGTTAATAAATCAATTGTTGCATTAGCTATATGACACGTGGAGCCATCCTGTTTGAACCACATCTCCAGATCAAATCTTCCACGTAGTGTAATAACAAACTCCAACTTTCAGCGAACGGCGACGAATTGATACAAATATGGATCTTCATCAGCAATGCCATCAACAGAGTCGGTAGTTTCTTTAGGACGTACAGTTTTTTGTCTTGCTTTTTTTATATCCAGCAGCGTGAAATGAGCTCGAAATTTGTCAAAAATTGGGCGAATACATCGCTCGGTTCGGATATTATCTGCACCATAAAATTCGCTAGAGTGTTTTATAGGTGTGGCATATAGAACACTTATTTTTGTAATACATTTCGATAATTTGCAAGTTTTGCTCTGATGTTCAAAAGTTCAATGATGACATCTCAGACTATATATACACATACATATCTACATGTATATATATATATATATATATATATATATATATATATATATATATATATATATATATATATATATATATATATATATACATGCCCATTTAGCCCAAAAAAACCATAAGGCGACCATTTGCTTCGAAGTGCTTCTTGCGCAAACAAATTTGTTGGGTTTGACTAATTTTAAGACTCATACAGACTCATACAGTCGACTAGTCTTCACTTTCAGACTGATACGCATAGATCCAAGATCCGTCACCTATGTATACGGCTTTTGACGTACCACGATTGTATTTTTTTAGCATTCCTTTGCACTTAATCTCACGGTATGTCACATAGCGATCTTGCTTTATCAATTTACGCACAGTATCGATGGTTTCTGGTCCAACAAACGATTTTAGACGACCTTTTTTTAACTACGTCCGTAGGCGAACTACAGCCACGATTGAATTCGCTAAACTAATGATGAACAGTGATTTTAGATGATGCTTCATCATCAAAAGTCAAAGTGAGTTATTCTCATGAGTTAATTCCATTTTTTGACTGAGATGAAATTTTCAAGTCACTATACAACACATATAACGTCCGTATGATAAAACGTTCTCAGTAAATATACAGTCAATAATGTCAATCTTTACGATGTATATGTCAGATGGTACCTGTCAACACCTTTGTTGCCAATTCCCGATACATAAATAGCAACCCTAGTCACAAGAATACCAAACTTATTTGCTTTCAAGGACTCTTTTAAAACAAAACTAAATGTCGTGGCGACTTTAAATGTATAGACCACTAACATAAATAAAGCTATTTTTTTAGAAATCTAATAACTGTTGTGGCCGCACTACCATTTATCGTAAAAATCTTTAACTTTTCACTCTATCCTCGTATTTACTTTAAAAACAATTGAAATACGTTATTGTAAAGTAATGTTATGCATTTCATTGTCATGACCCTTAAATAATAAAGATCCTGAAAAAAAAAATATATATATATATATAATATAAAATATAATAAATATATATATATATATATATATATATATATATATATATATATATATATATATATATATATATATATAAAAATATATATATATATTTATATATATATATATATATATATATATATATATAAAAAAATATATATATATATTATATATATATATATATATATATATATATATATATATATATATATATATATATATATATATATATATATATATATACATTTTAATATAGAGTTATATTTTATATCTTTCGGAATAATAATTCTTTCATTGACAGTTATCAAGAATTATAAAAATTTCGTAACATATTACGATATTTATTGTCTTATATTTCTATATATGCAAATAACGGACTGTTTAACATTCGAATAAAAACTGATTCTCACAATTCACGTTACCTTTGAAGTAAAAGTAGCGCTAAGTGAATTAATTTGTCTACTCCAACAGGTGACAGGTATCACGCCCCTGTACAGGATGTAGCAAAAATATTAACATGTATTATTATCCGGAATCCTGTTCGCATATTATGGTAACGATTATTTTATAAATCAGTTATAGTTTTTTTAATGTCGTGTGACATATTAGGCGATAATTAAAATACATTCGCTAATTAGATATTTAAAGAAATTTTAAAATGCACAGAGAATGCGAATATTTTGTAATAATTACATTGTCCTTCATATTGAATACTATTACGGTTCGGACAATTTAATTCATACTCCTCATTGGGAATGTTTATTAATAAAACCCTTGCAATAATGTTTTATGAAAACGTGTTCATTTATTTCAAACATATTAAAAAATCTTACTCTGATATTTCAATTAAATATTTGTATATATGTTTATTTAAGTTATTGTTTGGGATTGATGTAATATAATAGACTACAAGGTTCTTTTTGAATAATGGTATGTTATTTATTTCAGAAGAAGTTTTAGTGAATTTATGAAACAAATCCAGGGAATTGATGAAACAAATGTATGGGTCCAAAATCGGCAATTTTGATGATGGTTAAATCTTCGTTTTCTATAAACCTGTTAAGCACTGTTTGAGCAAATGTGAGGTTTTATCGATAGTCCCCTTTATTCAACTTTTAAATAATTATCAATTTATACGGGTAAAAGCCCAAATCCTTATACAAAATACGCTTCACAGTGTTCTTACACAACCCTAGTTCAGAAGCGTGCCACATAGCACAGCGAGTGGGACTTCGCAGAATCACCTTCCTTGCGGTTCACATTCGCGGTGTGCGTAGCGATTGTTGGCTTAACTTTCATGCACATTATGATGTCCGCTGTTGAACTGACAAAAGAAGAATCGAGACGTTTTAATAAGGGACCAACAGCTTTTAACGACAAACATTACACATGGTACTTTCGAGTCCACAGTGGCACGGAGGGCACTAGAGAGCATCATAAGGAGAGTCAATGGACACATGCGGCACCCCTCTGCTCCTTCTAGTAGTAAGTACGATTCCTTCTAAAAATTTCCGTTTACCGTGGATGACCTTCTATACATTTTATAAATACAAGACGTATCATATTGCGAATCATATTCTAGGATTAAAATTTGAAAATTGAGAATATATCGCTGATTAATATATTTTTGTTTGTTTTTAAAAATCGTTGAATTTTGCAAAACTAATGGCTCAGAACTTTTTTATTTATTTAATAGTTAGAAGTTCAAAGCCATGAGTCAATAATTGTTAATTGTGGTGAAAAATGATATCGTTTCGCTAAATGAATTGGTCTAAATCTGCATATTAGGCCATGCAACTATAACTTGCAAATTAACATAGAAAAATTAAAAATACGCCTTCAATTGGCGAAGAAATAAGTGTACTTTCACCGCGACAATGTACCTGTCCATTCATCCGCCATTGTAACAATGAAACTGATAAATTTACGTAACGAATTAAGGCCGCATGCACCTTATTCTACGGACTTTACTTCCTCTGATTTATTGATTTCTAAACATGAAGAAATAGCTGACTGGAAAGAAAATCACATCAAATGAAGTGAGAGAAGATTTCACATGAAATGAAAAATCTCATCAAATAGTCGTTACAGAAGACTATTTTGCAGAATTCGACATATCGTACTTTTGGCAGCTATACAAAAGTTCGGAAATTGTTCGGCGAACTGTACCGAGATAAACGAAAACTACGTTGAAAAATAAATCATTTCTCGACCAAACCAAAGCAATCTTAAGTAAACAAATTTTTATTCAATCATATCATATCTATATATTTAATAGATGAAATTTGACAGAGACGTACAGGATATCTTATAAAAAAATAGAAGATACAAGATACTTTTAAGTAATGTATTTGAAATATCAGATATAGTGCGTTTCAAGATATATCGTTGACCAATTGGCTGGAATAAACTCTCAACAACCGCTGCCATAACGAAACCCCGATCTATATCAAGAAACGTAAACAGGGCCCGGCCTAATACAATAACAGGTAAAAAGATAAAATTAATGTTATATCTGGTTTAGTAGTTTCGAAATATTTTAGTTTACTTCGCTTTCTTGTCTTAAACAGCTAAAAATTTGCTAAAACGTGCTAAAAATTTGGCATTCTTGGCAAGATACTGATCATTGTACCTCCGGTAGTGCTAATTTTTAAAGAAAACATTTATCGCTCAGTGCTAAGCAATTTGTTAAAAATGTGTATGTTTTTTATTGAATAGGGGGCTTAATGTAAATGCAGTCGCAGCAGAAACGAAACATTTATTAACGAAAACTCCGTTATCTACAGTTAAATACATTGTGAGAAAGCCAATTAAAGCCAAAAAAGTCCTCAGTGATTCTAGTAAAAGCCACTGTTGGCGAAAGCGACAAAGACTTAATTCGAAACAAAATTTAGGGTATGTATGAAGAGCAAACTGTGCCTACATTGCATTCATTACAACAGCGGCTAAGGAAAGATGAAACCAACATTCTTTACAGCAGAATTAGCCTTCGGAGAATGTTATCTCAAATGTGTTTTGCATATCGGACCATTAATAAAAGACTAATATTAATGAAATCACAACGAATGGGACGATGGCGGTTTGACTACTTAAACTTTTTAAAAAGTACAAATTAGAAAATCGTTTCATTATCTACCTTGATGAAATATAGTTCAATACACATGAGACGCTAGCAAAATGCTGGGAATAATGAGATACAACAAGAAAATGCCAAACCAAAGCTTCAGCAAACAAGAAAAAAAGAATTAAAATTTTACATGATGCTTCCGAGGACAGATGGGTTCCAAATTGTTTACGATTGTCCTCCAAAAATATTAAACATTAATCTTTGGTACCACCATGAAGATACAACAGCAGAACTTTTTGAAGATTGGTTTATAAATAGCCTTTTGTACAATGTACCCAAGGAAAGCGTAATTGTTATGGACAATGCTAGTTATCATAACCGCAAAAAAAAAGTTCCTACTGCTAATAACACTAAATTTAAAATTCAGAACTATATATTAAAAAACGATGTATACTTCGAAAATACATTTAAAATGTGATCTAGAAATATTAAAGGCATTTAATATTAAACAGGAATATGTGTGTGATACCATTGCTGCCAATATCGGACATAGGGTTTTACGCTTTCACCCCGTATTAGTGTATTTTTAATTCAATTGAGCGTACGTGGTATCAGGTAAAATCCAATGTTAGAGCAGAATACATTTCTCCGACACTAAGTGCAAGTGTTGGAACATTAATTAGGAAGGTTGTATATAATATTCCTAAAGAAAATTGGACAAATTCGATTAACAGCGTTAATTAAAATAGAAGATTCCTATGTATCATTTATAGAACCACTTATTATTAATGTAGATCAAAGTGACAGTGAGAGCGAAACAGAATTAAATGTATAATTAAATTTAAATTATAATTTTTATTGTACTAATAGATTGAAAAGACACAAACCAATAAACAATATTTTAGCCATACATCATAATAACGATAAAAATAATTTAATCGCTAATGATAATAATAATTAAAACACTCCTTGAAAACAATATCGATGATTTCCGGAGGAAAGTCGACGTCATCTCAGAATACCTTTCTAGTAATCGATCAAGTAAAGTAACGAAAAAAACAAAAACAATCGCCAATAAATCTAGCATTGGCTTCGACGATTCAAACTTTTCCGAAAAATTATTGGATCTTAAAAATCGGTTTAGACAGAAAACTAAATCTAAAAGGGCTAGGCTAACAAGATATAACGAGCTACAAAAACGAAAGCACCAAATTCAGTATTCATAAATACCCAAAAGAAATTTTATAGAGAGCTCGAACAAGGCAGTAGCAGGTCAGAACTTGAGAATGTGGACATGTCTTCCTTTGTAGAATATTGGCAACCGGTTTGGAAAAGATCAGATGACTATGAACAATCGGCACCTTGGATTAAAACAATTATACAGCACAAAACTGCTCTCCCAGAAATGAAGTTTAACGATTTGACGGCAATTGACATTTGCACCGCCGTCAAGAAAACTGGACTGGAAAGCTCATGGACCAGATGGACTACATTCTGAATTAAAAACTTCTGGATTAAAAACTTTACGGCTGTCCACCGCCAACTTGCTAGCGCATTTAAAGAGGTAATGATAAATCCTGATACTTTCCCGAATTTTTTAATGGAAGGCAATACATATCTTATGTACAAAAAGGGTGATGCTAAGCAAACCAGTAACTACAGACCTATCACATGTTATATAGACTACAGAAAAACCTTCGATAGTGTTCCACACGATTGGTTACTAGAAGCTCTGAAGAATTATAAAATAAGCCTTCCCATCATTAACTCCTTAAGGCGCCTGATGGGGAAATGGAAAACAAATCTCTTTATCGATCAACAATGCATTACAACTGCGAATATCGAAAGAGGAATTTTTCAGAGAGATTTCCCTTTCTCCAGTTTGGTTTTGTCTAGCCCTAAACCCTATGTCTACATTACTGAATAACACTAATATAGGATATAAACTAAACATGAGGAATCCACGAAAGCTCTCGCACCTACTATATATGGATGACCTTAAACTCTATGGAGAAACTAGAGAAAAACTAAATTCCTTAATAAAAATGGTCGAAAAATTTAGTAGGGATATCAAGATGTCATTCGGATTTGATAAATGCTCTACCACTAGCATTCAGAAAGGAATAGTCAATAATCAACATTCAACACACTGTAACATACAACAACTGGCACCAGAAGAATCCTATAAATATTTAGGTATACCTCAAAACGAGAAATTTAACCATAGCCAGATAAAGAAAGACTTTTCTACTATATACGAAATGAGGCTTACAAAACTTTTAAATATCAAACTGAACAGTGGAAACCTGATTAGAGCGATGAATGGATGGGCAATGAGAACTCTGACCTATTCCTTTGGTATTGTTAAATGGTCAGAAACAGACCTTGATGGACTGGATAGATTAACACCTTGAACATTGACAAAATTCCGATGAGTGCATCCAAATTCGTATATAAAGCGACTGTACATTCCAAGAAAGTTGGGAGGCCGAGGCCTCGTGAACATTAAGAACCTTTGTCTGAACCAGGAGAGTAAGATGAGAGAACACTTCATTAATTCAAGCAGCACGCTAATGAAGTTGGTTGCTAAGGAGGAACGGGGTTTCACCCCGCTGAACTTCGATAAATTGAATCCTGTTGATGGTAGAACAATACTTACGGATTGTGTCCGTGAACGGAAACAACAGACACTGCATGGACGGTATCCAAAGTCACTCGAGGATGATACCATTGATGGACCATTGTCTCTAAAATGGCTGACCGATGGGCTGTTGTACTCAGAAACAGAAGGTTTTGCGACATCTATTCAAGATAAGGTAGTAAGAACACGGAACTATGAAAAGCATATACTATACATGGATGCTGTCGACCGATGTAGGAAGTGCGGTATAGTGTGAAACTGCATAAGGTAGAGATAGTGCATTTCGTTATATCCGCCGAAGGCCTAATAATTAAGAACTTTTCAAAATATTTGAAGAACCTTGGTACCTCAAAATCGATTGCCATACTCGGACAACGTGCAGTACTCTTGCAGACATGTCACATTGGTCGTAACATTTTATGCTAAGTCAGAGGAGTTGAATTGCTTTCTCATTTTGGCATTGTAATATAGACCAGTTTATGCTGAGATGCTGAGTTCAGAACGAGGATTTAATCATAATTTAACAATATTTTATTTTTCCCAAAATTATTCAGTTAAACCACTCCGGTTCTGGCGCCTTTTAAGAAACTAGGAATATTTTTATTGAGATTTATTGAGGCAATTAACATTTTGCCGAAGGGTAACGGAATATCTTGAAACGGACTATACAAGATATTTTTATTTTGTATCTTGTATTTCAAATACTATTTCCAAAAGTATCTTGTTTCTGATATCTCAAATAAATTTCGTAAAAGTATATTGTATCTTGTATCTTTTTATGAGGTATCTTGTACATCTCTGAAATTTGATATATACAGATTATTAAATGAAATAAAATGATTTGAGTAATTTTGGAAAGTCCAATTTGTTGTAGTTCAAAACAATACATTTTCATCGATAGAATGCAACAAAAATGAACAAAATATTTTGAATTTTGTAACGCCAAATCACTATAAATAAATTTAGTTAGAATATCCTATTAAATGAGCTTTGTATTCCTAATAAAATCTTTCTGATGTTGATTTTTGGTCGACGGGCGTCTACTGTAACTTTCCCAGGCATCCATATATGTTACTAATAATTTCGTTTTGAATGTTATTATTTCCATACTTGACAAGTTAAAAGGCCAGTTTACGTATGATTAAATTAAGTAATGAATGGGAAGTACTCTGTCATATTGTAAATCGTTTAACAAGACAGGCGCACAATTTACATAAAATTGAAAACATGCGAAACAAGAACAAGAGCTCTAACGCAACAATAGTGACAGCCAGCTAACTTGAACACAATAGCGGAGCAGTCGGGTAATGGCTATACTCTTAATGCTCCTACCTCTTTACGATATTCATATATCATACATTTTTTCTTTATTCTCAAACCATTTCTTGACAGTTACAGGAACTTTATTGTAAATAAATTTTATAATTATATGATCTTTTTCTTTCGCGAATGTTAATATTTACATATTTTTTAGATTATATAAAAAACTGCTGCTTACGGGATTCCACATTACATATTGATTACATAATGGAAACACTTAACATCCTAAGTTTTAGTTAATAAATAACACAATAATTTAATGTTGTTTAATGAATCACCGTGTTTCAATTTTTATACTGAAATCTTTGATGTAAAACACTAAACTCAAAGAGGTGTACTCCAAAACACTACATTTTTAATTTAAAATGTTAATTTTTATTTATAGTTTTTCCAGGTGCATTTCACTAACATCTTAGCGCCAACGGGAAAAGATTAGCGAAATGCACGTCGAGAGTTTACATACAAGGGATGTCGTTGAAGTGTTGCAAATAGGCTCGGAATATATATATATATATATATATATATATATATATATATATATATATATATATATATATATATATATATATATATATATATATAGTGTGCGGAATATATTCAAAATATTCAAAACACAAGAACATTTTTTTCGTGCCTCACGTAATAATTGTTTTAGTTGTCGCCCAGCAAAAGTCTTCTAGTCAGTCAGTCAAAAGTTTCTAGTCTTAAGACGTTATCGGCGCAGCTCGAACCCGATTGATGACGGCTTAAGGCCAGAAACTGTTCTCGGGAGATGCTTGCTAATGTTTGGGGGCGGCTAAAGAAATAAGCAATTATTGCTCAACATTGATTATTGAAAAGAACAATCAGAAATTATTATTGACTAAATACAGAAGAAACAACAAGAAAAGATCTAATGAAAATTAAACACCTAAAAAGAATAGCTTGTTAATAGAGCTCGGATAAAACAGAAGAAATACGTGAGAAAGACAGATACAGTGAAAATAAGACACCTAAGAACAAAACCTACACACGAACACCTAAGAACAAGTTCAAAAAACAAAATGGGGCAGAATTACTAATAAAACATCAGAAAAGAAGCTAAAACCAATTATGAGCAAATAGAAAGGCGACAATTAAATTGGTTTGGTCAGATGAATAGAATGGATCGAAATAGTCCAACAAAAACAGTTTTTGAAGCAAAAACCACCAGAAAACGAGAAAAGGTAGACCAAGCAAAACAAATAGTAAATGCGGGAGTAGAAAGAGATAAGCCTTAGGGGACATGAGGACATTGAAATTCAATAGAAAAAATTAACGGAATGGGTGGAGAAAGAACAAGAAAATTAAATCAAATCCTATATCCGAAAGGGAAAAGAAAGGGGAGAATAAAAAGAGAAAAAATTGCTTAAACTTTCATTTAAAATTAATACATTTACTTTAAAGATGATAGTATGTATTCTTAATAGTTGTTTGAACTTTCTAATATAACATTCTCCCAATTTTAAAAGATTTACTTAAAGTAAAAGCCCTCCACATTCTACGTAGAATACACTGATCAATGTTCAAAGTAAGAATTAAGTAAAAACTTCTTTAATGTTTATGCTCATAACGATATGCTACTTTCTATACTGTATCCGTTTTTTTTATGAATATGTGAATGTGAAGTGTTATGAATATGTATGGATTTTCACTAAGCCTGGATATAATTATATTTTGGACAATGTACCAATAAATATGGACATTTGAATACCAATAGATCAATTTCAAAGAACGCTCTATATTATAGCAAATAATACAAAAACAACAGCTTTCATGAAGTATTTCACAATTATCTAGATTTCTTCGAATTATCTAAATTTCTTTTAAAGGATTAACATTAGAGATGAACTTAAAAAAAATCGCACGTAGAGTGAGGAAATTCTAAGTCGACGAAAAGAACTATATATCTTATCATTTTAATTTTCATGTAACTTGTATTGACTAAATATAGCACCATATAAAAGTCACAAGTTTCCTTCACTGAAGAAACCACTTTCAAGAATAAAAACTGTTTGGAAGACTGAAAAATACATTGGAATAAGAATATTTCAATGAGAGGGGATTACTTTGAACGAGACAACATAGATTTGGAAGAATAAATAAATACTTTATATTTTATTTAAAAACTCAGCTTAGTTATTTTTCATAATAGAATATTATGACCTCGAGGATATTTATTTATTTGCTGTTAATATACGAGATAGCTGAATTATGTTTTGAACTATTTAAGCATTTCAAATATTTTTTCTTTTATTTTTAATGAAATATTGTTAATTAATATACAATTAAGTGAAATTTATTGTAAAATTTTGTTTGGTTTTGAGAAATATACTACTACGATCCAGATTATCAAGGAATTTTCATGCTTTCATGTTCTATGTCCAATTTCAGTAATGAAGACGTTTCTTTTGAATTTTGGTACTCAATCTGTGTAGATGTATTCGATTCAGAATACACTGATAATTGTGAAATACTTCATGAAACATGTTCCCTCTGTGTTATTAGCAATAAGTTTGAGCGTCCGTTTCAATTGTACAATTATTTTTCCTGTAGGATCAAGAGTTTGGAATTTAGTACCGATAATATGAAAAAAAGGAGGAAATCAGCAAATCTCAGAAAATCATAAATATGTGGGGGAATAAAAAGTGTAACACCCAGAAAATATATTTATTATATGAATATATATCAGATTGAAAATATACTTACATTATAACAAATCTTGAACACAAAAAAATGATACATTGTTTGTTCGTTTGCCTTAATGTATTAATTTTGTTTTTATCATGTTATGGAGTATTTTTTGTATGCTACGGCGCAACATAGCATTTTTTTAACTCGTTTTGAGGCAAAATTGGTGAGGCAAATTTAAGTTTGCACTTAATGGGCAAGCGGGCATATCGTCCGTATTGAGCTCGGTCCACATCAATACAAATATGCGGATGTATTGAATTTACTCTACAGCGAAAATATTTAAGGTGCAAAACTCGAGATATTCATGTTATTCGCGCTGTACTTTCCGCTCAGCCTGTGTGTGCAGTGGGATATTTGTAGGTTATGCTTGATTAGGTTATTCCAACAAGTGTCAAAATTTAAGTTGTTTATATTTATCAGTGTTTATACTTAGTTTGTTCGTTTAGTTAAATTAAACTGAAATAAAAATAATGGATCTCGACAGAAAAAAGTTCTACTTTTAATAGAAAAGTATGGTAGGTAAAGAAAAGTGTTGTGGGACCGAAAACATCCTTTCCACTTCCACAAATTAAAAATGTTTGATGTCGGACATGAAATTTCCGACATATTGAATTGTCTGTAGATGATGTAGAAATATAGAAAAGAAAATCAATAGCTTGCTAGGCGCAATAAAGTTACTTAATAAATAATACTCAATACAGTTGCTCAATAAATAATAAATATCAATATAGTCTTTTTGAAACCAAAAACATTAATTTAATTTCCATTTCCATTAACAACACACAAAACCACAACACACGCAAATGTGTTAATGTTACATGTTCGCGAGAAAACCGACAATTGATGGTTGGTGTGCGTGTTATGCGGCGAAAATATGTGTGTATGACCTTGTGTGTTAAGTTGGGTCCACATCAATAAAATTTTGCGTATGTGCTGAATTTACTGAAACAATTTGTTTGAATTATCTGGTGGATAACAGATGGTTCGTATGCGTGCTGTGCGACGACGATATTTGTGTGTGATTTTATGTGCGAGAACGTCTATATTGCTGCGCAGGCACACTACAGCCCGCATAACGCAAATTTGTATTGATGTGGACCCAGCTTTAGAGCGTCTACATTGCCTCGCACGCCCACCACATACAACACTTACAACCCACAAAACGCAAGTTTTTAATACCGTGGACCCAGCTTAGGACGCTGTCTCGCGCTGAGCTAAAATAGTTCGTCGTTAGGCCGTATCTGCAAGTTTGCCCAAATTTCATCTTTTAGTGGAATAGAAGAATATAGATAACATTTAGCATAGAATTAAGTAAGATAGTTTTTTGAAGTCTACGATAATGACACATTATTAGATGTCGAGATATCCAATTTTTCACAAATAGAACATGGTCGAATTATTGAGCGATGGTCATGTTTACATCGCCTCTGGGCTACCTTTTCACAAGGAGACATAGATAATCTAATTCAATGCATAGTTACAGGGTATCATAATAACCATGGTGGACCCCCTCATGTTGCGCTGGTACAGGCCATAAGACGCTAGCCCGATGGCACGGTATTTAGCGTGGTAGCAGGTTTGATTTCCGTTCTCGGTGTTGATTTTTGTCATGGGCTTTTTTATATGTTTGTAAATATTTCTATGCAAGAGTTTAAAATCTGACAAGGATTCACCACTTAATCCGGCCAGTGCGAAGCTGGGTAAGGCCGAATGCCTTCTGAAAGGTTTGCTAAGTTGATCGCTCACAAGTCGGTAGGTTTATCCAAACCAAACCAAACCATGGGTTGATAGTCCGAGGCAGATGCTGACCGGATATATTAGTGGTTGATGACCGTGGTTCGGAAACCACGTTAAGTTGTAGGTCCAGTCGCTAAGTAGCCTTAGTTGCTGATGCGTCTCTAATACTAAAACCCTACATTACCCCCTCATTAGTTACAAAAAATTACAAAATTAATTTAAAAATTAATATTTTGTTTTAATATGTATATCGAAAACTCTTGAAAATGTTATTATTGTAAATTGTTTTATTACTTTAACAATAATGGTCTAAGATCCGGCAGCTTCTTCATGCGGGTATCATTACGCTCATCAACAAAATTTTATATTAAATTCAAATTTAATTTTTGCTGTACACGATAATACACGGTTGCCTGTAAAAAAATGGCCACAATTATTGTTTGCCATGATTTGTATTAATTACTCTCGTTCTAGATGAGTGTGAGCGAGAGAGAAGGAATGCGCTCTCTGCTGCAAATAATTAACAATAGTATATATGTTTGCACTTGGCAACCTAGAGGTTACGGCTAACTGAGAGCTGGCAACCATTTTTTTTTACATTTTACACATCATTTTCTTTCAAATCACGTTTAATTGACTACTGATTTAATTTAAATTTTTAATTTTAAATTAATTTTTTTAATTGAAATTATAACGTTTGACTGAAAAAATGTAGTTGGAATTAACTTTAATTAATTAATAAATTAATTACAATATATATTATTAAACGTAATCGCGTTTAGATGTCTACTTTCTATAAGGCTATAAGAAAATGTTTCAACTTTTAAATATAAGGAACGAATAAATTTTCATATTAAAATGGCTTGTTCTAGCGTTCTATAGGGTCTAAAATATCTATCACCAATTTTAATGTATTTTATCAATTCGTAGTAACAATGTAATATAATATAATTTTGAGTTCTTACTATTTCGTTCTTGCCTTGTTTATTTTTCACTTTAGGGCGCTGTATAAGTAACACCAACTTTGCAATAGTCAATTATAACTACATTCAGGCCCATTCTGGCGTGAAACATGTCTAAAATCACGAATCGACTATTCGGTTGAAACCATTAGCGTGGGATATTCCTTTTTATAATTGCACCTGTAACTGGTAATAAAAGGCAATATGTATGTAATATTTTTTAAATTAAAGTGTCAGATTTTATATTAAAATAGGGTGAAAGTTTTGTTAGATATACATTATAAGGTTGAAACAAGGACGATTGTTGATATTTTGTTTTATTTTTCGTTATGTTATGACGAAGATTTAGTATTCTATTCAGTTTGATTCAATATATATCATCTAACAATCATATAATTGATTTATGATTAAAGTAGTTATCAATAATGACAATATTGATATTTTACAAATACAATATTTTGAGTAGTTTGTCTGTAAATTGACAATTGTAATGACAATGTAAATTGACAGTTACAAGAATACTTGAACACACCAAGCCAAATGTAATACAAGATGTAAGAGATATCATTAATCTGGCTTATAGGAAAAAACATTTTAGCGAAGAATGATTATTTTATTCAACAACCTTTCAACTCGATATATTTTGTGCGTTGATTCAAAAGAGAATTTTGTCCTTTATAAAGGGTTTCTCAATAAGAGCGATATGATTTGAATTTGAAATAAAACAAAAATAGTGCTCATTGTTTTTATTAAATGGTATATTTTATGCCATTTATGATTTACACAAATTTTCGTTCAAGTGACCACCTCGATTCTTCTTGCAACGGTTGATCCGATTATCTCAATTTTTGATGACTCAGTGATACAACCCATCTGTGTTATAGTAACTTACGACTCATTTTACATTTACACTTTGTACATAGTTGGCTTATGTATATGTGTGTCTATATATATGTATGTATCTATATATATATATATATATATATATATATATATATATATATATATATATATATATATATATATATATATATATATATATATATATATGTATGTATATATGAGTAATTTTCCCATGAGTAATAGACTCATAATTTGCTTTTATGGTCGCTAAATGATCTTGATATCGATGCGACCTAAACTACTAAATTCTCTCTCTCTCAGTGGAGCATATCGGGTAGTATGGCGACTATGTTGGCTTCAAGTTCATCAAGAATCTTGGGTTTGTTGGTGTAAACCTGTGATAGTCTAAAAGCGTTAAATCACAAGATCTTGGTGACCAGTTGCAAGAACCATTCCAAGAAATTACCGATTCTCCGAACTGATTGCTCTATAAGTCCATCGTAATGCGTACTTTGTGGAAATTGCACCGCCTTGTTGAAAATATAGTTCGTCCGCATCAATTTTCGGAAAGACAAAATCGGATAACATGGCGCGATAGCGTTCGCTCTTCACAGTGACGGTCCGTTCTTAGACGTTCTTGAAAATTACGGTCCGATAATGCTACCGTACCATAATCTACACCAAACAGTGATTCAGTGGGTCTTGTGGGTCTTGTGGGTTTGAGTCACACTTATAATGACAATTTTGCTTATTGACATAGCCGTTTATTCAAAAATTAGCCACATCGGAAAAGATCATTTTTCGTTGAAAATTCGGATCATTTTCCATTATTTCTTACGCTTAATTTGCGAACTCTCGACCTAATCGATGGTGAGTTGGCTTAAGTTCTTGCAATACAATCTTTTATGGGTATAAACCGAGATCCAAACGCAAAATCCACCAGGTGCTCATCCTAGATAAGCCCAACTCTTGAGAACGGCGCGGAACAGACACATTATCGTTCTCGGCAATACTGTCGTGAACAGCCGCGATATTTTCTTCACTACGGCCAGTACGAAGTCGTGGCTGCGGCTTTTGGTCATGAAAAGTAAACTCACGTTCAAACATATCAATTATACGGCGGATGGCTTGATAACGAGCAGAATGACGACTGTATTTTGAATGAAATGCTATTTGAGTAGTAAAAAAACTTCTCAAATTTTGATAAAACGTTTGGGCAATTTCCAAGCGTTGCGGCAACGAAAACTTCTTTATGATGAAATAGCAAACCTTACTGAAAACAATTGACAGCAAATGTCAAAATTTGATATCAAATATAGCCGGCTTTAGCTGTCAAAATCATATCGTCCCTATTGGGAAGCACGTTATAATAATTGATAAAATATTTTGTAAACCAGGATTCATAATCTTGCCAGACAAAACAAAGCCCACTTTTAATTATTTTTTGTTTCCAAAATATATAAAAAGCAGATGATAATAAACCAGGAGAATAATTTCTTGCGTGGATACAGAAATTTGTTTTAAATGCGGCTTTTCATCAGTCACATTATTGTCGTATTATTGATTAATTAGGATAGAGAAGATATCCTAATATTTCTAATATACAGAGTATCTATATTTATTCATTCCTTCAAAAGGAATGTAAGGAGGAATGAAGGAGGAATGTGATGACGCCAATTATCGATGTATATATTCGTTCATGTCTATTATCATCAATTTTTTCATTCATCATTTTCATCAAAATTACATATTTTTTCTGCTAAAATATGATTGGTGCACTTGGGATATTTAACATGGGTAATGCAATTATTTTCATTCTTCTGGAATAACCCAGATCTACAAATTATCAATTTTTCGCCTATATTGATATATATATTTTATACAGAAAAGAATCAGTTCAGAAACATTGAATTGATGACTAAGTATGGTGGAGTTTCGATTCAATTTCAATAGCAGATTATTAAAGGTTATTTTAGAAAAAAAAGTTAGAGTTACATCAGTACGTGAGGATTTTCGCAATCATTATAATTTTTTTAGTGGTCGGGATCAATAACATTCGCTGAGTTATAACTAACTCACTGCTATTACAAACCATAGTTGAAGAAGAAAAACCAATCACTTTCAAGCATCAGTATATGATCTTTGTCACTATTTTTGCCTTGGGAGATTCTACTGGTATAAGGTGGAATGGGTAGTATTCGGATAATAGAGGGAGATGAGGCCTATAACAGGTATCTGTTGATTCTCCTTACAAGCGGACTCGAAAGTACCGCGCATTTACTTACGATATTTTCAAAAACAGACAGTCGAAGGGGCGGAGCCGTACCGTACCTACCTATTAAGGAAATTAATAGAATAAAATACTTTGAAAAACCTACTGTTTTTATGAATAAATATTTTATCTAGCTATTTAAAAATGTTGTCTTATTGTTATCGCGCAAATAAACATTAAAACATTTAAATTAGCATTAGGTATACGGATACCTAATTCGGTTTAGTATTGTCGGTGACAAGTCTTTGTAAGTAAGGAAGCAATGACGCGATTCATGCAATTAAACATATTTTGACAAAAATATAGGACCTTATAATGACTTGTTTATAGAGCAAGAGCACCGGCATGGTAAACAAGCAAAGGTATGTAAGTTCATGCGTGCATGAAATAAAAAAGTCTATCTAAATCTATAAAAGGCAAGACTAGCTTTAGGAATGTTTTATTATTTTTGTGTTCGTCAATAATCCATATTAGAGAGTGATAAGTGATTAGTGAGTGATAAGTTATCATAACCATTATTTTTATAACTATCTATATATCTGTTGAAAATGAATTTATTGAAACCGTGGCAAATTTTATATTTCAAAACATCTGAATCTAAAAAGAAATACCGGCAGTACAGTATTGAGTATTTAAAATATGGGTTTACGCACTCTCCTACGAACCAATCATTAGCAATGTGTTTAATTTGCCAAAAAGTTTTTCTGAACGAAGCCTTCTAGGCTACAAGAGCATTTGAATAAAATGCATTCTCATAAAAAGGAGAAAGATTTATCCTATTTTCAAGGACTAGAGAAGAAATATTTAAAACAGCCTACTACATCGAACTTTTTTGCATCATAAACAAAAAGATGACGAAGTACGAGCGTCGTATAATATTTTATTGTTAATCGCAAAAGCGGAAAAAACCACACACAATTGGCGAGGAATTAAGGATCTGCCGAACTTTTAGCCATTAGAGAGGCCATTTCTTATACACTCTCCCATCCAAATTCCAATTGGCTTATCTGCTCTGATTCCTTAAGTTCTCTCCAATCTCTTGT
Organism: Cosmopolites sordidus; assembly: GCA_031761425.1. Taxonomy (NCBI): domain Eukaryota; kingdom Metazoa; phylum Arthropoda; class Insecta; order Coleoptera; family Curculionidae; genus Cosmopolites; species Cosmopolites sordidus. The sequence goes on along the minus strand of JARFXV010000820.1, from coordinate 83,789 downwards.
TTCTTCCATACCTTCGCTTCTAGTTGTTAACATTCTTTCCCGCATCCAGAAATCCCAATCTAAAGGGTCAGCAGTAAAATTCCTTTAGACCACCAGGCATACTGTCTTCCCATCTTGCCCCTAAAATCTTCCCATCTTGCCCCTTTTCCATCACCAGGATGCTCTCTCCTGCATCTCACTAATTGTTCAAGATATTGTTCAATTCGACTGGGATATACCTCAAAGTTATATACCGTGAAACTAAAATTCTTCGAATGTAGTCCTCTTTTAACTCTCCATCGTCATCTATTCGTAAAGTGGAATGGGCTTAAAATCGAGCACTGCCGCTTCTCACATGACATACGTGGTAACCCTCTGTCAGTATGTACCTTATGTGGTGCTCGTCTTTCTAGAGTGCCCTTTGCTATCCGCTCTTGCACAAAGAAATAAACTTCCGAGGGACCTTCCGTCTATTTTGTTCCCTCATTACTCCAGTTCTCTTTTTGAATTCATCCGATCTTCTTTCTACTTTCCCTTGATATAACCCATCTCAGTTATCTTTAAACTCCTCCTTCCTTTAAAATTATCACCTACTCCACTGCTCTTAATTGAGCTATTCCATGCATTATATCTGACTGTTTGTAGCTGTTCCTTTATTTATGGTCTACTGCCTTTTAACGTTTGAGATCCATTGGAATATAATAGTACATTATTTAATTCATATAACTTTCATTATACATTATATATACAATATTTAGTATATTCAATTTGTCTTCTATCTTTATGGGTTGCTAAATGGCCTCAGTTGGTGACGCGGCCATAAATTGAAAAATTCAAATTTATGGGAAAATCTCTACTGAAATCTAAGTGAGGTGAATACAGCCACTTTCCTACATTATCAGCAGTTTCTGCAAAACAGGAATTTGTTTACTTATTGCCAACAGTTGGATCCTTCATGCCGATTTTACAGAGCAATACAAGGATATTTTATCCATGAATGTACCGAGTTGGGTTTTAGATCTTTGTGCACAACAGAATCATTAAATTTAGAAGGAGAACTCGTAGAACTCACAACTAAGAACTAAAAGTAACATTCAGAAATGGATACCAAAAGTTCTGGCTTCAAAAATCAACACCAGCTCTCTACTCTGATTGGTGGGCAATAGTACAGAAATGTTGCCATCGTATTTGGCTGAGCGTGGATTCAGTGCAGTAGCTCCAAGAAAAGGAACAGACATCACATCACTGTGCGCGGTGATTTGCGATTGACAACTAAATTGGAACCCGATATTAGCCCCAATGATCTCATTAATTTTATTTCTTATTTATTTTGTGTTTATTTTAATTTTTTTTTAATAATTGCCTACAACATTTGATGGTATTTTTAATTTTGTGATTCTTAATAGATAGATAGACAGATAAAATAGGTATAGATAATATGCAACAACATTTTAATATTTGGTATAATTAACTATTATGGAAGAGGGGGCGTAGTACTATGAGGAGATGTAGTACTATTATGTAATAAATATCTTGGTGTGATTTATATAAATTGAAAGAACCGACCTCAGTTATTTTCTTGGCATTGTTTTATATTATTGTTTAGTAGTATAGTTATAAAGGTAATAAAATAGAAATAAAACCATTTGTTGACTCGGTAATATAGTATTTTATTTTATGTTAATATTGTAATTACTCAACTAGTCCTCGATGTGATTAAGTTATAAACAGATAACCGGTTTCTAAGTCGGAAAATGTCGGTTTATGTGTCGATTTTTTATTTAATTAATCTCTAAAAAACTAATATAAAAACTCCTGTATATATATAAACGATGGCCGAATAAATACAAATATAATTAAATGGCCAAAATATATACAGTAAAACCTTTGTATAAAAACATGCTAATAACGAACCGAATAAGCAGGTCCGGGCCTTTTTAATGGAATTTTATAGAAATATTACGTTTATTATGCAAAATTATATGTACTAAGAAACAGCCTTACGCCAAAAATTTATAGGAGCTTTATGCCTTCTGATTTAATACACATATGCCGGCGATTCCTAATTAATTGTTGAACTGTTTAATTAATATGTTGAACTTGTGTTTTAATGTTCGTGGTCTTTGGCCAATTTTAGATATATGGACTAGAAGAGGTTTGTTCCAGTAAGAAAGTCTTTCGCCATCGAATAAAAAGTTCATATAATTTATGAAATTGAAAGTGATGTTACACAAGCTGATAGTTACAAATCCATATCTTTGAAAAAGATTAGTGTTTCCATAATAATCAATAATAAACATAAAATAATGTATTCTCATGCCATAAATTGACAAATCCATTCAAAAAAATAATAATGAGAAGTTACTAAAACAGTTTACGTACAAAAAAAAACATGAATCCTTCCATAAGTGACCCCATTCTCCAGGCTGAAGCAGAAGAGTTCAAAAAATTGTTTAACATTACAGGACGTTCTTGTTATTCGGGTTGGCTGCATATATTAAAGAAAAACAATACATCATAAGTATTAGTAATATCCCCGGAAAAGCTACAAGTGTGAATATGGAGAACTTGTAACGGATTCGGTTAAATTGGTTCCGCTTTTTAAAAAGTATAAGGCGAATGACGTTTTTAATGCTGATAAACGTGGTCTTTTTTACAAACTTAGATGATACGATTAATGGTGGGTAAATATATTGGAAGCATACTTTCCAAATATTTGTTATTTTGAGCAAATACGACCAAAGAAAGTGAGAAAAGTAAACTTCTGGTTGATGATAAATCTAATAATCCCAGATCTTTAGAAATATAAAAAGGTTAAAGAAGGGTAATTAGTTTCACAACAAATAAATACACCAAATGCAAACCAAACTTTACACAATTTCGAAAACAAATGAAGGTTTTGGAATGAGCAATTAACAGAATAAAATAAGCATATTATATTCCTAATTGACATCAAGGTTTTTCAAATTTGAAAAATATTTTGCTGAAATTTTTACGGTCAAATTTTTAATTTGTTCTGCAATCAATAGTCCAATGTGTTATTCACAGGTTGAAAACTCATTATCGACCTGCTTCGGATTAGTCACCTTAACATTGAACATTGCATGATTACAATAAATATGCTTCAAATTATCGAAATAGTTTCAAAAGCATGACGACAGATTTTACAAAAAAATAAGACGATGGCAATGAGTCTAATTAAAAAAGCTGCTGATGAGGCGGATGCAGACAATCTACATCTGAGTGTGTGATTAGCTAAAAACAATTGTTACCTAAGGTTATTTAACTCCACTGCAATGGACAATTTTGTATAATGATTTTACGACAATTAAAATGCATGTAGATTAGGAGGTCACACACATTAACAATGCTGAACAAGTTGAAAACGAAGAAGACGAGAAATATTTTTGAATAAGCGCCCATTAGTTTTGAAGACGCCATTACAGAAATAAAAAATGTAAAGTGATTTTTAAAAAGTAGAAACAATCCAGAAGAGTTTATATGAAGCTCCTCGTTATAAATAGAAGTATTCTTATAATAAATTCATTTTATGGATCGCTCTAAACAAATAACTATTATAGAGCAGTGGCGGCTAGTATATAAGAGCTGCAGACCATCAGACCCCTGCAGACTACCCAAAATACATATATAAAATGACATATATTTCCGGATATATAATTGTAAGATTTTTTTTTTACTTTCTTACTAAATCTGGTAAGTTTATAACGCTTATTTCCAATTTTTTTAAATGTATTTTGTAAGTTTCTAAATGTATTTTATAAATCGTCTGCTGCTATGCAGGACCTCCATATTTTAAACTCACGAACCGCCACGGTTATACAGTTATTTTATGACGAAATTGATCTTAATGCATATCTGTGTGTGTATGTTTTAAACTAGATTATATTTTTGTCACGACATGTAAATATATATATATATATATATATATATATATATATATATATATATATATATATATATATATATATATATATATATATATATATGTGGTATATATATATATATATATATATATATATATATATATATATATATATATATATATATGAGCATTTTGTTGATTGCTTGACTGGGAATGGGCCCCACTCATCCCTTCCATTGGAGGGCACATGTTTCGTCTCTTGATGTTTAAACTCTTCAGGGCACCGACATGTGCTCTCTCGTCATTTAGGCCGAGACGCAGATTGTTGCAGTGTCTAATGACACTCAGCACTGTTGTCTCATTGCAAAATTGTCTCATTGAAAAATTGTTGTCGCAGTCCAAAGAATTCTAACACTACATATATATATATATATATATATATATATATATATATATATATATATATATATATATATATATATATATATATATATATATATATATATATATATGTATAATAGGGAAAGAGATGGAAGAACAGAAGGAAAAAGCCGAACATAATATAAATGATGCAGAATATTGAGAGGACGAACAAAAAGAGTCTGGGTATTGCCTTCACAGAGTGCAGACGTATTCAGAAGAGAAATAAAGTGAGGTTATATCTCGAAAAACGTGGTAAAGTTGCACAATGTTGCGCAATCGTTTGCAATTTTTGTAGGCGTTTTGTGCGGTATCATATAACGTGAATTAAAAAGTGACGATGGCGGACCCTAAGGGGTTCACCATCACGAAGGATTCTTTTGACGCATTGCAGCGTTCATTAGCAGCAAAAGACAAACGCATCGCGACGTTAGAAGAAAAAGCGCAATACACGAAGCAGAATAATGAAGATGCTTACCGTGAATTGGATGATCTCAGGAATGAGAATCAAGCCCAATTGGAGATGATTGAAGATCTCAAGAAAGAAATTGAAAGTTTGAGAGGACAACTAGCTGAGGTCAAGAACAAGCCAGAGGTTTTTCTTAAAACCGATGGCAGTGGAAAAAAAGAAATTACTGTACGTATGGAGGACGATGAAGCTGACTGGACGTCGGCATCAAAGTCTGACTATGGTCGCAGACGCAAATTCACCAAAAAACCGACGAAGAGAGTTGCGAAGCCGGGGAAAGAGGACCTCCCCTCAAGAAACCGGCTAGTGAAAGCCCTTCACACGGTCCAATATTCAAGAAACCAACGTCTCCAAAGCAAAAGGAGACTGCCAAACGTCAGGAAGCTAGTGGAATCGCAAAGAATGCGACCCAGAAGAGCAACAAAATTCCACCGGTTGTCCTTAGAGACAAGGCGGATCTACAATTTCTTCGACTGTGTAAGGAGAAGAACATCAATCTCGGAACATCAACAACCAAACCCAATGGAGTTATGGTCAGACCACCAACTTCAGATGACTACAGAGCACTCACCAGTTTACTCGACAAACGACAATACAAGTATCACTCGTTCTGCACTCCCGATGAACGCAATTTACGCGTTATCATCAGGGGTTTAGTAGAAGCGATTCCGGCAGCTACAGTGAGGGAAGAATTGCTTGACTTGGGTTACCATCCGATCCACGTCGAACGATGGAATGGAATAGTCATCCCTAAGGAGGAGAGGGAAATATTCGACTTGAAGACACTGTTCGATCAAGAAATAACAGTCCAAGGACCATAAAAATCAAATGGCCGAATTGTGCAGTGCTATAACTGCCAACAGTTCAGTCACTCTGCGAAGAAATGCCACGCAGATCCAGCGTGCGTCAAGTGTGCCGAACGACATCCATCCAGGGAATGTAAGAAGGATAAGAAGAGCCCAGCCACCTGCAGCAACTGTGGAGGCTCGCACACTGCAAGCTTCCAGGGCTGTCCGGCCAGACCAACAAGCAACCAGGCAGCGAGAAGATCAGCTAACATAACCAAAAGGGCCTTCTCAGGTCCGCCAGTCAATAAAGTTATTCCCCCACCAACCTTCGTGTGGGGGTCTCAGCGGAACACGGTTCCAGCCACCCTGCCCGCTCTACAAGCGAATAATCCCTTCTCCGAGCTTGTGGGGCAACTAATGGGACAACTGGTTAGCCAATTTCAGGCCCAGATGTCCACCGCCCTCCAAACGCTCCTTGGAGGGCAGCAAAACGAATTCCGTGATCGTCCTCAACCTCAGGCAGCAGGCCCATGGGACCCGAACTTCTCGGGTTTTTCCAGCCTGCATAAGACCCTATCAGAAACCGCCATCAAAGTCCCTATGTCCCGTCTTCAGATGGCGGACTGACGGCTCCCGCTGGCTGACAGCCCGGCATTTGGTCGCGGACTCAGTCACATTCCGATGAAGAAGAAGTTCCCCTGGACTTCGAGAAAAACAATAATCTTAGGTCAAACTTACCCTTTTCAGTGGGTAAGTTTGATATCACAAGGGGTAGATAGAACCCCAAAAAGGGATAAAGTCAGTACCCGTTTCGGGATAAATAATTCGAACAAGGGTAAGGGCCTCTTCGGCCAACCCGAAAACCGGGGTGAGAAAGCGGTGAGAGGACGAACACAAATAGAAGTAGAAAAAGCAACAAAACATTTCAAGAGGAAATATTCCATGCTGGGAATTTCGATATATCCATTTCGTCAAGAACTCTAATATGAACTGTAAATATACAGCTGTCAAAATAAAGCTAAAGAAAGCTGGGATCCAAAATTTTACAACTTCACAGAATTAATCAAACACAAAAATTGTCTGAAACAGTGCTATATTTTCGTCATCTTACAAATTTTTCTGTCACCTATTGTATTAAAAACGGAGTTTAAATGTGTAAAAATAGGGCCTGAGAGACATTCTAGTGCCACTGTAAGAAAATATTCACGCTGTTTAACTAAACTAACAAAACCTCAGACCAAAATCTTGCAAAACCTACGAAGATAACTTTTTAAAGGCTATCAGTTTGGAAGATAATATGCTTGCGCACTAAGCTTATATATTGCACTATAAAAATCATTTAGATCGGTTTTAAAATGGTTGAATATTAGCTAATTTCTTCTTATTTGACATCACTTAACTATTAACTTAAGTTCTGAAATATGTAAAGTCATAGAGAGGGCCAAAATGTACGACAAACAAGATGAGAGTTATTTTAGTCTTCAATTATTATACATTTCTGATCGATTCATTAAAAACGAAAATATAAAAAATGCAGAGGTAATTAATCTAAATAAAATGCACTATTTTGTATGCTTTAGGCCAAGTCGATGCATTAGCTATTTATAGCGATGTGTAAGATTAATTGAATTTTTTTTTCATTTTAAGTAAAATTAAAGGCATCTGAAATTACTGAGCTATACTGTCAAAAGTTTAAAGTTAGAATTATATTCATATTCCGATCGAGGCCTAAATATCTTTGAAATATTGGGATAGAGTATATCTTTAAATATACTGAAATTTTACTGCTGAATAAATTTTACTCATTCTACGAGTGAATAATAAGATACTTTTCTGATTTCTGCTGTATGATCGTAAATGTGATTAGATTTCGGAAATATAGTTTCCTTTTTAGCAAAGCTCTATAAAATTCAAACTAATGTGATATTTAACTTTGTTTTGAGTCTTCGAAAGCAGCTAAATTCGATATTATTGCTATCGTGAAAGAAAAACGGGTTTCATGTATTAGTTAAAAATTATATTTTGTGTAGAAAATTCATAGTTCAACCGAAAAAATGTTGAAAAACTGTGATGGGGATGCTTCTCCTTTACAACTCGAGGTTTATAAGTGGTTTGCCGAGTTTCGATGTAGCACGAGGGACGCTCAACGATCAAGACACCCTGTAGAAGTCACTACTGAGGAAATGGTCTACAAAATCCGTGAAATCGTGCTGGCCAATTCTAAAGTGAAGGTTGTAGATATTTGTTTTTGATTGTATTGACTTATTTGTCAAAATTTCCACTTTATTATTAATACTTGATGCGTTTTGTTAGCACTGTAGCTTCGTCTGAAATAAATATTTTCAAAGTTGAAATGAGTATAAATATAAAGAATGTCTCAGAATGTTTTTCGTTTTTGATACTTAAAAAATAAACTATTAGAACTGAATATTTATTTATGTAAAATAACCATCTGTAAATGCGCATCATCCGCTTTTTCACACTCATTTAGCCTGGAACTGGAATTTTCCTTCGCTTGACCTAGCAGCCGAAACGACAACCTTAGGCGAATGTAATGGTTTCTGGTGCAGTTCCAAAGAATATATGCAATTATATATGGAGCCCAATATATGCAATTTTGTTTATTCACTTGGCCTTTGATGTGGAAATTCGATTAATCGGAAAACCATGTGTTGTTGAAGCTCCTAAAACCATTTTTCATTGTCCTGCAGAACTCTAGTCATTTAGCTGGATCATCGAGATTCATCTCTTGCACGATAACAATTTTATAGGGAGGGAAATGTAAATATATGCGAATAATGCGATGAATCGTGGATGTGTGCAAATTTAGAGAAGCTGCACGGAGTCATAGAGACTGTCGTGGATGATCTTTAACAGACTGGCGAACGTGGTCAACATTCGTGGTCGTTCTTTTGCGCCCAGTTGATTTATTCGGCACACTGTATATCCAATCTGCTCAAACTTGCACACACAATGCTTGGTTAAATTTCTGTATAGACGTCGAACAATAGTGTAGGAATCGTTGTTTTTATAAAACGCTCGCACACAAAATACGAGCTGTGGTGCCGTGAAATGATCCATCGCTAGCAAAACTAAAAAAGCCCCTCAAGCATGACACTACCTCCCCCCCCCCGCTATCTGTGTTTGGCGCGTAACAGTCAAAACAAAAACGAAAAACGTTTTGAGACACTTGTTATAAGAAAGCTGTTAGCGCGATAAAGGCAACGTTTGCTTACAGAGAACCAAAACAGGAATCAAGTTATTTCTTCACAGCGGTGTTAGGATGCCGAACAACTGCAGCTTTTATTAATAACAAGCTAAGCTACAGATACTTTCAGGTTTGCTTGGGTGAAAGTAAAAGTACAACAAGGGTATTAAATAATGGTATTAAACTATATCGCTCTTGCTTGAAGATAGAAAGAGCTTGGTCAGACGGAGAGAACACTCACAACAGACTTAGCTGCACTTAACTCTTACTCTAAAAAAATGGAGACTAAAGCCCAGTGTCAATAAGAGTGAAATATGTGCGATTTGTCTTAATAACAAGTAAGCTAAGACTGAATTCCAGGTATAATTTAACGTTAACATCCTCCGTCATAACCAGCACTCCAAATATTTTTGAATCACGCTCGATCGCACTGTATCGTATAAAAAAAATATCTTGAAAATACATCTGCCAAGAAAAAAACTGTGTGGTCCAATCTGGGGGCTTCAATGGGGATTTTGCGTACATCACCTCTCGTGCTGATTTTCTCACCTGCAGAATACTGTGCTCCAGTGTGGCTGAACAGTTGTCATACCAATCTAATTGATACGCAGCTTGACAATACCATGCGCATAACCATTGGAGTCATCAGACCAACTCTTGGTCTACTGGCTTCCCTTACTAAGTAATATCTACCCACCTCCGATTCGTAGATCCGGAGCCCTGTTCAGAGAATACCGCATTATACAAGAAAACCTGAAATTATCCATTCATTACGATATACCTATCCTACGACAAAATATATTTCGATTAAAAACCTGCCACTGCTGTATGATGAACAGTTTGTCACATGGAACACCAAAGTAAGAAATCTTTGGAACTAAAATTCCATAAACATTGAAAATCATCAAGAACGGGACTGGTTTGAAAGATACAATTGTAATATTTCGGACATCCAGCTTAACCGAAAACTGTGGGCCAAATTAAATAGAATCCGCACTGGATCTGGTCGATGTGCTGATTCACTCTATAAATGGGGTAAGCGGAGTTTCGGAGTTGTGACTGTGGTGCACTGAAACAATCCATCAGACATATCAGTGGGGAGTGCTCCCTACGATCTTATCAGGGCAGATGAAACGGTTTATGAGGACCGATGCTGCAGCGATGGAATGGATTGGAAACCTAGATATTAATGTTTAATTCGTCTGGGTGTTGTGTGTACACTGTTTAATTCGTTTATTTTAACCTTCGATGTGAAGCACTAAAGTTGAAGACATTTACCACTAAACACCAAATCACTTTTTTGAAACATGATACCATAAGAATAAATAAACGTTGTTTAGATATCCATAGGCGCAATCCGAAGGAGTTTCTGCGGCGACTGTTGACAGAACTTGGATTGATCACTACATATGAAAAACTGCCAAACCAGTCGAGTTTACTCGTGGAACGTTCTTCGAAGAAGGCGGATACGCTTCCATTGGCTGAAAAAGTCACAGTCATCGTTTCTAATATTACTATTACTATTACATTTTATTATTATAATTGTGCAAATTTTACGAGAAAATAAAAAGATAAAGTAACGCCCATATTTGTCGAAGAAGGAAATACTTCTTCACACTCTTCACATATTCCGCCATTGCAACCTCGAAATTGCTCGTCTACTCTCCGAACTTGACCTCTTCCAACTACGTTCCCTTTCCAAGCATGAATAATTGCTTTGTTGAAAAGAAATCCATGACAAAAGAATAGATCATCGCCGAAGTAGAAGACGATATTGCAGAGTTCAACAAGTCGTTTTGGGAAGGTATAAAAAAATGTATCGAGCTAAAAGGAGACTAAGTTGAAAACTAAATCGATAAAAACAACAATATTTCATAAACTCTACCCTCGTAAAAGTCTGCGTACTTTTCCGAATTAATAAAATAAGGCAATCATGAGATAAAGTTCTAAAACTATGGACTGGTCGCAGAACATTGATTAGGTTCTAACTTATAATATATTCTACAGTTGTAAGATATAACAGCTGACCACGCATGCACAGTACTCCTTTATCGAATACGTACGCGTCGGCTTCACACGTCAAGATTAAAGGGAATCATTAATGATAAATATTTTCATGGTCGGTTGGCTCTTATGCGATTTTTTTTAACGGTAAAGTTGCACATATTGACGGTTTTTGATCAGGTTTAATGTTTTCCGCGGTAGCGGCAACCATTACTACAGATTTATTTTCAGATTGCCAACGTCGTCGTTGAGAAAATTTCCATAGAACATTTTCTTTATTTGAATGTTATCTATTTTAGTTTATTATCTATTTTTTGGGTTTTAATCTACTTAAAACATAGTTATTTCACAAGAAATTGAAAGTTTGCAGAAAAATCTCTGAGAAGTTTAGTTTTATAATTTGAATACTAATTTGTATAAAATATAAGCAATGGTTAAAATTTAAGCATATTGTTAATAAATAGCGATTTAGAAAACAAAATCTATTTAGACCTGAAGTGAGCGTTTTAGAGCTACATTTCTCGAAATCTATATACAAATAAAAACTCAGCCTTCGTATGTTTAAAAAAGGATTGAGGTTAGAGACGCATCAGGAAGTACATGGCTATTTAGCGACTGGACCTACAGCTTAACGTGGGTTCCGAACCACGGTCATCAGACACAGACAACCCAGACCAGCATCCCCCTCAGACTATCAACCCTTGGTTATGTGTTTACCCATAAGTCTATCAGGAAACCTACCAACACTTCTCAGAAGGCATCCGGCTCTACCCAACCTTTAACTGGCGTGACTGAGGAATAATTCGTCGGATTTTACAATCTTGCTTAGAAACAATCACAGATATTTAGGTGTGTATGTGTGTGTGTGTGTGTGTGTGTGTGTGTGTGTTTGTGTATGTATAGGTGTGTGTGTGTGTATATGTAAGTGTATATGTGTGTGTGTGGCATAGGAAATAAGACGAACAGAAAGCGACCGGCCCTCCGTATGTTTGTGCCCTCAAAACTCGAAAAGTAGTCGATCGATTGACTTGAGATTTTGACACAACGTTGCATTCCAACGCGTGCGTGTTTTTATAAAAGGTATACAACTTTGTTCCAGCCGTTTTTTTTTTATTCAAGGCTTTATTGTAAAAACCTGGTTATACATTTATGATTCAGTATTGTCCATCGTTGGACACTACTTTCTCCCATCTTTCAGGTAGCTTTCGAATCCCCCGTTGAAAAAACTGGTCTTCTTTTAAAGCGATCTACGAATCGATCCAATTTTTCACTTCTTCATAAGACTGGAAATGCTGGTCGGCCAGGCTGTGTGCCATCGATCAGGTGATATAAACAGGTGATTGTCAGAGGGAGCAAAGTCCGACAAATAAGGCGGGTGGGGTAGGACTTCCCATTTTCACGTTTACAAGTATGTTCTGACCAGTTTCGTAACATGGGGCCGAGCATTGTAATGCTGCAAGATCACTTTATCGTGTCGTTCGCTATATTGCGGCTATTTATCTTTCAATGCTCAGCTCAAATACATTAATTGCATTCAGTCACTGTTTTTGTCTGTACCATCAGACAAAGTCAGATTTGTGGTGGAAATTATTTTTCCTTTCTCTACCTGTAGTGTGGCACATTTGTCTAGTCCGAAGTTCATAACAATTGTCGTGCTGAATTTCCTTACTAAGTCAAGCGCTCCCTTAAGTTGTGTTATGGTTGTATCTTTACTCAGGGTGTAACCATATTTGGTGTTTGTTAACATTGAGCTCAACGAATTTAACGCCATACAGAACCATAAGGGGCTTGAAAAATTCCCCTGCGTATTGGAATTTCTTCCGTTAAGTAAGATTCAGATATTCCCTTGACTGATATGGATGTGCGCCATGTGCCCATAAGATACTCGAGCAGTCGACACAGAGTTGGGTGGATTCCGTATATGTGAACTATGCTGCTCAGCCATGAATGTGGGACTGAGTCAAAAGCCTTCTGATAGTCAATTCACGCGGTAGATATATTTCTTTGTTTAAGCTTTGCCTGGCGAGTAACGATGTTGTCGATTACTAAAGTTTTCTTGCATCCTCTTGAACGTTGTTTACATCCGTTTTGCTCCCATGCGAGGATTTTGTTGATCTTAAGATGTTCATTAATTTGTATGATATATGATATATATTTAATATAGATGTTAGGATTTTATATAGAGATGGGAGGCAAGTTATCGGTCTAAAATTGTTTGCTTCAGATAAGTCACCTTTCTTCGGGGGCATATACATGATTCGTTTCGTGAAATTTGTAGGTATCTTTGTTGGGTCTTTTATAGAATTTTCAAGCAACGTTGCAAGTGGATTATGACAGTTTGTCATAGTTTTCCACCAATAGTTATGTATGCCATCGTACCAGGTGACGTCCAGTTTTTAAGATTTCTGGTCGCATTATTAATTTATTTCCTAGTTATTGCTATGTACTCCATTTAAGGTTTTTGAATATAGTTGGCTTTTTCCATATCAATCCATGTAGCTTATTGTTATTATTATTATTATTATGTATGACTAAAACATTTTGTATTGGTTTTTGAATTTTGAATTTATTAGTACAATAAAAATTACAACTTAAATTTAATTATATATTTAATTCGGTTTCACTCTCACTGTCACTTTGACCTACATTAATAATAAGTGGTTCTATATTATTAGCAAATGATACATAGGAATCTTCTATTGTAATAACATGGTTAATCGAATTTATCCAACTTTCTTCGGGAATACTATCTGCAAACTTCCTAATTAATGTTTCAGCACTTTCACTTAGAGTCGGATAAATGTTTTCTGCTCTAACATTCGATTTTACCTGATGTCACATATGCTCAATTGAATTAAAAATACACTAATCCAGGTAAGGTGTAAAACCGTATGTACCAGATCGGCTGCAATGGTCTCACATCCATATTCCTTTTTAATATTAAATGTCTTTAATATTTCTAGATTACATTTTTTATATGTATTTTCGAAGTATATATCGTTTTTTAGCATATAGTTCTGAATTCCTAATTTAGTGTTATTTGCATTAGGAACTATAATTTTTTAGCGGTTATGATAACTAGCATTGACCATTACAATTACCCTTCCTTAGGCACATTGGGCAAAAGGCTATTTATAAATCAATCTTCAAAAAGTTCTCCTGTGGTGTCGTCATGGTAGACCACAGATAAATGTTTAATATTTTTGTAGGACAGCCGTAAACAATTTGGAATCCATCCATCCTCGGAGTTAGCATATAAAATTGTAAGTATATTCCCTTGTTTGCTGGGGATTTGGTTTGGCATTTTCTTGATGTATCTGCCCATCATTTTGCTGGCATCTCATGTATATCGAATCATGTTTCATCAAGGTAGATAATGGGACGATTTTTTAATCCATATTTTCTTATACAGTTTAAGTACTCAAACCGCCATCGTCGCAATCGTTGTGATTCCATTAATATTTGTCTATTATTAATGGTCCGATATGCAAAACCCACTTGAGAGAATATTCTCCGGAGGTTAGTTCTGGTGCAAAGAATGTTGGTTTCATCTTTCCTTATTCACTGTTGCAATGAATGCAATGCAGGTACAGTTTGCTCTCTATACATCGCATACATTTTGCTTTGAATTAAGTCTTTGTCACTTTCGTCAACACAATTGCTTTTACCAGAATCACTACGAACTTTTTTGGCTTTAATTGGCTTCGTTACAATATATTTAACTATAAACAATGGCGTTTTCGTCAATTAAGACGTTTCTGCTGAGGCTGTATTTACATTAAGCACCCTATTCAATAAAGAAACACACATTTCAGACCTCAGCATCTCAGCTGGTTCTTTATGGATGTATATAAAAATTTTCTTTTGAAATACGCTATAGGGATAAGTAGGGACATCATTCGATCCAAATTGCGCAGAACGTCGCCGGCTTGAGGTTCCTTTAATTTTAGCATTGAATGTTTTCAGCTGGTTTCAGTGTTTACGGTTTGCCTTGTTTTCAAGTGTCACCCACATATCCAATAATAACCCAATAACCCCTTCAAAATTTTGGTTATTAATTTGCATATTGTGCGCTTGGGGGAGGATATCTAACGATAAATATTCGTCAAAATTTATGCTCAATTGACATAATGTTACTTTCATTTTCAAAATAAATTGAAACAATTTTGGTTCATTGTACAACTGGATACTGCTCCATTTTCAAAACTTCCTCAATACCATTCTTATTCTAAACCAAAAATATCATATTATATCATAATTTAAAATGTGGTAAATTCTGTATTTCTTTGTAACACTCTGTATAAACAATGTTGACTTTTTTCACAATCAACATTCTGATTGCCCTTCCTTTTATAATTTTACTTAGAATACGCTGCTTTATCATAACCAATAGTGAAACATTAATGACACCTCTATGCAACTTTATTTCAATGTATTCGGTAAGGTATTTTTGAATAATATTTGTATTTTAAGTACAATATTTAAAAAAGTTCCGATTCAATTGGCTGTCCCATTTTCACGTTTCACAAATGACTCTAATAGGCTCTAATTGAATACGTTTTGATTTCACTTTCCCTAGCTTAATTTCATTTACCGCTAAAGAATTCAAAACCATAAATTATTCATTTTGTTGTTATTATATTCGCTCTTCATCTAGATATCTTCCTTGATTGATATTACAAATAAAATAGCCGGATATATTGTTACGAAACCAAATCTTGTTCGTTTAGACGCTTTGAAGATGATATATTTCGGATTATTATTACATTATAGGATTCACAGATGAGCGGTAAATGTATATCCAATAAGGAAATCCCATTTAATACGAGGGTCATCCCATTAGTTATTGCTGAGTATTTTAATACAATTTATAATTATATCATCAAAATATTGGTAGACAATTTCTTCTATAAATAACGAAATTTACCACTGAATAATAAATTACTTTATTTATCTTCTCGGCGACATTTATAATCTCTCCATTTAACATTTAGTCAAAACATGACAACTATAAGAAAGAATAAACTATGAAGTTTATGAAAGTTCGAAAAATGTAACAAGAATTTTCCAAAAAAAGTTGATTTATTTATTTGATTCCTCTTTCTGTAAAATCCTGAAATAGGTGGATTATGCAAGGAAAATATTGCAATATCACTCGCTAACTATATCAGAATGAGCTATAAGTTCGTGTATTTTTTTACGTAACTCAAAGAGATTTTCTAGAAAATACCAAACCACTTGTTCAATTTTGCTATTAGAACCTTCGATGTGAAACAGTATACTCGAAGATATTTACAACTAAACACCAAATATATTTTCTAAACTTCTCCACGCACGTTAATATAAATAGAATGAAACATACATAAATAGAATATAGTTTAGTTTTAGAATTAGAACAAATCATCATCTGATTATGCTAACATGGTTAGCGAAACGCGTACAGAGAATTTTAAAAAAGTGATTAGGTGTTTAGCGATAGATCTCATCGAGTTTAGCAAACCACTTATATTTAATTTCTCGACGCGTGCTTCACTCACCAAGTTAGCATCATCAGGAGATCGTTAAAAAAGTTTGAATAATTTTCTGATGATGCTAACATAATCAGCGAATGACGCTATTCGATTCTATGATAAAACGAGAGAGTTCCTCCAGATTCATGGAATGTTGAGTGCCAGATCTACTATAAGCCAATTTCTAACAATTAAAATATGGCTGCAAACCTTTCTTTAAACAATTTTTTAAAACAATAAAATATTTCCGAAGCTGTGAAAAATAACCCGAATAACTCGTCATGTGAAAAATAACCTGTTATGCACCGGTCAACTGAAACCAGATTTCTCTGAAACAGGAGCATGTAGCATTTGTACTATTTTTTTGTTGTTGTAGGCGGAGCTTGAGCTACTTATCTGAACGAGGTGTTATTTCTAAAATTGTGAACGATTTAAATCTGATAGCGTAGCATTAGATGAATAACATAATTATTATATTATGCTAACAAGTAACAATTTTTAGCTTGTTAATTTACTTAATTAACTAGCACAATTACTTTACTTTTTAAAAAATTTAAAGTTCATGAACTTCATGAACCAATTTATGTATGGAATAATTTATGTTTTAATAACCAATAGCATTACAGAAAGGAGTAAATCTTAGATGTTATTTTATTAGATATTATATTGCACACAAAATGTGACATCATTATAAACAGTTTATGCGTATTTACTAAACATATTAATATTATCCAGAAATCTTCAAATGTGAACTCGCAGAAATTTACCACTAAATACCAAATCACTTATTTAAACTTCACGAAGCACGTGATATCGAAGCACTTGATATTAAATTATCTCCTGATGATGTTAACATAATTAGCGAAACGGGGGTTGAGAATTTAAAAAAGTGATTTGGTGTTTAGTGGTAAATATCTGCAAATTTAGTGTTTCACACTGAAGGTTCCAATAGAAGAATTGATCTTCTAATGTGAGTTCACTGAGTGATCACATCTTATATTGGCGTCATTTGATTTGATTTAAGATACCGAAACTTTTCTGGAAACACTAACTACTTGTGTAACTATACTTGTGTAAACTCTACTTGTGTAAAATAATTCAGAAATCATCAAATGTCACGAATCGTTTATTGAAGTTCATTTAAAAAAAATCCACTTTAATATATGGCAGTTTAATCAGTTCCGCTTTTCTTAAGCTACTTACCGAAGTCTTATCATTAATGTTCTATTTTATTTTTAGAGTTCTCTCTCTTCTATCTACTTCAAGAGCATTTCTTTCGTCAATTATACCTTTACCTGTGATACGAACAAGTGAATACCATGGATAAATCTGTTTTTAAGTTCATTCTCTCAATAGAATCACTACTTAAACCCCGTAGGTTTTTGCCACCATGTGTCCGAGCAATATCCACAACAAAATCCGAGACTTAGTTCAGTTCGACTTGGACTTAATAAATGACCCCTGTAAATTATATATTGTTAAGCCTATTTTGTGAGTAAGTTTGCTTTCTTCCTTCATCAAATCCAATTTGTTTTATGACTTGAATCGCCTTTTCTATTAAAAGGGGATGATAATTAAATTTGTTGATGTGCTGATCAAGTGCAACATCCACACCAATGTTATCTTCCTTTCCCTCCTTAACTTTTTACTTGACTCAACCCTTCTTTCCGATATTTAAATCATTTTCTCAAAATATAAAGTATATTAATACCATTGTTTTAATAAATTTTTAACCTTTCTCTAAAGCCATTTTTTTATATATACACTCGGCTATATCTTTGATCAATATTTATAATTTTTATATATTCTATTATAAATATTTTGATGATTGGCAACGCTGTGCCGAAACGTAGGCAGTGTTTTTGTTTTTCACCTGCATTAAATTCGTTTTACGGAGTTTGCAGTGAGAATTAAATAAACCACAGTGTACAAGCAGTGACAGTGTGAGCTAGGTACAGTGTGATAACAAAATAATTGTCCAAGCATAAGCGAAATAATAAAGAACATAAGACTAGAAACAATACATGTATTTCAGGTTAGTGCGATAAGGGAATAAGGAACCGTAGGTCTACGCAAAATTTTTTTTGCGCTGTTGCCAAGCGTTGGATAGAATCGGAAGTTTGGGTACAGAAGGAAAAGACAAACTCTATCGAATAAGAAATAAGAAAACAGAGATGGAGTCGGATACATCTGATGATGGAAAACGTAAAAGAGGAGGCGAATTAGGGGAGGATTTCTTTAAAAAATCAAAAAAACACCCAGAAGCCCACCAAAAACCAGCGATGATATGTTGAAGGAGATGATGAAATTAATAAAGGGACTGTCAACAGATATAAAAGATATTAAGTTAGAACAGCAGACTCAAAGGGAAGATACTAAGATATTAAGGGAAGAAATAAAAGAATTAAGGAAAGAACAAGCAGAGTTTAAGAAAGAAATAAGGATGCTGAAAAATGCAAGTGAAAAAGCGGTGGCTGAAGTAAATGATTTGAAGAAAGAAATAAATTTAAACAATGAAAGAATAGAAAAACTAGAAAGTAAGGAGAGAAGAAAAAATATAGTCATACAGGGACTGACAATAGACACAGGAGATAATAACCTTCTAAAAGGGATGATGGGAAAGTTTATAGAAGATGAGGTAGGGGTCAAACCAATAGTAAGAACAGCACGAAGATTGGGTATGAAAACATGTTTGGTGGAACTTGGCAGCGAAGAAAACAAGATAGAGGTGATGCAGAATAAAAACAAGTTAAGGAATAGGATAGGCGACAAAATATTTATAAACGACGATCTCACCAGAGAAGAAAGAGTTATTCAAAAGAAAATTAGAGAGAAGGCAAAGGAGGAAAGGGCCAGAGGAAAAGGTGTGAAAATAGGATTTATGAAATTGGTGGTGAATGGCCAAACTTGGAAATGGAACAAACGAGAAAGCATGCTGGAAAAAACTGGATGTACAGCAAGCGGCTCAAAAAACTAACAAATGCGACAGTGGACGGAAATATGGACCTGACCCAGCAACGAAATGGATTGAGACCGGAAGCAAGCGACCTGTATGCAGGCAGGAAGAAAACAGGAAAAAACAAATCAGACAGAATTAGGATAGGTACATGGAATGTTAGAGGTACATTTACGGAAGGAGCCCTGAAACACCTCATTGGAGAGATGAGAAAGTACAGAGTAGATATTCTGGCACTACAGGAGACTAAACAAAGGGATATAACGATAACAGAGGTGGAAGACTACATATTTTTTAATAGCGGAACTGATCGGAGGATATTGGGAGTAGGGTTCATAGTTAATGACAGGTTCAAAAATGAAGTTATCGAGTTCGAAGGAATTTCAGATAGAATGTGCAGGATTAGAATCAGAGGCCAATTCAGAAAGATGCATATAATAAATGCGCATGCACCATCTGAAGAAAAAGACCCGGACGTTAAAATACAGTTCTACGAAAATCTGGATAGACTCATGGAAAAGGTTCCGAGATTTGACATAAAATATGTGGTAGGCGATATGAATGCCAAAGTAGGAAGGGAAGAAGAATACAAGGAGGTAACAGGGGGTAAAAGTATACACACCACTAGTAATGATAATGGAAAAAGGGTGATAGAATTTGCGTTCGAGAACAATATGAAAATTGTTAGCACTGCTTTTGATCACAAAAACATACATAAGGAAACATGGATAGCTCCAAATGGAGAGACAAAGAATCAAATTGACCATGTCCTCATAGAAAGAAAGCATGCAAAAAACGTTACTGATGTTAGAAGTTTCAGGGGAGCTGATAGTGATAGCGATCACATATTAGTTATAACGGAAATGAAACAGGAAAGACCACCTAGAAGAAAAAATATAAAGGGGGAAGACGGAAAAGATATGATGTAGCAAAACTAGAGGATAGGACAACAGCAATGCATTTCGAAGAGGAAATGAAAAGAAAACTAGGAATTAAGCTCAATAAAGAACATTTAGAGGAGGAATGGGTACGGATTGAAACAGTTATGAAGGGGGTAGCAGAAAAAATACTGGGAGAACCCAAAAAAAATCAAACAAATAGGTGGTTCGACGAAGAATGTAAACAAGTTTTGGAGCAAAGAAACAAAGCACGTCTGAGATTACTGAAAGAAAGGAGCGAAAGCAACAAAGAAAGATATGATCGCATCCGAAGGGGAGCCAAGACCATATGTAGCAGGAAAAAGAAAGAACTTTTAGAACGTGAATTAAAAGAAATAGAGGAATCATATGCTAATAAAGAGATAAGAAATTTCTATCAGGAATTAAAAAAAAGTAAAGGCAGTAGCGCTAGAAGACCCCATTATTTGAAAACTCAAGAAGGATCCCTGGTAGGAGATGTAGATGGAAAACTGAAAAGATTTGCCCAATATTTTTCAGAGACGCTAAATGAGACTGGTGAAGAAGGGAACTGGGGAGAACATGAAATGGAAGAAGATGCGATTGCAGAAAATAACGAAATTATAAATGCACCTACAAAAGAAGAAGTAGAAGTTTGTATAAAGCAGTTAAAAAATAACAAAAGTGCTGGAGAAAACAGTATAACAGCTGAAATCCTGAAATACGGTGGTGATACTTTGGTGGCAAGCACATGGAAGTTAATGAACAGAATTTGGCAAGAAGAAAATATGCCAGAGAAATGGAATAAAGCGCTGATAATACCACTGCACAAAAAAGGAGCTAAGGAGGAATGTAATAACTACCGCGGAATTGCACTGCAAGACGTGACCTACAAAGTGATGGCCAAGATGATTAAAGATCGACTAGAGAAATACCATAACGAACAAGTAGGGGAATACCAAGGAGGGTTCAGGGCAGGAAGATCAACAACCGACCAGATATTCATCATGAAACAGATCCAACAGAATACTTTGAGAATCCAACAGAATACTATACTTGATAAAATTTGAGCTTACATTTGCTGTTCATAGATTATCGGCAAGCATATGACTCCATTAGCAGGGAAAAGGTGTTCCAAGCAATGCGACAACTGGGGGTCCCGGAAAAGTTGAGAAAGTTGGTGGAGATGACGGTCAGGAGAACAGTAAATAAAGTTATAGTCGACGGAGCAATGTCTGAGGAGTTCATTGTAAAGAAAGGACTGAGACAAGGCGATCCACTGTCAACAGTTTTGTTCAATCTGGTGCAGGAAGTGATTCTGAGGGAGAGTGGCATCAATACCAAGGGGTTAATATATGGTACCAGACACCAATGTTTGGCTTATGCCGACGACATTGTACTGATGGCGAGATCCAAGAAAGAAGTAGTAAAGGTTTTCAAGATGTTGGAAAGAAAGGCGAGAGAATATGGCTTAACAATTAACGAGAACAAGACCAAATATATGGTAATGAAAGATAGCACCAGAGGACTCTCCCCTAATTTAGTCATTGATTGTGCAGTAAATAAGAAATATACAATAGAGAAAGTGGAACAAGCTGAATATCTGGGAGTAACACTAACGAGTAAAGGGGATGAAGAAAAGGAAATAGAGAAACGACTAGCGAAAGGAAGCAAAGCTGCAGGAATGTTTTCAAAAATTTTAAGGGCAAAGAATATAACAAGAGCAGCAAACGTAAGAGTGTACCAATCAATACTAAGGCCCACGGTTACCTATGCGTGCGAGACATGGACGATGACGAAGAAGGAAGAAACTAAGCTGGAAGTCTGGGAACGAAAAATATTAAGGAGAATTTTTGGAGGAGTTAAAGTTCTGAATGAATTTAGAAGAAGAACAAACAAAAAAATAGAAGAACTGTACAAAAAACCAAACATTGTTCAGATGGTGAGAGCGCAGCGAGCTAGATGGCTAGGGCACATAGCGAGGATGTCCAGCGGGAGATGGGTTAAAGGAATTCTAATGAGAGGCGAAGGGGGAAGGAGAAGAAGAGGGCGACCGAGGAAGAAATGGTTGGATGAGGTGCTAAATTATTTGAGGAAAGTAGGAGTGAGGGATTGGAAGACTGATGCTTTGGACAGAAAAAGTTGGAAAAGAAGAGTGAAAGAACTCGAAGCCAAGGGCCACTAGGCCTGTAGAGCTGAATATTATTATAAATATTTTATTTTGACCTAAATGATAATATATATCCATACTATTTTAGAATTATGTGGATCTCTTGCTGCTTGTGATCACACTGCGTTTTAAACATGGATTATGGTACCTTATTAACTAAAACTCTCATGGTCTATCCTAGTGGTAAATTTACGAATTTATTTTTCTTTCTAATTATATTACGTTAAACTTAAAAATCAATTTTCCTGGAACTGCTCTGTTATGACTGCTAAATGGTCTTACATGCCGATGTAGCCTCAATTAAAATTCATTCTTTTATCATTTTTGTTGTGATAGTTTTTTTATTTTTTTTATTTATTTATTTATTTTTTTTTTGATTTTAGGCAAGTTTATTACAAAAAAGAATCACTGAGAAATTTGTCTGCGTTTGGTTTTTTTGTTTTTACCCAGTGATTCTTACTACCAGTATACTTACAGTGATTCTACAATTAAACAATTGAAATAATGATTATCTAAAACATAATTTTAACACATTAAAATACATTTAAAACACAATTGGCGTCGCCAGTCTGATGCAACACCTTACTAGCAAGTCGGTGACGTGAACCCATAAGTTTTGTCCCTACCGAAAATCGCTCAAAGCGGCTAAAGAAGATTTCACTTCAAAAAGTCTTCAAAGTGCACTGACGCCACTCGGGAGATTTGCGAAGTGGAGGAGAAAGGTGCGTTATAAGCCCACACCGTTCAACTCTGCTTCAAAAAGTTGTCTTGTCTTGTTGCTTGATGGCCTTGGCGCAACGTAATATGCCAGCACGATTTGGAGGCGACCACGATGTTGTCCGGCTCTAAGCTATATCGAGGCCGCTGACTAATTACAAAAATATAAAGCAGATGAGTCCAACAATAACAGTCTGTTCTGCAACATCAATATCACTGGAAACATCCGGTTTGATCACTGACTGGTTACCGGCGTCACAATGGTTCGAAAAAAATAAAATATTGCAAGTGATCACCACTGGAAGCATTTGGCTTTATACGGCCTGGTTACTGGCATGACAATGATTCAAATACTGTCGGACAAAAATTAAAGTCACAGTCACTAATATAATTATTGTCAAAACAGGAAATCTATGGACGGACTATCAAAATACTACTTCGATAGCTTGCACCACTACATTCTCTCGATAAAACTCCGTCCTAACAAAACAAAACTATTAAGATGATTCAAATGCACGTGGATAATACTTGGCAAATGATAACCGCCTCGCTTCAAATGATGTGAACACCTTGGGGAGTGTGGTTCAAAAAGTTCCGAATGTGAAGATCAGGTTGTTCACGGTCTCTCAATGCCGACATTTTAAGAGCAGCTGTGGTTGAATATATAAGAACAAACACTAGCAACTTTCAAAAGAATTAGGTGCATGTCACAGCATCGTTAACCGACATTGCGAAACATAACAATGGTGCTAAAGAGCATGTTGATTTATTGCATAATACTTCTTTTACATTCTAGTATCATTGTGATTTATATCACAGGTCGAAAAAAATTTTTTTTTGGGTTTCTCTTCTAAGGCTTGAGTTCTGAATCTAGACATCGAAAAACACTTAAATTGCCATTTTTAGCTTTCAAAGTTTACTTTTGTAACAGTAACAGATGGCAGCACTTTGCTCAACCCGATTGCAAGTTGCATATTTTTTGTGAAGGGCACAATAGCGAGTGTTTATTTGTCTATCACAGCTGTCTAACAACCGCCTTTGTGTATTACTAAGTTAGAAAATGGCGCCAAGACAGTGTAAACAGGATGTTGATTCATTGTTTTATTTGCGGTGAATTTATTAAAGTAAGAAGCAAAAAAAGTTTTGTAACAAATTTAAAGCTCTGCGAAGCTTATGAAGCCTATTTTGACCTCAAAATACGGAATCAAGATAAAAATTGGGTACCTCAATTACCGGGTATTGGGTACCTCGATACCTCAAATTGAGCCTGTGTTAATTGTAAAAATACTTCAGAAGGTGAAAAACTAAAATTTAAAATTTTAAAAAATGTCGAACATATTAATATTCTATTTTAGTATTTTTTAATATTTTATGCATAAAACTTAGTTAAATTACACTAGTTGTTTTCCTTATTTCTAGCCTGGTATCGAGGAGAAAAACGACATGAATTTTGCAGTGGCAGACTTTGGAGAGAACCTAGTGATCACGTGCAAGTCTATTATTTTTGTATCGTTAATCCAAATAAGCGCCGATCTGGTAAAAATGCTGAAAAGATTTTTTATCCTGGTCTTCCTTCAACGTCCTCTCCGATACGTCATGGTGAAAATTTTCCCGTTCCATCTCGTTCACTTCACTTCGGAATTCAATCGTCGCAAAGTTCAACAGAATACAGTACACCGCTTACCAACTCCGATGGTAGTGAATTTATGATAAAGCCACAGAGTTTTCGACCACATTTCATCAGCTCAACAGAATTCAATGACTTAGTACAAGACCTAAACCTACCCAAGAATAAAGCAGAGATTTTAGGTTTATGATTGAAACAATGGAATTTGTTTGAAGATGATGTGAAAATAACTGATCAAAGAGAGCGCCATACATTTTTTTCCTGTTTTTTCACTAAAGTAGCCCGACTTTGTTACTGTAATAGCGTGACTGATTTGTTCAAGGAAATCGGAATACCATGCACACTTTCTGACTGGCGGCTTTTCATCGATAGCTCTTCAAAAAACTTAAAAGCAGTTCTTCTTTACAACGGAAATCTATTCCCCAGTCTTCCCGTAGCACATTATGTAATTTTTAAGGAAAGTTACGTTAGTGTGAAAATGGTACTGGAAAAGTTAAAATGTACAGAATACCATTGACCAGTAATAAGCGATTTTAAGATGATTGGTTTTCTAATGGGAATCCCGAGGCTCAGGAAGATCGAGATTGGGCGGTCTCCGATGTTGTTCAAACACGGATGACCGAAAACCCACGTTTCGACTTCCCGCGGGAATACCTCGTATCTCCAAAGTCAGTTATGGCTATTATTCGAAATTTCTCTCCCCGCAAAGCCCCCGGAAGCGATGGCATCACAGTATGCCTGCTTCGAAAATTGCCAAGTAAGCAAATCGCAGAAATCAGAAATATTGTGAATTCCATTCTGCGATTGCAATACTTTCCCAAATCATGGAAACACGCTCTTATAGCTGTGATTCCCAAGAAGCCGAACTCCAGTTCGGCTTCTGATTATAGACCCATTAGTCTGATAAATACCCTCTCTAAAATAGCCGAAAAAGTCATTCTCTCTGCAGTGAATGACTTTACCGACAGCAATGGTATCATTCCAAACGAGCAGTTTGGGTTCAGACGAGGACATTCGTCCTTGCAACAGACAGCCAGATTAGCTGGCGAAATTAATCAGGCTTTCAGGTCGGGCAAGCGCCTCGGCGCTGTCTTTTTAGACCTTTCCAAAGCCTTTGATAAAGTATGACACGAGGGACTTATTTTTAAGTTACTCGAATTAGGTTTCCCGGGGGACCTAACCATGCTAATAAATTAATTTCTAAAAGGTAGATCCTTTCAAGTAAAAATCAAAGATACCCTCTCGACGAGTAAACCTATCGAGTCGGGAGTCCCGCAAGGTTCTCCCCTGTCACCGGCCTTGTTTAACATCTACTTGGCCAAATTTCCCCATTTCCGTGACGTCAGTGTTTCATTCTTTGCGGATGACACTGCTTTCTTTTCAACGTCACGTTTCACTTCGGTTATTCGTAACCGATTGCAACGGCAGCTTAATGCTGCAGGTCAATCCTAAAAAGACCCAGGCGATAATTTTCACCAGAAATCGCTTTCCAGGCGAAGCCAGATTGCTGGTTGACAAAGTGCCAATCCCGTGGCTGCAAAAAGCCACGTATCTAGGTCTCCATTTCGACCGCTCTCTCAAATGGTCTAGTCAAATCCAGCTTACAATAAGCAAGGGGCACGGAATCCTCAAACTTCTGTGCCCCTTGATTTGTCGTTCTAGTAAATTATCCCTAAAAGTAAAAATTCTATTGTATAAAGTCATGATAAGATCCGTATATTTATACGGTCTTATTACCTATTATAGTTTTTTGCCGCCTACGGCGGTTAAAAAACTTCAAAGATTCCAGAACAAAACCTTGCGTATGGCACTAAACGCACCTTGGTATGTTCGGAATAACCAAATCATGAGAGAGACCGGTGTACCCTCGGTCTCTGAATTCTATTCCCAAATCTACGCTAAATTCGCCCAAACGGCGAAATTTAGCGAAAATCCGCTAGTCCGGTCTATACCGGACAAATTACCCGGATTTCCTGGGTAATATAGCGCAATGTCCCAATTTCCCAAACGGGCCGCAAGCATAACGGAATCGATAAATCGATTCCCGGCTTGCATAAGACCGCTTCGACGACTTATAATTCTGTCCGTGGTCTGGCAGTCGAAAGATCGTTTCCGATCGATCGGTCTGCTAGGCAGAAGACCTGTCAATCTCTGACGGGGAAAAAGTAAAATTTTTCATTTTCTTTTTCATTCGTAATAACCTCAGAAGTTCGCCAGGACTTAATCTAAAATACTATTCTTTCTTATCTATCTTATCTATGCCACTTGCTAGGCAACCTTCTGGGTCAAATAAAGACCCCCATAAATTAGCGCCCATATAGGGTAAAAGCCGACTAGAAACGGGTAAGAGCCTGCGGGCTAACCCAAAAACCTGGCCAAATAAGTCGAAGTCGAAGTCTAATGGGAATGCAAGGCGGGTTTACTACATACCTTTTGCTTATGGGAGAGCAGAGCAGATTTAGTACATTACCAACGGCGTATATGGCCTGATCGAATCGAATTTCAGATAGAAAAACATAATGTGAAGTCGGAACCAATTGTGGAACTTAAGAATATGTTGATGCCTCTGTTACATATAAAATTAGGCCTAATGAAGCAATTTGTGAAAGCTCTGGATCCAAATGCTGAAACTTCTTCAAATTATCTGGAACTAAAGTTAAAGTGAGTAGTTTTGTCGGACCGCAAATAAAACAAATGATGAGCAGTGATGATTTAACATAATTCCTCAATACTTACGAAAAATAATCCTGATAGTGTCATAAAGCAGTTGTTAATGGTTTTCTTGGAAACAACCGATCTGAAAATTATGAAGAATTGATTGAAACTATGCTTGAAAGATTTAGAATTATGGGCTACAGATTGTCCCATAAACTACATATGCTACATTCTCACATGGACCAATTTAAGAGAGGAGGAGATAGGAGCAAGGAGAAAGTTTTCACCAAGATATGATGACCAAGACTTTTAACGGCGTTACCAAGGGCAGTACAACGATAATTTGATTGGGGTTTAATAGGAGAAAGCCCATAAAAACCTAAGAAAACCACAAAAAATATTCATTTTTGAACATGATTTTATGTTATTTTACATTTATGTGCTATTGTTTATCACAATTCTTGAATTAAAAAGACTCTGATGTTCGCAAAAACATTTCCAATCGTAATTTAATATAAAATAATAAGCAAAATTTAAAAATCTGTTATTTTTCTTGAAAATTCTAAACATTGCTTTAGTTTCCAGAAAAGCAAACTTTGATCAGAAAAATTATTTTTTCCTTTATTTGTAACGTATTAGAAACCAAAATTTCACATGCAGAGGCCAGACCCAAAAATCGTGTCGGCCGATGTAATTAAACATTCAAAAAAAAGTTGTTAACAAAAAGTCTATAAAATATATTGAATAAGCGAATCTCTCATTTTTAAAACATGTGCATCAAAAGAAACAGAATTCCCTATTAGATATTTTGAAAAGGAATTCTATATTTTTTTGCCACATTGTTTAATCTAAAACTGTTTTTGTTCGTTTAACTTAGGCACCCCATTGTTTCAAAATAAATATTATATATGAGCGAACTGATCACCTACTGTTAATCGTAAAACTCAAATATCCTTAATTCATTTGTGCGGAAATAATTATTTCGCCTTAGCTCTAATAAATTATTGTTCTACTTTTCATCGTACAGTGACGTACAACAAATTATGATATTTACATTAACACTTATATGGAAAATCTTCATTACTGTAATTATCATGGTAAATACCACACCTTACATTTGACGAGCAAGCACACAACCTTAAAAGAACAAAGTAGTTAAGAGTGAGGTCGTTGAGATCGTTCACTAACGTAAAATTTCAAACACTTCCAAGTAAAAACGATGGCAGAGCTTATTTAAATTAAAATTGCAGTTACATATTATTTTCTACTGTTATAAATTAAACCAGATATGGTTAATTAATCTTTGTTGTTATTAAAATAATACATTCTGCAGAAATTCCAACAAAATAGAAATGTCTGCTCAACAATTATAATTGTTCTACAAGACAGTGTTGTAATGAAAGTTTTAACATTCACATGACAAATCTATTCAAAAAACATATCTTGAGGTAGTTTCCTGTTCAGTCTTGTATACATGTTTCTGCGTCCTAGTTGATAATATTCCGTGCTGGGAGATTGCTCTTGCCTCTGATGAAAGATAATCGTTCGTTTTTTAATATACTCTGACACTGTTAGTAGACCGAGTTCTTGGTGCAGTTGTCGGTTGGTTACGTACCATTCGGTATGCACAGCTATTCGTAATATTTTGTTTTGAAGAACCTACATTTTGTATACATTGGTAGGCGATGCGTTGCCCTAGATAACTCATGAATAAAGGGTTAAAGGCCGAATTAGTGATTTGTATAGCACTAAGGTGCTATTCTGTTTTTAATGAGGATCTCCTCTTGATAACCGGGTAGAGCTAAGAGAATCTGACATACCCGTAGTTGAGTTTGCTAATTATGGTATGTAAATTCTCCGCGTTAATCTGGTATACAGGTATACACCCAGATTGTTAACATCACAACACAACAGCGATCGGGTGTTGATTTATGTGGATTATCGGAGGGTTATTGATCCTCCCTAGAGTAAACATTTTTGTTGCGCACTTGTCTATATTAATTTTAAGATTCTATTTGTTGAGTCATTTTAAAATGGTATATGTTGCTGCTTGAAGTTTAGTTACCACAAGTTCAAGATTTTTTCCCTGATTAGAACAGTTTTGTCATCTGCAAATATAAGGAGAGAGGCTTCTGTTTCTAGTATGTCGTATGTGTATAGATTATAAAGAATTGGGCCAAATATACTCCTCTGTGGTAAGCAGGTTTTGTTTTTTCTAATAGTTGATGTTGCGTTGTGTTTTAATGTTTGGAAGGATCTGTCATTTGTATATAAAAACAGGATGGCTTTTAAATATTCTGGTTTCTTAGCCGCAGTTATTTTATGTTTTAAGTCGTCATGCCATACGCTGTCAAAGGCTTGGGCCAAGTCTTAGAATATAATTAGAGTGTACTCCTTGTTCTCAAACTCCTGTTCTATAATTTCTGTTAAGCGTTGGAGTTGATGACACATAGAATTCTCTTGTTTGAAACAAAATTGGAAGGTTGGAATTATGTTTTCGCTGACAATCGCTTCGTTCAATCTGTGTATATAATTTTTTCAGAGTTTTGCCATTGTAGAACAGATGCTTATTGGCCTATAACCTACAATTAATTTGTGATTTTTTCCTGGCTTTGGAAAAAGCAGAATATATCAGTGCTTTCATATTGTGAAATGTGCAAAATATCCTGGTTTTAGGCAAGAATTAAAAAGTGAAGTTTGATAGGCAATCAGTTTTTTACTTGGATTTTTGAGTATTATATTCGGCATTTGGTCGTGGCCCGGTGCTTTTTTAATCGAAAGGGTTTTAATTACTGACATTATCTCCCGTGGCGAGGTTTGATTGGTGTGTGGGCTTTTACTTCATTTTGTATCAAATTTGTAAATGAGTGATCACCGAATGCAGTATATTTCTTTTCATCGCTATATAGTAATGTATCGTTAAACAGAAAAATTAGGATTTCTTCAGATTTTCGAAGAATTTTCTAAGTTGATCTCCATAATTCTGGATCTTGCGGCTCTATTTCTCTTATAAGTTTTTGGTATTGAATTATTCTGAGTATCTAGATAAGTGATTAACTAGATTTTTCCTTGCAGGATCACTTTTTCTCTGCCATTCTGGTCTAGCCCGATTCTTTTGATTAATCAGTTGATTTATGAAGGTAGGAGGGGTATTGCTTTTAAATGTTTTTGTTGTTTTTGTGGCATTGTTGAGAGGCATATAATTTTTTGAATTGTTGTTGTAATATGTGTAACTTGTTTATCGATATTTGTTTTTGTTGTGAGAGGTGTATGTACCAATTTGGAATCCATTCTATCCTTGAAGAGTTCCCAGTTTACCTTGACATTATTAAGTTTTGCCTTAGATGAATTTCTAACAGGTTCGGCATGAAATGTAATTATAACTGGCAGATAATCTGAGTCAAGCTCTATATGTACTGTTTGACGAAGTTCTTTTCTTATATTTTTTGTACGATTATGTCCAAAATATGAGGTTTGTAATCTTTCATGTATGGTTAATATGTGTGATTATCCGGTGCGAGTACCTGTAAGTTGTACTTTGCTGCAATTTCATTTAGCTTTACCCCATTTGGGTTGGTTTGGCGATAACTCCATACAGTGTTTTAGGAGTTAAGGTCTCCAATTAACACTGTTGCCTCTGTGGTGTTAAAATTGATTGCAAGTCGTTTCCCATTAATTTTTTTTGGGTTGTTTTGTAGACACTATAGAACTGAATGCTGGTGCTATTGAGAAAGTTTATTTTAACTGATATAATTTCTAAGTTTCTAACTTTTGGCATATCGACTCGGTTGTGAAATATTTTAGCTTCTTTATCGGTTCGATAGAATTTATAACCATTTCTCTTTATTAGAAAGATGAATTTCGCTGATGCAGGTTATGTCAATGTTGTGATGGACTAAGAAGGCTATAAAGATGGATCGTTAAGCTTAGATTCCATTGGCATTCCAATAGAATATTTTAAAACCGTTGGAGGATTGTTGATAATCGTTAATGAGTTTTTGATTAGCGGCCATTTAAAAGAATTAGAAAAAGGATTTCTCGGAGGAAATTTTTCAAAAACAGCCCAGAGAATATTGTTGACGAATAACGGAGAGAGGTTTTCTTGTGAAGGACGTATTATGGTTTCTGCATAGGTTTTCGCTTGACTTGATGTTGCTGTCTGTGTGCCGTAAGTATTGTGAGTTGATGTATAGTGTTGATTTATTCTTAGGGTTCTTGTAAATCCAGAACTCTCGAGGTAATAGCTTAGAGAATAGCTCGAGGTAATAGGTAATAGCCCTTGGAGTTTGCGGGGTGTTCATCCTTACAGTTAACACAAATTGGCGGGTCTGCTCTATTTTTTAGCACAGTCGGTATAATAGTGATTACCTGCACATTTACCACATTTTGGATCAAGTTTAGACTAATTTTTAGTATGCCCTGTCTGTTGACACCGGCGGCATTAAGAAACGTTTATGGCTAACCTTCTTGATTACAGAGTTACTATGATTACAGAGTTTTTCAGTCTTTTTATAAATTTCTTCAACTTTCTCATTTGCTTTTAATTCGAAAATAACTACCGGCGTTGGCTTTTTGTCTTTGTAGTAGAGTCTATTAATTTTTAATTTAGGTAGATCATATTGTTTTAAGTGTTCTTTAAGAACCGCTGTAGTTAGAGAGAGAGGAACATTTTTTAATGCTACTGCTACTGGTTTAGTTTTTGGATCCTGCTATGAAAATTAATTTTATTGTCTAGATAATGTTTAGCTAAAGCACGATAATCGTTGTCGGATGTTAAATTGATCTTAATCAACTTACTAATAATAAATAATATTAAATACTATACATAAATACACTTGGTACCAACAGACAAGAGGACTAAAATCGATTATTGACTATCTCATTGCCCGACAAAACTCCCAAATCAAGATAGAAGACGTTAGGGTAAAGAGAGGTGCCGAGTGTGGATCTGATCACCGCTTACTGGTGGCAAAGATACACATTCCCTTTTTAACATCTTTTCAATCGACCACCAGCAGTCTCACTGAGAATAGATTGACAACGACAAAATATAACTTACAAAGTTTTGAACATGAAAGTACTAAATATTTATATATTAGAAGACTGGATCAAAAACTAATCGAAACTCAACGAACAATAGAAGAAGAGTACGAACATATAAAAGCTTGTATTCTTGAGGCTGCGGACGAATCTGTCGGAAAAATACGGATGAATAACAAACCTGACTGGTGGGATGATAAAATAGAACAACAAATTAAAGAAAAGAAACAACTCTACCAGAAACTCCTTCAAAAGAACGATGATGCGACGAGACAAAAATACAAAAGAGCAAATAGGGAGGTTAAAAACGAAGTCCTAAAGAGAAAGAATCAGTCTTGGGAGAAAAAATGTGAGTACATAGAACAACAATTAGGAGGAACCCGAAGCTCAGAAGCCTGGAAGACCATAAAGTCGGTAAAAACATCAAAAAAACAAATACCTAACTTAGGGGGCATAACAAATGAAGACTGGGTACACCACTTTAAAGACCTTTTGGAAGAGAGACGTGAAAATTTTCTAGGAAAACAACACCAAATAAATAATCTAACTCCTATAGATCTCCAACTAAAAGAAGTGCAACAAGCTGTGAAAGACACAAAAATAAAAAAATCCCCTGGACCTGGAGGGATCCACCCGGAATTCATAAGGTATGGACCCGAAAAACTTTTAAGAATGTTGAAGAATATGTTTCAACGATGCCTGAATGGGGAAGAAACGCCGATCGAATGGAGAACATCATATATATCAACCATTCACAAAAAAGGCTCAAAAAATGATCCTAAGAATTACCGAGGTATAGCGGTAATCCCAACAATAGGAAGAATATATTCCCGAATCCTTAGAAATGAAATAGAAGAAGACAGCAAGGATAAACAAGCGGAAGAACAAGCCGGTTTCCGGGCAGGGAGATCCACCACAGACAACCTTTTCACTCTAAAAATAGCCCTAGAAAAACGAACCCAGCGAAACAGGGAGACGCATATAGCTTTCATAGACCTAGAAAAAGCTTATGACAGTGTACCAGTATCGAAATTATGGGAAGCAATGGAAACTCTCAAGATTAGACCAACATTGATTCGGGCCGTCCAACTTTACTATGAACAGAATTCTGCGGTTATTAAAATTGGAACATCACTATCTGAATCATTCAATACAACAAAGGGGCTAAGACAAGGATGTTGTCTATCTCCCACCTTATTCAAACTATACGTAGACCAATCCATGAAAGGCTGGGCACGGAAGTGTTGGAACATGGGCCTTCGGGTGGGGGATGACACCCTATATACTCTTTATTTCGCCGACGATCAGATAGTGGTTGCAGAAGACCAACAGGATTTGAGCTATATGCTGAGGAAACTAAATGAAGAGTACACACTAGCTGGTCTCACAATTAACTTAAATAAATGTGAATACTTAGCGGTGAGTAGTAATGACAACGACGATTTACCCTTGGAAAACGGAACAATAAAAAACTTTGACAAGGCTAAATACTTAGGGGTGATCTTCAACAGGCAAGGTAATAGTAATGATGAAATTCAAACAAGAATAATAAGAGGTAGACAAATCATTGGAGCACTCAACTCTGTCCTGTGGGAAAGAAAAATTAGGCGAGAAACAAAACTTCGCATATATAGCTCAATCGTAAAGAGTGTTTTGACTTATGGTTCAGAAGTGTGGGATTTAAATAATACTAATAGAAGAAAACTACTGGCCACGGAGATGGATTTTTTGAGAAGGAGCTGTCGGAGATCGAGACTTGAGAGAATAAGAAATATAAACATTAAAAGGGACATGAACATCGAGAGAGATATTGTGGACGACATAGAGAGAAAACAATTGACTTGGTTCAGACATGCAAAAAGAATGAATGAGACAAGATGGCCACGAAAAGTGTTGGAATGGATACCTCCAGAAAGAAGAAAGAGAGGACGACCAAGAAGAAGTTGGAGAGACGGCGTTGACGAAGCCATGGAAGCAAGAGATTTGCAAGAGGACATGTGTCACGACAGAACGAACTGGAGACTGGGGACGGAGAGGCGGCGACAGCCGTAGATAATCCGAGAATGAATGAATCAACTTACTTGTGGCTACTATAGTAAATTCACTGCTGGTTATTTTTTTATATCGTTTCTAACTTCTTTGTGATTGTGTTGACTATGTAGAAAAATTGGAGGGGCTTTTGGCATTTTTACTTTTGTATAAGAAATTCCTTGCTGGGTGTTATCGTCTAATTGTTTTAGCTCTGGTGCTAAATAATATCTATTTTGGGTTAACATATTTTTAAAATCCCACTGGTACCGTTTATGTATATCGTTTATTGGTCGAAATAAGTGGTCATTATTACGTTTTTGAGAAATCATTGTTCCATTTGCTAGTCCCGACAGTCTGGCAATATTAAAATGTTAATTTGTACCACACTTGTTTGATAATGTAATCGCACTATTTCTGTCGTAAAATTGATAACGGAGCGAAGGAAAACCTCTACACTATTTCACTGCTCGCAAAGGATCTTGGCTTTGTCTAAAAACTCGTATTGCCCAAATTTAAATATCGTTCACTCTACAGTCATGGTGTTCTGAAAATACAATTGTGCTTCATTGTGTGTAGTGTAGAATCATAATCGGCTTAGTTTATATAATAAATAATTCACTTGTTGCAATGTGATGAATATCACGAAAGAAAAGGAAATACTTAATATTCATAAATTCCTCTTTTGTACAAATGGATCCCCATACTGAATAATTTAGAAAATTCTTGATATGGTTTTTTACTTTCCCATGTATATTGTGGTCTATAGGATATGGATGTCTTTTCAAGAAGTATGACCATTATGTTTTGTAAAAAATTATTTAATAACACAAAAATAATCAATAAATCATGGCGTTCAAGTAATGATCACATTCGCGAACATACATTTGGAGGTCTTCTCTAACTTTGGCCTCCATTCTCCTCATCGTCTCATCATCGATTTTTTCAATCCCACCACGTATAACGATGTTCAATTCTTCCATTGTGATAGACATAGCTTCATACACGCATGATTTCAATTACCGCTAAGATATAAATCATAAATGGGATATGCGGTGGCAAAGAAGTCCATTAGAGATCGTTATCGCGAGAAAATGTTCGAAAATATTCGATTAAGGATTGCATCACCATTCTTGGAAGCTCTGACTCTATCTTGAAAAAACCACTCCTCACTCCTGTTCTGGTTTTACAAAGTTTTCAAACTGAATTAACGGTTACTGTGGCTCCATCTTATTCGAAAAATCATTGCAGAAAAATTCATATATATATCAATATCACACCATACTGTAGTTCTTTTTTAGTGTTTTTCATTTCAGTTCTTAATATTTCTTTAATTATATTTTCAAAAATTTTAATATTGAAGCTTCTGTTAGAAGTCGAGGATAGTCGTACTAATTAAAAAAAAAATGGCTGTGCTATACGTAAAGCGCGATTTTTTAGAATAAAAGTTATTTTACTTTCTGATCTACTTTCTGAGTAATAAGAGTTGTCTGAACCGAATATAAAATTGATAAAATACTACAGCAAAAAATATCACAATAATGCTTGTGATATACTAGGCTAATTGAAAAATTCGCGTAGCCGAAGTGGTAAAACAAATTTACAGTTGGAAAAAAATGACTTTATTCTTCGGTATATTCCCCCTTAAGCTCAATACATTTTTTCCAGTGGTTCTCCAATTCATTTATTCCATCTCTAAAGTGATTTTCTGAAAGTCCTTTAAAATACACATCTACCGCTACTATAACTTCTTCATTTGATGAAAAACGCTTGTCACGTTGGATTTTTTTGAGGTTTAAGAACAGATGAAAGTCAGAAGGTGTCAGATCTGGTAAATATGGTGGATGATCCAATAATTCGTTGTGTAACTCCCTTAATTTGGCCATTGCAAGAACATCTCTGTGGCCCAGTGCATTGTTTTGATGAAAAATTATTTTTTTCTTCATTAAACCAGATCCATTACCACGAATTTTTCTATCTGATTCAGTAGGTTTGAATAATACTGTTCGTTATTATTTTCTCGGTTTAAAAGTAATCAATTAACAAAATACCTTTTGCATCCCAAAGAATTGATACCATTGGCCGATTTTGGCCACTTTGACTACTTCGAAGCTGAACAACCAGGCTAGTCGACTCTGCGGTTTGTTGTCACAGTTCAGGATCATAGTGCTAAACCCAAGTCTCATCCCTAGTTATAAAATCATGTTTAAAATCCATTTTATTTTTTTGAAAAGATCCAGATGTTGGTTAGAAAGTTTTACTCGAAGTCGTTTTTGATCAGATTTTAATAAATGCGGCACCCACCTTGCAAACAGATTTCTTAAGCCTAATTCCTTTTTCAAAATATAAGCAACTTCACTCAAAGTCAATTGTCTGCCATCCATATCATGTATAGAATTCATTTTTTGTTCAGTAGTTGCATTTATTGAAAGTCTAGAAAGAGGATCATCATCCAGGCTTCTACGACCACGTTAAAACTCACATGCCCACTTACAAACCATTATTTTTGAAGGAGTTGACTCCCCTAATACATTTACCATTTCATTATGAATTTCCATTTCCTTTAAACCTTTTTTTACAAAGAATTTAAGCACGGCACGATTTTCAGTATTTCCCATTTTAAAAAATTACACTCTTGAATAATATTTACTTTGTAATAAAATTCGTAATGGAATTTCGAATCATAGCAAAAAAAAAAAGAGAAACAGATCAATTCGAAAAACGTTTTTCGGTATATAATAAGATAAGGAAAGGTTATTTTTGAAACCAAGATACTCATCAAATATGAAATATAATTTTTTTAAAGTAAAGTACAATTTACGTTGTGTTTTGGTTTTGTGTAAGTTCAGGTACCTGGTGGTCATTTCTAAGTACCGGCGGTACACCTGCTCTTGTGATCTTTGTGCAAATAATGCGTTTTTTTTCTGATGGGATAAATACAGGTGTTTTTGTTGTATTCTTCAACTCTTTACCTGGTATCGTAGAAAGCTGCATGCTATTGGATTTACTTTCTAACAGACAGAATATTGTATGGTTCTAAGTTCTTCATAAAGAGTTTGTAACTTAATACTAAGGTATGTTTTCTCTGAGGTCGATGAAACAGTAAACGAAACACATTTACTATTTACTTATATATTTTAAACTTTATTACATGTATCATGAGCACTATACAGTTATACTTTTTTGATGCATAATATACCAAAATTAGTTTTCTTAAACTATATGTGTATGCAGTAATGAAATAGGCATTGAATTAAACCATATATTTGCATAAATATATGATTTAAAAAATCTATTATCATTATAAAACTAATGTATATATATATATATATATATATATATATATATATATATATATATATATATATATATATATATATATATATTGAAATTCGATTACTAATTGGAAATAATTTAAATATTACGCAATGAATCTGGGTCAATATTCCCAAATCATGAATAATGAATAATTGAATTCGAAAAGTGGCGATTATTTCATATGAATTGAACTAAATTTTCCTATTTAGCTTTGAATTTACTTCAAATCTTGCAAAATTCCTTAATAATATAATTTCATGTATGTGGGCCACAAACATGTATGTATGTGTTATTGATTGAACTGGATTGTAAGTAATTCATGTTGAATACTGAGAATGAATGAATGAATGATTAAGAAATCTAATCAAATGAACTTAAATTCAAGATTTGATAAAAAGTTGATTTGTTTATGTAACATAGTAAGATATGTACTATAATACTATATTATATAATAATATAGTATTCGCGGATTCTGTATTTAAGGTTCGGTTTAAGCGTGTAAAACTGACGCTGGTTGAAACATATATGTGCATATAAACGTAATAATATAGCCGTAAAAACTTTTCGAAAATGTATTAAAGCTTCTACGCGGGTTGACTTATACAAACCATTTTGTTTATTTCTTCTGAAATTGCAGGAGGAAACAGCTTATCTATCAATACGTCTTTAAATTTCGAATAATAAATTGTAAAACATTTTTCAAAAGGCCTCGAAATCGAAAAGAAGACGTTAATAATCAAAGATTATTAATAAGAACGTTGCCAAAATCTATAACAAGAACGGAAATTTTGAAAACCAATGAGAACATTTGAGCTAATTTTTCCCGTTAAATCTCAATGCTTCAATCACTTGACTAAGATGTCATTAGATAATTTAAACTTGCATATAGTGGGCAATAT
Source organism: Cosmopolites sordidus (assembly GCA_031761425.1). Lineage (NCBI taxonomy): Eukaryota > Metazoa > Arthropoda > Insecta > Coleoptera > Curculionidae > Cosmopolites > Cosmopolites sordidus. Next base: position 45,222 of record JARFXV010000820.1, on the reverse strand, counting down.
ATATGGGCAAGTTTTTTAAATGATTCGAACAACGGTCGATGATTTCACTGATTGTGGAATCTTGGAATGCTCATGGAAGTCATGAGTCATAACTCGTGAGTGAGAAATTATAGCCACGAAAGCAATTGGTTATGTAGTTATATTTATTATCAGAGGAGTGGACAAATTGATAACAAAAACAATAACAGTTTGCAGACAAATTTCAAATTACAACGATACACCACATGTAACATGGTAATTTGGTATCATTGTGGTAAATAGTATCATTGGACCATATTTGTTCTATGATTGTACTGGAAATGTGGTTTTTATGTGTAATATAAATACAGTATTATATTCAAATTATTGAATTAATTATTAAGACGGTACCACGTGTTTACAATTCGAGAAAATAATGAACATTGTAATTTCACGAAATTGAGAATTTAATTGAGCTCCGAAGTCGTGCGCTTGAATACTATTAGATTTCTTGTAAAATCCCTTTAAAAAGTCAAGTTTATACCAACAACGTGCAAAAATTTAATGACATGCAATGATAGAGTGAAAAGTCAAATATTTTTTTAAACAAATAATGATTTTTGATAGACAATTGATTTAATTTTCAACTTTGTCTCCTCTTAGCTCGAAATAGTTTGTTTAACGATTTTATGATTTTCCAATATATTTATGCATTTTAAAATATACGGCTTTTCGACGGTGATCTCTTTATTTGATGCCAGTTTCTTTTCAGCCAGTCGTTTCTTCATATTCGGAAAGAGAAAGAGGTTGGAGCGGGTCAAGGTCGAAGGAGAGAGGAACATGAACGTATCCAACTTTTGGCCCGGGGGAGGGCAAATCAGAATTTTCCTGTAGGACTTTTAAAAGTTACCCTTAATAACCATCTAAATATTTATATCTCATCTATATATATATATATATATATATATATATATATATATATATATATATATATATATATATATATATATATATATATATAAATCACTCTATATATATATAAATATATATATATATATATATATATATATATATATAAATATATATATATATATATATATATATATATATATATATATATATATATATATATATATATATATAGGGTGATTTTTTAGTGCATCCAAACTTTAAGTTCAAATAATACAACAAAATTAGATGCCTTAAAACTACTTATTTTATGTGAAATAACAATCAATGGCATTAACGTCTGAAGACAATTTCGGACACATGTTTGCCCCGGCTTCTTCTAACAAAGCACATTCTGTCAATCCAATTTCCGACTACTTTTGCAAGCAACTGGGGTCTTATTTGCTCAATTGTCCCAGTTATGATGGCTTCTAAGGCGTCAATAGTTGATTTATCGGCGTAGTCCAAAGATTTAACATAAACCCAAAAGAAAATAATCTAAAGGCGTTAAATTACCTTGGTGGCTAATTAACAGGTTCGTTCCTAGAAATAATTTTCTCACCTACTACTACTACTGCTTATCCTGTGTGTCAAGTTGACCCTGAGGCCCTTACTTTTGTTCTCTTATTATCGATTACGACTGTTTCGCGTCAGTCGCAATCTGGGTTTTATGCGCCGTCCTTTTGGCGCGGTTAATACCATACGGTACTGGTCGAGATTAATCGACCGAAGTGATAGTGATTACTGCTCCGGAAACGACCCCCGAGGGTCGAGTCCAGTGGAAGTTTATTCGTAGATCGATTGGTTGGTTCGCTGGTCGTTGACGCTGGATTTTTTGAATGAACTGGTGTACTGTTCGGTTCTTCTTCGTGTCTGTGGTGTTTTGGCCTATTCTTTTTTGTTTTCTTGATGTTATTCTGTTCTATTTTGTTTTAATTATTCTCTTTTTTGTTTTCTTGATGTTATACCGGTGTTAGTGGTTTTGTTTTGATGTTGTTGGTAGCACAGAATGGACGGACTGGATGTTGTTGTCGGTCCCAGTGCGTTACATCTTCACCGTCTTCGGGGCTAAGGCTTATTCTCTTGGTTAGGTTTGAGGTCGCCGCGCGTCCTGCGTGACGAACCTCGGGGGTGCCCGCTCCCTAATCCAGTTCGAACTCCCGCTGCTGGAACGGTCAACAGCCATGGACGTCTGCCCCCACGATGGCCAGCGCGCTCGCAACGCGTCCGACCATCACAGAGTCCATCCTCTGCTTACAGTATTACACTGTTTATTCCTTGTTAGCGAGTCCGGGCAAGAAGGATTTGGTGTTGCTGCCGGTCCCTGTGCTTCGTTCTTCACCAACTTCGGGGCTAAGACTTATTCTCTTGGTTAGGGTTGAAGTGCCGTCTGGCGGAGACGACACTTCGGGGTTGTCCGCTCCCTTGGCCAGATCTGTACGTCGGCGACCGAGACTACCAACCGACACTGCTATTTGTCCCCATGGTGACCAGACAAAAAACGTCCGATCACCTCAGAGTCTCGTTCCGAACTGTTAATTTTCTCACCGAATTGTTCCCTCAATAAATTCATTTTAGCGTTGCTATATGATAGGCGTCCTATTGGTGGAACCACATGTCCCCCTGGTCAATACCATTCCACTCAAATTGGCCATTAAATAGTCATTGATCGTCGTTCTGTGACAATCCTTATTAACGGTAATGTTCTTTTCAGCTTGATTTATAAATAAATACGGCCCTAGGATGCCACCGGCGTACAATCTGCACCATTCAGTGCATTTTTCTGGAAACAACGGTAATTGTTGGATCATTTGCGGATTATTGTCATAAATGCGGCAATTTCGTTTATTAACGTAACCATTAAGCCAAAAATAAGTTTCATCATTCAAAACATCAACAAAATTTTCGGATGAAATTTGGGTTAGGTTCCAACTATTTTTGAGCCCTTTTACCGAACGTTCAACGCAAACCATAGCCTTTCGGCTTGAATTCTTGGACAAGCTGTTTCTTATACGGTCCCACACTAAGATCTTGTACAAAATTTTCCATGTAGTCGGATAACAAAGCCTAAAAAAATATCAAACTTAATTGCTTCTGAATATTATCACATCAAAAGTAAATATCATATCAACAGGAGCTCTACTAGAAAGGTCAATCTCCGTTGCGATTGCCCGTCTGTCTATCGGGAAAGTATCTGATTTTTTACTCTATCCTCGGAAAAACCTGCATTCAAATTTCAGTTTATTTTGCACTAAAATTTGAATTTGTCTATAGGCGGTGGCATGTAGGATAATTGAATAATATTCTTTTTTATGTATAATTGTAATGGATTACACTTTCAATAAAAAAAGAGGTTAAGTAATTATAAATGATACTTGTTTAATCGAAAAGAAACATATTACTACACGTAGTAACTACGATATAATTAAAAAGTTCTGCATTGTCCAGTATCTATACGAACAAATTCAGAAAGTAAAAAAAAAAATTATGAAATTAAAATATAATTGGAAATGTATAGTGCAGTACGGTGCATATGAAAACAAATAAAAATAGCGAAAATCCAGTGGCTTTAAACAAAAGTTTTCATGTTGTAAAGCACTGACAGAACACTGATACATTGATTCAAAGTAACACTGTAACAAAGTGAATTTACGAAGTTGCAGTGACCGTGTTCTTCATAACAATACCTGATCTTAAAAAATGTTTATTTAATTAAAAAAACATTTTCCCAATTAAACGGAGGGAATACAATAACTAAATATTTTCATCTTTACTATATCTAACCTCCATTTGAATAGATGCCTAGCACTGACATAAACAATTGTTGCAGTACGAATGTTTTTAATGTGGTCAGATGAGGCTTGTGTCCTTTGAATTGCCTATTGAGAGGTAATATTTCTACTTGATAAACAAGCCGCTTCATGTTTTTACAGAAATGGTAATCCATTAGATTTAAATCCGACGATCGTGGGAGTCAATGTGTTCGAGCGCCATCGCCGATCCATTTGTTTTGAAAATGTCGGTCTATCCAATTAGCTACGGTGTATGAAATCACTTATTGACATTAGTAGTGTTAATTAATATAATCTTTCACGTAACAAAAATACGTAATAAAACATATTTTTATAAATATCTTTAGGTTTGATTAAACTGCTCGTTAAACCTCATAATTTAAACTAACCTGATGAAGCTTCATAATATTTTCATATTAATACGAGGGTAGTTTGAAAAGGTTCCAGCGGCAACATGAAGATGACGTTACTCATCAAAAATATTCTGGTAATATGATTGAGCATGCGTTGAAAGATAATAAAGCAGCTCGGCAGACCTTAAAGACCCATGGCTTCGACTTTCTTTAGTATTTTAGCTCTTATAGCTCTTATGGCTACATCGAGTAATATGATTCTCCTATGATTTGAACATTCTGTTTTAGTGCATTTCTTATATATGGGGCATATTATGGCCTCCTCCAACTGCCAGGTATTTCTTCTTCCTCCCATATCCGTTTTATCAGTCCATATAACCTTGCAGATAATATTTTTTTTCTGTGTTTAATTATCTCCGCTGTTATGCCATTGAGTTCTGCGCTTTTGCTGTTTTTCAGGTTCTTTATTACTCCTTTTATTTCTTCTTCGGGAGGGATATCGACTACCCGATCCAACATATTCTCGTTATGCCCCCCCCCCCCCCCTTCATCTTGTTCATTTTTCATCATTTCGCCCTTTAACAGCTCTTCAAAATGTTCTCTCCATCTGCCTAGTTTTACTTAAATATCTCCTACTAAGTGTCCATCCTTACTTTTATAGTAATTTGGTTGTTTTGTAAAGGGTTCCTTCTTATTTTTGGCTTCTTGATGGAAATTTCTTATTTCATTATTGTCATATTTTTCATGAATTTGTCGTAATTCATTATCCGTCTGTTCCCGCTTCTTGCCTCTATATAGCCTTTTGACTACTATTCTTGCTACTTCATATTGTCGTTTTGTTACATAGTTTAGGTTCTCCATCTTTTGCCTTGCTACTTTCCTCATCTCAATTGCTTTCCTGCAGTCTGCATCGAAATACTCCTTCCCTTTACTTTTCGGCTCCATCCCTAGAATATTTTATGTCACTTTCTTCATTCCTGTTTCTAACTCCTTCCATTTCCTTTCAATACCATGTTGTCTTGGTCTGCTTAGAATATTTTTTCATTCATTGTCATTTCTTCCTCAAATTGTTCGACCCTAGAGTCATCTATTAATCTTCTTGCATCAAATCTTTGAATTTGTTCTAGCCGCTGACTTTTTGCTGGCGCCTCTACCTTGATGTTCGTTATCACCAGAAAGTGACCAGAGCCCGTATCAGCTCCTCTATAGCTCCTAAAATCTTATACTAGCCTTGCGTGCGTTCTTTCTATTATTTCATGGTCAGTTTGTTTTCTCATTCTACCGTTGGGTGTAACATGTTTGTTTATGTATTTCCTTATGATAAAAACTTGTGCTCATTATTCTCATGTCATTCTCCTGTATGAATCCTATCAACATCCTGCCGTTTTCATTACTCTCCCTGTATCTGCTCTTACCGCCTGTTATTTTTATGTACTATTTTTATGTACATATTCTCGTTTCCTACTTTGGCATTTTAATCTCCTAATGTTACCTTCACATCGGATTTTGGAATGCTGTTGCATATTAATTCTAACTTATCATAAAATTATTCTTTAATATCATTGCTCTTATTCTCAGAAGGAGCACGTACATTTAGTAAACATAATTTTCTAAATATTCGTCTTAGCCTAAGTTTGCAGATTCTCTCCGACAAGGCCTTAAAGTCTACTATGCAGCCCTTCACTTTTTTTGCTGATTATGAACCCTGTTTCAAACATTCTATCTTCCCCTCAACTATTAAAAAATGTATAACTTTAATTAATAAATGTATATTTCGATGTTTTTCCTCCCTTCTTGTTTAGTTTCTTACAGAGCTAATACGTCTGATTTATACAGTTTCATTGTATTCACTATATTATTTGGTGCTACTACTTCGAAAGTGCTCCTCGCGTTCCAAGTTTTAATTCTAACTATATTCTGTGATTATTCCCATTTACTTGTTTCTCTTTTTTTATAGACTTTTTTAGTGTTCCTTTCCGTGTCTATTGCCAAATGTCATTACTTCATGTGTCTCCTTTCTCATTATGCCTTAGTTTGTTGGTTGGTACAGATTTGCCTACGCCCTGCTTCACCTCCATACCCTCCCATCTATTTTCAACTTTTAAAAATCCTCCTTCACTACCCTTCTCTGGTCCCTTGCTTCTTAAGCTTTTTCTTTATCTCCTTTTGCATCTTTTCTTCGCAATTGGTCAAACAGTTGTTTATATACATTTTTTCCCTGAAACTTTTGAGATTACTTTTTTTGCATTAGTTTTCTCTTTTCTGACGTCAGTCGATGTTAATGTTTCTGTAAAGATGGAAAAATCGAATACCGAGCCGTCGTTCAATTCTTTTATTTGAAAGATCGTATCATCCATGTCGGCTTTAATTTTCGTTGGCGCATTGCCTTTCAAATGATTTTTTTCTATCTTTGCAGAAACACCAACATCGACTGACATAAATCCTGTTAAAAATTCTCCTAAGGCAAAACTCATCAATGGCAAGGTAAACTGGGAACTCCTCAAGAACAGAATGGACTCCAAACTGATACAAATACCTCTCACAATGAAAACAAATATCGATAAATAAGTTACACATATTACAACAACAATTCAAGAAAGCATACGCCTCTCAACAACGCCACCAAAAACAAGAAAAACATTTAAAAACAATACCCCTCCTACCTCTACAAATCAACTAATTAAGCAAAAGAATCGGGCCAGACGAGAATGGCAGAGAACAAGGGATCCTGCAACCAAAAATCTAGTTAATAACTTGTCGCATCGCATTAAGCGAGAACTAGATACTCTTAGAATAATTGAATACCAAAAACGTATAAGTGATCTAGAGCCGCAAGATCCAGGATTGTGGAGATCTACTAAGAAAATCCTACGAAAATCGGAAGAAATCCCATCTCTTCTGGTTAATAATACATTACTACATAGCGATGAAGAGAAATGTACTGCTTTTGGTGACCACTTGGAAACACTGTTTGATCAACAGCATACACAACAGGCCTTTGCAAATTTGGTACAAAATGAAGTGAAAACCCACAGACCACTAGCTGGTGTAGACATCAAACCTACATCGCCACAGGAGATAATGTCAGTAATTAAAACCCTATCGATTAAAAAAGCACCGGGCCATGACCAAATACCGAATTTAATACTCAAAAATGCAAGCAAAAAGCTGATTGCCTACCTAAGTTCACTTTTTAACTCTTGTCTAAAATTGGGATATTTTCCACAAACATGGAAGCACTCATACATTTTGCTTTTCCCAAAGCCAGGAAAAGATCACAAACTTATTTCAAGTTATAGGCCAATAAGACTCCTATCTACAATGGCTAAACTCTTTGAAAAAATTATATACGACAGATTAAACCAAGCGATTGTCAACGAGAACATAATTCCAGCCTTCCAATTTGGTTTCAAACAAGGGCATTCTACGTGTCATCAACTTCAACGCTTAACAGAAACTATAGAAGAGGGGTTTGAGAACAAGGAGTACACTATAACCATATTCTTAGATTTGGCCCAAGCCTTTGATAGTGTATGGCATGACGGACTAAAACATAAAATAACATTAGCTAAGATTCCAGAATATTTAAAAGCCATCCTTTTTTCATATATAAACGACAGATCTTTCCAAGCATCCATACACAACGCAACATCAACTATTAGAAAAATTAAAACCGGCGTGCCACAGGAGAGTATACTTGGCCCAATTTTTTTTAACCTATATACACACGACATACCAGAAACAGAAGCCTCTCTTCTAATGTTTGCAGATGACACAGCTATTCTAATCAAGGAACAGAATCTTGAACTTGAGGTAACCAAACTTCAAGAAGCTACAAATACCATTGTAAAATGGCTCAATAAATGGAATTTAAAAATCAATACAGAAAAGTGCGCAGCAAAAATTTTTACTTTAAGGAGAATCAATAACCCTCCGATTATTCACATAAATCAACACCAAGTCGCAGAGAATACACATAATTCGCAAACTCAACGAAGGGTATGCCAGACTCTCTCAACTTTACCCGCTTATCAATAGGAGATCCTCATTAAAAACAGAATGTACCTTATTGCTACACAAATCACTAATTCGGCCTTTAATCCTTTATGCATGCGTTATCTGGGGCAACGCATCGCCTACCAATGTACATAAAATGCAGGTTCTTCAAAACAAAATATTACGAATAGCTGTGAATGCCGAATGGTACGTAACTAATCGACAACTGCACCAAGAACTCGGTCTACTAACAGTGTTAGAGTATATTAAAAAGCGAACGATCATCTTTCATCAGAGGCTAGAGCAATCTCCCAGCACTGAACATTATCTACTAGGACGCAGAAACATACATACAAGACTGAAGAGGAAACTACCTCAAGATATGTATTTAGAATAGATTTGTGATGTTAATGTTAAAACTTTCATTACAACACTGTCTTGTAGAACAATTGTAATTGTTGAGCAGACATTTCCATAAATAAAAAAACTGACATAAATGACTATTAAATAACAACTGAACATCTAATGTGGCAGAAAATGTGTTGAAAGTTATCTTTCAACACATGCGCAATTATATTACCAAAAAAAAGGTTTAAAGTAGTGTTTGAGAATGTAAAGTCGTTTTAGGAAACTATAGTCACACAAATTTTGTTTAAAAATAAAAGTGATAGATAACAAAGTAAAAAAATGTTTCATTCCTTTTTTAAAAAATGAACTATCACAAAGTAACCGACAAATCAATCAATATATTAACAAAATATATTTGACGAATAACGCCATGTTCTCACAACTGGGAAAAAAACCTTCTAATTTTTCTACAAAGAAAATGTGTAAACCTCGCGAGCCATCTTTAGAGGCTAAAACTCCTCAAAATCCTGTAGATTTTTTTCTTCTATTTTTTGAGGAAGTACTGACATCAACAATTGTTCAGGAAACAAATCGCTATAAACAGCAAAAAAATAATCAGCTAAACTTCACTAAAGATGAAATTTTACGGTTTACTTGGGGCAATACTTTTCTCGGGTTATGCAAAATATTCGAACCAGAGGTTATATTGAAGTTCTTCTGAAGACGTGCCGAAGATCTTGTCTAACAGTATGCACCTGAATGGATTTGAAATATTACTGTGACATTTACGTTTTAATGATAATGTAATAATATTGGCCAGAATGATAGTAAACTTGAACAGATTTACCACTAAACACCAAATCACTTTTTTTAACTGCTCGATGCACGTTTCGCATTCGCTCGATGCACGTTTCGCATCTAATTCTACAACTAAATTATGTTTTATTTATATAAAAAACATACCTAACGAAGCGTGTAAAAATCGTATTGCTACCAATTGTATTAGCCATTGATTCTCCAATATACAACTTGGCAAAGGGGTTAACAAAGGAATTTGAAAATCTACCAAACCAACTACCTTCCTTTTCTGTGATAAACTCAACCAAATTCATAGAAAAAGTCAAAAACACACATCTACAGGAAGGTGAGGTTTTGGTTTCCTTTGACGTTTCATCGTTGTTTACGAGTGTCCCGATTCCACATACCTTGAAATAGAACTGAGAGCTGAGAACTTGAGATTAAGAACTTAAATGGCAAATCCCAAAATATAATATTCACGCATGAACTCGAAAAAAAACGATAGTTTACCATTTCTGGATGTTTTAGTCAGTAAAAACAATCAAAATAGGTTAGATTTAGATATTTTCAGAAAAAACACCACCACTTCGAGATACATTCCTAACGATTCAAATCATAGCTTCCAAAATAAGATGGCTAGTTTACATTTTATGTAAACAGATTAATTAATTTTCCGTTAAATAAAGATAATTATAACAACGAATTAAAATTAATTAGGGAGGTATCTGAAGTGAATGGTTATAAAAAGAACATTGAGATACATTAATTAGAAAACATAAGTTCAGAAGATTATTGAAAGAATCTTCGACTTTTTAAAATGATAAGAACACAAAGACATTCATGGTAATAACATTTGATGCTCAATTAACAAGAGCGCTAGACAAAATTTTGAAAAAAGTGGACATTAAGATTGTAAAAAGTGAACTGGTGTTTAGTTTTAAATCTCTTCAAGTTTAGTGTTTCACACCAAAGTTTCCAATAGAAGAATTGTGAATGACAGACTTTATAAACTTCGTCCCTTGCTTGAAACATATTACGGTGAATTAGAAGAGGCCCTAACAGTCGACGAGTGCATAATTCCCTACTATAGCAAGCATTATGCCAAATCACATACGAAGGAAAATCCCATATGTTTTGGATATAAAAACTGGGCTGTTTGTACCACTAGCGGTTGTGTGATTTCTTTTGAAATCTATACGGGAAAATGCGACTCCGAAAAAGGTTTTGATCTTGGTGGAGATGTGGTAATAACTTTACTAGATAAGGCTCAGATTCCTTCAAATAATGGATATAAACTATTTTTTGACAATTACTTCACAAGTTTAAAATTGTTGAACCACTTATAATATATGTTCCACTGGAACAATTAGAGAAAATTGCACAGAAAACTGTCGATTTTCTGAAACCAGCTTCTGGAACTCAAAATCAAGAGGAAGTTCCAAGTTTGTTTCATGTGAAAATGTTACGTTTGTGCAATTGAAGGATAATAAAGTAGAGACTTTGGGTACGAATTTTGAGGCCAATGATATCGTGAGAACTTCCAGGTGGTGCAAGGAATTCAAAACATAGAAATAGATTTCACAACCTAAAATCATATCAAAATACAACTAGCATATGGAGGTAGTAGATAAAATGGATGCGCTTACACCATTGTACAGAACCAGAATGCGCGAACGAAAATGGTATTGACCGATAACATCATATATGTTAGATTTGTGTTTCAAATGCGTGGGTTCTCATGAAGAGACTCAAGCCATCCGATCCTATTGTGCTTCACTACTAGTTTTCCGTAGATACGTTACATCTAGACTTAACAATATAGGGCACATAATAAGGCACAATGAATCAGACAGTAGATGTCAAGCTTGCAAGAAGAAGAAATTTTAGATGCACAAAATGTGACTGCGGACTTCATCATAAGATTTGCTTTACGATATATTCGAGATTCATTACATTCGAGTTAAAATTCTAATTGTGTTAACGTTTAAGGGGACAATTAATTAATATTCATAATTGCAGTTTTTTCGTTTTTTGATTTCTTATTACAATCTCTTTAATGTTTTATCGAAAGAAATAACAAAAAATATATATTTTTGAAACCTCATGCATTAATGAGGAGATGCATGATTTTCGATGTCAAATAATAACATCTTGATTGAAGGAAACCAATAATTATTCAAAATATTGCCTTCATATACTAACAATTATTCAATAATTTAATACCTATTACCAAATGATCTTATTCAAATTTAAAAAGTATAACCACTCTGTAATTCACTGAATACAAATAAGTATTATCGCTAATTTAATGACCATGCCAAAGATCATTCTGAAGAAACGACTGCGATATTTAAATAATAATTGTTACGAATTCCAAGAATGCTATGAATAATCTTGAACGCTACCGCCTTCGCTGGGATTGTGAAAAAAGAATTATCATAAATAATGGCCTGGTGTATAGCGCCATACACCCAAACGCACGGTATTACATACCGCTTGCATGTTGGATTAGAATAAATTGTTTCAGATCCAAGAAGCGGATTTTTACTTGCCAAACCATTGTAGCGGGCAGCGACAGGCGACTAATGAATTTTCATTACACTTCTACACCTTCTTGGTCTAATTTCTCATAAGAAATGGTTGTTTATTTTGATGGAGTTGCCTTAATATGGAAATAGAACTATTTTTATATACTAACCCATAAGATGTTTATTTATATGTTAAAATCTAGGTTAACGCAATTACTAATTGAGAGGGTTTTCATCAATATATGAAGCTTGGTCCACATCAATAAAAATTTGCCTGTGTTGATTTTAGTGTAGTGAATATTTACAACGCAAAATTATCACTCATAGTCAATAAATATTTGTGTTGTGCGCGCTGTATGTTCCGCTCCGTCTGTGTGTGTATCGGGATGTTGATAGCTTATATTTGATTAGGTTATTCCAACAAAGGTTAAAAATAAAATTGTTTATATTTTTCAATGTTTATATTTATTTTCATATTTTCTGTCGTTCATACTATTCTGTTTTGGCTCATATACTTCATCCAATAACGCCTTTTCTTCCGATTTTTTTCCTCTTTTTTTATTAAATTATTCATTATTATGAATGCAGTACACTTCTTCTTCAACATAATAATATGCTGGACCATGCTTATAACACTACAATCAGTTACTCAATAAATATTAAATTACTAAATAAATTTTGAGACGAAAAACAATAATTTCACTTCGCGAAAAAAATTGGTAACAGATAATTAAGAAAATATTTGTATGTGACCTTGTGTGTCAGAGCGTTTACATATCCACGCACGCACACCACATACGCCATTTTTTATTGGTGTGGACCCAGATTGAAGATTGAGTGGAAAGTTAGATATTTTTCCCATAGATGGTGGTCTGATCGTAAAGGCTATTATATCCTTTCTAGTAACGCTCCACGGCTTAAATTGATATGTTTCATAGACATCTAACTTTGGGAAGAATAAACATCGACCTATAACTTTTGTATTTTTAGTCTTAAGCTGGGTCCACATCAGTACAAATTTGCGTTGTGGGGCTGTATGTGTTGTATGTGGTGTGCTTACGCGGCAATGTAGACGGTCTGACACACAAAGTCACACACAAATATTGTCGCAGCACAATACGCACACGAATCATCTGTTTTCCATCAGATAATTCAAACAAATTGTTCCAGTAAATTCAACACGCACGCAAAATGTTATTGGTGTGGACCCAGCTTTAGAATTAAGTCTATTTTGAACTCCCAAAATTTGAACATCGTTATGTGGATCGTGGTGTGTGTTATCCGTATCGTTATACGGATCACTCTGAATATAATATAGATAATCGAGCTGTTATTACATTACAAAAAGGTTCTGCATGGTATAGTTTATTATTCGAAAGAGCAATTCTGAGTACATTTTCGATGATGACGTCAACCAGGCCATTATGTCGAAGAATCACCTACTGGATAATTCAAATCGAATCAAAATGTTTACGTTTCATCGCCATTTTCAATTTTGGATCCAGATAGAGGCCGTACTCCGGCCGTACTTCGGCCAAAATCAGATAAAGATTGTCGGGCTAATGAAATTTTTTAAGCAAAGAAAAATCAATACGTTGAAACATCTCCTGATGATGCTAACATATGATTTGAAGAGTGGAAAATTATTTAGTGTTTAGTGATAAATCTCTTCGAATTTAAAGAAAAATCCGTTACATGAAGCGCACAGCACAGCGAATTTAGGAATACTGGCATTCCCAGGTAAAGATCATTTATACGGCTTTTTGTGCGTTTTCTTTAGTCGGAATTGCTGAGGATTGATCTTGCTGGATTGAATGACCTCGATATTATTTATTTAATACTCCCTTTGTCATCACACAATCTTCGAAAATAAGTTAAAATGCCTCGGGCGGGACTGACTAAAAAAATTAAACAAATTACAAGTGAATAGTTGTTATTTATAATCATAGCTTTAAATAAGAAGAGCGTGTGGAATACATCGAAACCTCCAACAGTTAGTCTTTATTTATTCGAATGCATAACAAAATTTAATTATGATATATTACTATGATCAAAAAGTAAGGTGACTTTTGTTTTTAAAATTGGCGTGCTTTAAGTATCGATTTGTTTTGTTTTTTTTTCTTAAACATTTGTTTCTTAAGTTGGTATGAATCGACTATACAATTATTTGTTCTTTAAGTTGGTTTGACTATTCACATCTGACGGAAGTTTCATATGAAGTAAGTTAGAAAGTGTTAAGTTAGAAACTATAACGTCTTTTGAAAGTGTTAAGCATTTTTGTTGGCGAATTGTTAAAATGGCTAAATTTATCAAGCAAAGAATATACATTAAATTTTGTCTATAAAATTAAATTTCTTGTGTTAATGCATAAAAATTGTTAGAAAATCTTACGATGATGAGAATACATATAATTGTGCATGTATGAATGTGTATACATGTGTGTGTATATATGAAGAAATCGGATGCTTCAATAGCACCAGAAGAAAAATGTCTCAAACAGACAAAAATCTCCAGTGAAACCACTGATTTAATGAAGAAACGGCGGACAATGAGAAATGCAGGTAGTCTGAAACCCTGAAAGAAAACACAGGAACAACAAAACAAGGCTAAACATAAGCTGAGGAACAAAAGAACGCAAATATATGCCTTACGGTGTGAGGATAGCACAGTATGCAGGGCGCATACGCAAATGTTAGAGGTTGTCAGAAAATTTTATTCCCAGTTATATGAAGATCAGAACCAATCAAAAATTACATTATCCACGGATGAAAAAATGCCAGATATCCTAGTGGAGGAAGTAACAAATGCATCGATGCATGAACATGAATAATGAAAATAACATGAATCGATGAAAAACGGCAAGGCTGCAGGAAAGGATAGTTTAACTGTCAAAATGTTAAGAGCTGGTGGTCAGACATTACATAAAACACTGGCAAAATTATACTATAAATGCCTCAAAGAACAAAAATTACCTGACTTATGGAAAGAGAGTACAGGAAGATTTAAAGAACTACTGTCCAATAAGCCTTCTATCAGTAATGTACAAAGTTTTCACTAAGATAATTTCTAAAAGAATATTAAAAAAAACTGAATAACGCATAACCAAGAGAACAAACAGGACTCAGAAGTGGATTCAGTACAATGGATCAAATCCAGGTTGTACGGCAGGCCATAAATAGGTACAACGAATACACCATGCCACTGTGCTTGGCTTTTATCGACTACGAAAAAGCATATGATGGAGCTACAGCCACAATTCACCTTAATGATCTTGAAGTGGGAATTAATGTAGAACGAGGTGTACGGCAAGGCGACGCAATATCGCCTATTCTTTTCTCGGCTGTCCTTGAAGAAGTATTCCGTAAACTGGATTGGGAACAGGATGGTGTAAAGATCAATGGTGCAAACTTAAACCATCTTAGATTTGCAGATGATATCGTTCTCCTTTCACAAGACTCAGAGGAGCTGCAAAGACGCATATAAGAGCTGCAAAGAGCTGGCGAACCATTTGGCTTAAAAATAAACCTAAAAAAGGTCTGGTTATGTTCAATAACTTCGCTCAGGACAAAAGAATTTCAATTTTAGGAAGGGATTGGGAGATTGTGGTCAGCTTTATAATTCGCAATCAATTCAAAAACTTCGGGTAGCACAGAGGGGAATTGAAAGATGTATGCTTGGCATTACAAGAGGAGACAGAACGTCCTACGCATGGATAAGGGAACAAACGAAAGTCTGTGAAGCAATTGAAATAAAGATTGAAATAAAGATGGGCAAGCTATATAGCAAGACGATGGAATGATAGATGGACCAAGGCAATCATGAAGTGGATATCGCTTGATCGCAAACGTCTGCGAAGATACCGAGAGCACGATGGATTGATGACATCGTTAAATATATTGGACCAGAGTGGTAGAGGAGAGCCCAGGACCGTGAAAGTTGGAAACATGCTGAAGAGGCATTCATCCTGCAGTGGATCGACACGGGCTGATGATGATGATATATATATATATATATATATATATATATATATATATATATATATATATATATATATATATATATATATATATATATATCATCATCATTATATCATTAATTGATTAAACAATTAATAAAGAATATTATTTAAGCATTATGGGCCATTTGCTACCCATACCAGCATTCGAAAAAAAGGTTTGCGTTAAATTTAAAAAATTACCTTATTTTTTTTGATCATAGTAAAGTAGTTATCGATCATTTAATTTTGTTTCGATAGTCGTGTGTTGAGTAAACACTTTTTTCCATAGCACCATTGAGATTACATCTCACGCTCATTGAGATTACGTCAGAACATTCCATTGAGGTTACATTTATAGAGCAGTAAAATAACTATATAATATACTACATTTTGAAGTTTCATTCTTTATATGAACACATGTGAAGTTTCAAGTCGATAATCGATAATTCATCCAAAATCAACTTCTTAAAGAAACGTATTAAAAGCAATGGAGATTCATAGCGAAATGGTAAATGTATTAGCGGAATCTGCTCCTTCAAAAATAATGGTTTGTAAGTGGGCAGGTGAGTTTCAATGTGATCATACAAGTCTGAATGATGATCCTCGTTCTGGACGTCTAATAAGTGCAACGACTAAACAAATAATTCTATATATGATATAGTTATGGATGACAGACAATTAACTTTGAGTAAAATTATTAACGCCATGGACATTCTCAACTGAACGGTTTTTTCATATTTTGAAAGAGGAATTAGACTTGAGAAAGCTATGTCTAAGATGGGTGCCGCATTTGTCAAATTCTGATCGAAAACGACTTCGAGTAAACCTTCTAATCATTTGGATCCTTTTCAAAGGAATAATAGAGATTTTGAACGTCATTTTGTAACTATGGATGAGACTTGGGTTTACCACTATGATCCTGAACTGCGATAACAAACTGCAGAGCAGACTGAGCTCGGTTGTTCCGTTCCGAAGCAGCCAAAGTGGTCAAAATCGACGAAAAAGTGTATGGCATCAATTTTTTGTGATACAAATGGCATTTTGTTAACTGATTACCTTCCAACCGCTAAAACAATAATAGGACAGTATTATTCAAACTTTTTGGATCAGTTGAATGCAAAAATTAGCGAGAAAAGACCTGGTTTAGCGAAGAAAAAAATCTTTTTCATCAAGACAATGCACCGGCTCACGGAGGTTATCTTGCAATGGTCAAATTGAAGAAGTTACACTACGAATTAGTGGAGATAAAAGTTGGAACAAATGAATTGAAGAACCGCTGGAAAAAATGTATTGAGATTAAGGGAGAATATACGGAACAAAAAAGTCATTTTTTCAATTATAAACTTGTTTTATCATTTCCTCTTCGCAAACTTTTCAGTTAGATACTACTGAGATAATAAGAAACATCAAACATAAACATTTAGACCTGAGAAAATTATCAGCGCCATGGTGTCGTGTGCGCACTGCTGATCAAAAATAGAATCGGGTGACCAACTCACAGCCATGTTTATATATGTACAAGTGCAATGCGATGGAGTTTCTGAAACTTGGATTTATCACTACCCACCATAAATAAAGGAAGAATTAAAACAGTTGGTTTTATCTGAAGAAGTTGCCCCGAAGATCAACTATTTGAAAAAAGAAAAAGACGATGACAGCGTAATAAAATTTTAAAACAAATTAATAAAAAAGTCCTCATTTTGTGACATGAAATACGGTTTGGTCACGACAGCGCATTAGTCGGCCATTATAATAGCGAAACTGGTCAAGTTGGGCTACAAACTGATCCAGCATCCATCTTATCCGCCCTTTTTATCTTTACCCCATTAGACTTCCTTACCTTTTCAAACGTGAAAAAACGGTTCAGTGGAAAGAAATAGGGTAACCCTCGTAGTTATTGGTCGTTTTTGAAAATGTGAAAATTGCTTAATTTAGTTTTCCGATTTTAGTGGTTATTATAATAAAATAAACAGCTTTTAGACAAAAAAGAAATTTTACACAAAAAACACAAGCAAACACAAATTTAAAACAATTTCTTATTAGCGTTGCCGAGAAAGATAACGTTTCAAACTCCCTTCGAGTTCATTTTTTATAATTTATTTATCTACAAGCTGTTTTGTTAACGTTATTATTATACATACGACCATTTGTTTTTTGCTAATGAACCACAACAAAATTTCCAAATATTTAGCATTACTTCACAGTTCTGGACATATTCGCACCTCCGCCTGCACACACATTCAAACAAGCGTTACATATTGATTTATTTTCCGATAATTTGCCACATTATATATATTTATTGGGTCATTAATTGTACGATAGAAAAGACACTTACCATGTACCTTGTCCATAAATAATGGGCTAGAAAAGTGAAATGGAATTGCGTATATATTTTGTTATTTCTGTACCAGTTATTTTGTACCGTTCGATATGTCCTGATAGGGCGCTTGGTGACACGTGCTGATTTAGTGCTCGGTGTTGTCCTGTTGAAAATATCTTTCGGCACAATTTTCTCGGATGATAAAGTACTAGTAGAGCTTAAAGTATGATTTATTAACGAGTGCTGTGGAACAGGTTAGTACTTATTACTCAAACATCGTCTGCTACAAGGCGCTCCATAACTTATTGTTGCTATAGATCTTTACCAATTATCATACTTACAGTTAATTTGTTGTTTGTCTCTCTTAAACGTCGCATTGTTAGATATTATTTCACAGATCGATATTTGATTTAAATATTTTGTGCTCCTATAAATGTTCTCCAATTAATTTATTATTTCAGGTTATTTCGCATTGGCCCGAAGTATGACCCGAGCCATTTTTTTGTCTCCATCATTCCAAAGAAGCACACTATTAGCGAGACGCGTCAATCTGCAATAACTATGAATATATAGTAATAAAGAGGAAATTAATTGGGAAAAGTTTTTGATAACGTTCAAAATAAGAAACAATTTTTGTAAGTCAAAAAACCATTTTCGCATTGAAAACAGAAAGTGGTATGTACATAATGCCTTTTTTCCAAAAGTATAAATCTTGTTTTTGGTTTTGACAGGGTTCTTGCCATTTTTGAAATAAAATAACATAATGTGACGGAAATGTAAGTTGTCAACCTACATTTTCAATTTGAATTTAACCAGTGGAGTTTGGTCCATAAGCGCACTTGGGCACGTGCCTCACATATAACATTACAAAATTAAATGAAAATTTGATGTGTGACAGTTACACTCATATTTCTATACAGCAAAGTGTGTGTATAATTCTTTGAAATATAAAATTTTTGGTTGCGACGTATTTTCCTATCCCCATTCCAAAATTTAGTTATACGTGCCCCACCTTTTTTTTTCCTCCACGAACCGACGCTGAATTTATCTGAAAGCAAATCAAAGCGAATCTGAATGTACATATTTTAAATACCACTAAAATAATATGTAAATAAATATTACTGATCCAACACAGGTTTTTATTATGCAAGTGTTAAAAGTGCAATTAGTGGAAAATCCCTATGAACTTTCAGGCAATCCAATATGTATTGCTTGATTAACATTTTCGTCCATTTTGTTCTTTCCATTCTGTTTATTTTCTATTTTCTTCCTGTAAAACAAAAAATTTGCATTCCCGCTAAATCTTTCTCCTCCTTTTTTGCCATCTTTGCTCGTTCTCTCTTTTTTTAATCTCCCAAATTACGTTCAAATACTCTTTTGGATGCTCCGTCTGATGCCATCCTTTGTACATGCCCCACCCATCTCAACTGTCAGTACATTAAGTGGTTATATCTTCGGAAACGGTTAAGCAGGCAGTTCGAAGCCGAGAACACATTCTGATGGATCGTGTATAAGATATCCATTATGGGGGACCGTAGCAAACGACACCTCTCTCCACTTCTATTTCAGGTGGAAATCTTCTCCAGCTATTGTTGGGTCCATAGTACACGGGGTTTTCTGTATCGTAACCTTAGGTTGGGAAGATTTTGTAGTTCATCATAAAGTACTGAGTTAGCATGGGTATGGCAGTTACTAAATTCCCTCACTGCTTCTGCTTGCTTTCTTATTTGAGATGGGGCGATATTGGCTAAAACTGAGTGCCATTGAAGCGGCGTGGCTTTTAGAGAGCCGGTAATAATACGTAAAGCACTATTCAGTTGTGTGTTTACTAGTGATACATATCCTCTATTAAGCCATACCGGTGCGCAGTATTCAGTAGCCGAGTATACAAGTGAGAGTGTAGCAGTTCGTAGTACGTCAACGTAAGCGCCCGAATTTGTCCCGGCTAATTTCTGGATTATATTGACTCTGGAGGCAACTTTTTTAGCATTTCTTTTTAGATGATGTTTATAGGTAAGGGCTCGATCCAATGTCACTCCGCGATATTTAGGTTGCTCGTTATGTTTCAGCTGTATGTCGTCGACGCTTACTGGTGAGTGTGAACTTTTTTGTTGTTTAAGTGGAATGCGCACACTGTGGAAATAATTTTTAGCGCTTCGACGGATGTCGATCTCGATGCCATCTCGATGTCTAGATGGCACTACAGCAGGATTGCTGTAGTGCCACCTCACAGCTTACGAGGGTGTTTCTTTAATAAGCTAGTGCCAGATCATCCGCGTACCGGAAGATCTTTGATTGGGTTACTAGAATATCCGCTACATAGAGATTAAAAAACACCGGCGCTTTGACACTGTCTTGGGATAGGTCATTGCTGACTATACGCTATCTAGTCTTTTTATCACCCAAGAATGCCTGGAAGAACCTGTTAGAGAGCATGTTATTTAGAAGCTTTATCAGTTTAAAGCAAACGACAGCCTTCACAAATTTTATCAGAAGACCTTCTCGTCAAATGGTGCCATAGGCCGCCGTCAGGTCAACAAACATTACATCAGTTTTTAGCTTATGTTGGAAGCCAGCTTCTATCTGTGTAGTAAGTGTCATCACCTGCTCCATGCAGCTTAGATTTTTTCTGAATCCAGCCTGATGCTTTGGTTTAATTCTGTCTATGTAGGGCTGTATTCTTAAGAAGATGATCCTCTAAAACAGTATTTAATTCACGTTTAATAAGGATATAGGCCTACAGCGAGTCGCTTCGCTACCGTCCTTACCAGATTTCAGAATGGCTACTAGTTTCATTCTTTTAAGCAATTTTGGGATGTCACGTGGTCATTATTTGGTTGAGCATTAGGGTTAGCCATTCTTTAACTTTCGGTTCCGCATATTTCAAGAACTCATGATATGTAGTGTCACACCCTGCAGAGTTCCCAGTCTTTAGCTTTTTCAGTGCATCCTTTAATTTATCCACCGTAAAAGTTTTAGGGAGTTCCGGGTGAAGCGACCTTTTACTTCTTTCGCGAAGTTTCTTTCTTGTATCTTGGAGAATACTTTTGCTTAAGTTTATTTTTATCTCTTGGTTTAAACAAGTCGCTACGACATTTAGGGTTATAAATGTGTGGCTACTGGGGGGGTTGTGTCAGCTCCTAAGTTACGCAAGAGCTGCCAGGCTTTTCGACTGGAATGGGTTAAGTCAGTCTTATCAACTGTACCATGCCATTTTTTTACGTTGTTCGTCAAGTTGTTGTAAAAGGCTGGTTGCCGCATCATAGTCTTGTGTTTGATTGAATTCCCCATAAAGCTCCTCACAGGACTCATCCAATCCGGGTGTATATTTACGGCGGTACCCCCTGGGAACATTTCTCCTGACAGCAGTAATTACAACGCGAGCAAAACGTTCATAGGCTTCAGGTTGGGTTAGTATGAACTGTATCACATGGTCCAGATTAGCATATGATTACAAGTCGGCTCTCTGAAAATTTCATCTTGGTTTAGGAAGCGATGTTACCAGTTGGATTTGCATTCCGTAGATGATCACCACAGGCCGATGCTGACTGTGTCGGAAATGTTTTAGCATGAATGTTTTAGCATTTAGCACGTTTTGCATATATATCTCCATTATAAGGTGCCTGAGATATTATAGACAGATCCGAGGTGTATTCCCAGTCCCATCGGGCTGATTTAAAAGTTCCCTTATCTTTTGGAGAATAATATAGATGTAAGTCATTGATCATCATCCAATTAGAGATTATGATTCCATTAGCATCATCATATTCATACACCCAAAAGCGATGAGAGGCTTTTTGTCAATGAGAACCTGGAGGTTTATAGATGTTCACTATTGTGACATCGTCAATTTTCATAGCCAGGATGTGGATTTTTTCATCGCAAGACTTGTGTTGTTTTAAAGTCTGTGATGCCATTTCTAGGCTAGGTTTCTATACCGTGTTCATCACTGTGTATTGCATCAATTAAAAAATAGCCCGGAACCTTTCCCTTTTTCAATACATTTTTATCAGATGCAGCATGAGTTTTTTGGATGGCTATTACATCCACGTATCCATTAACGACTCTGGTTTATTAAACAGTTGTCTTAGTTCTTGACGGCTGGTAAGGGAGGGCGTTGGGGCGCAGCCCCTAAAGCATTTATTACAGTAAACAATTTTTCAGAGCAAAACACCATATTTTATTTCCGTTCAGTTTTCTTTCACCTCCTGTATAGGATTTCAATAGCACGAAAAGTAAAGAAGAGGAAGAGAAGAGCAAAAAAATCTTCAACAGCACTATTTTCTTCTACGCGCTCCCACTTTAAAAACCTACGAGCCACCACTGGATTTTATTATTTACTAGCTGACCCGACAGATGTTGTCCTGTCCAAATTTCAATAAATTTGTTTGTGATCGTTTTGTGAATTTATGAAAACCTATTGGAAATGTGTTTGAAAAGTAAAAATGAGAAAAAAACACATTTCTGAGTGATGATTGTATCTATTAACGATTGTGGCCATGGATATTCAATTTGAGGAGGAGTACAATAGGAACAAGTAAGTTAATGGGAAATTTTACATGCGAGATGAATACTATCAGTATATCGGTATATCGGTATCTACTGCTGAAATGCTGGATATGTGTGATGTGCCCGAACCATATTTGTTGGGCTAAATGAGATCATTTGGAAGCAACCGTTGAATTTCTGGATTTGTGTCAGGAAATGTGTGATATATGTTCTTGTTCAAGAAACGAATGAACGCAATGGCTCTGGTGGCGAGACCAATGGCTCCAATTTGACTTTGCCACTTGCGCAACACAATTCAGGGGTTTCATTTCTGTATTTCAATGCCTTACAATCTGGGCACACAAAGCTCAGCGAGTCAATAGCAACGGATTGGTCTGCACTGTAATCAATTGTCATGTTGTAACGGAATGCAGCTCGATGAGTATTCAATGCAACATTTGTTTGTCTTCTTACACCATTATTCAAATTCATTGTCGCGCAAAATCATTGGTTTCTACTGATCGATGATGTGTCATTCGGTATATATCATCTTCGTTTATATTTTCTCTTTCTTCTTGTGCACGCGTTGAATATGTTTATAATAATCGATTCCGTTCAATTTATTTTCGCTCTTCGCGTTGCTATGCAGTTCAATTAAATCAAAAATTGCAATGCGATTAAATTGTGTCAATTTAATTCAATTGTGTCGATTGCAACACAATGTGTGATGCGAAAAATCAGAATTCAACTAAAAATGGACAATTGATTGACTTTGTTGTTACTGTATAACCGTTCACATCAAATCTCACCGTATTTCGTAAGTAAAGCTGTAACGTTGTTTGAAATAAAACGACAAAACTATGAACTTACAACAGAATCACAATTCAACTGAAAATGAACAACTGAATCAATATTTCATCACCATGTAACAGATTGGTGTGATCCACAATTTGACAATAAGCTGTCAAACGACTTTGCGCAAGTAGCGAAATAAATTACAATAGAAATAAAATTACTACATTTGTTGGACAGATCACAAAAGTAAAAACAAATGTAACTTTAATTTAATTTAAACTGGAATGCGTCTTTCCAAAATTTTCTCCAGATCTTCTAGATTTTTTTCAATTGAAAAACAAATTGAAATGCTAAGAACTGGTCATCAAACTTTGCATAAAATACAGGCAAAGTGCCTATATCACAATGCTTCAAAGAACAACAAATACACATTAGAAAAATGGTGAAGTGATTCTTCTTCATAAGAAAGGAGCTCAGAAAATCAAGAGCAGGCAATGAACACACCCGGCCACCGTGCTTGGCTTTTATTGAAAAGGCATTTGGCTCAATCTAAAAGCAAGTCATAATGGCTTAACAAAGGGGTAGACAGAGGCTATGTGAAGCTACTGGGCTCTATGTATGATGAAACGACATTTACATTGACAGTTTACATCGATTATCCCGAAGCTAAAATTAATGTAGAACAGGGTGTACGGCACGGTGGAGCAGCCTATCTTGAAGAGGTATTTGGTAATCTGGATTGGAAACACGATGAAATAAAAATGAATGGTCCATACTTAAAGCATCTTAGATTGTATGATATCCTTCTCCTTTCACAAAACCGGGGACAAATACACATACAAGCGCTGCAAAAGGCAGGAGAACCATTTGACCATTCGGCTAATAGCTATAAAAGTCAATGGTGCATATTAAGCCATCTCAGATTCATCGATGATATCGTTCTCCTTTAACAAGTCAACATAAGCTGCAAACACACATATAAGAGCTGCAATGAATAGGCGAACCATAAACCTGAAACGGAGTCTGATAATGTTCAGTAAATTTTCCGAGGATAGAATTTTGGTTTTAGAAAAGGTTTTGGATATTGTGAATCACTACATATAATTATATAATGGTCGATTGTAACCTTTGTTCACGATAATACAGGGACAAATAATCTGACTGGTGCGTTATACCGCACGGGAGGTGGATCACCATGTTAAATATGGCTGGCAGG
The DNA here is from genome assembly GCA_031761425.1 of Cosmopolites sordidus. NCBI lineage: Eukaryota > Metazoa > Arthropoda > Insecta > Coleoptera > Curculionidae > Cosmopolites > Cosmopolites sordidus. The sequence continues at coordinate 20,685 of JARFXV010000820.1, read as the reverse complement.
CTCAATATAGTATTCAACATAGAAAAGAAAAGCTCTTGATCAATGTGTCCTGTCAGCTATGACATAAGGAAGTGAAACATGGACACTCACATCATAAACTTCGCGTAACACTGATGGGAATGGAAAAGTGTTTGCTTGGTATTACAAAGCGGGACTGAAAGACTTGCACATGGAACAGAGAATAAAGGAAAATATATGGCAGTAAAGGAATTGAAATGGAGATGGGCTGGCCATATAGCGAGGTGATGTGATGACAGATGAACCAACGCAATCTCGGGATGGATACCACTTGATCATCAACATCCACGAAGAAGACCGAAAACACGATGGACTGATGATATCATTAATTATATTTGACCCGAATGACGAGAGCTCAGCACGCTGTAGAGGCGTTTATCATGCAGTGGATAGACAATAGCAGAGCGATGATGATGTATAATGAGAATGATGTTTGATATTTTAATTAACACGTTAATCTCTGCGTGTATTAGATTTAATACACAAAAAAATGTTCCGCTCAACCTGTGTGATCATATTGGATAAGAGGCACATTTACACGGCTCTGTTTCTCACATGAATGCAGTTTCCGTGCTTTTATATGAGGAGTCGTCAAGCTCCAGGTTAAGGCTTCCACTTTTTCTAAACAGTTTCCTATTTACATGGGAATCATAGTGGCAACATAGCAAACTTCACACGTTTTCATTGTTTACTATTGCATCGGTCAGTGTGCAATCCGTTGTTATGAGCGTATTTAAGTGAATATTTTGTTATCTGCGAATAGATATATTATGTTAAATAATAGAACCTCTCATCCGGCAAACTTCTCACAGATTGGAAGAATATGACAAAAGAAGTTGTGTCATTTGCTATAAGAATTTTTCAGAGTAGTACGGTCGACCTCATGCATCTAAACATTCTAAACAGTGCAATTCTAGGCGCTCTGGATGTTTTAATAAAAAATTTGTTTGCCTAAATTGTTTTTTTGACACTCACAATGTAACTTTGAAAGAGTCTAATTGTTTGTAAGCCCTGAATAAATAGTACTTATATAATATAATGTGTATTATATTATTATTATTATTATTATTCACGTATGGGCCCTGGTGGATCACGCGAAGTACAATTAGAGGCGTTTGTTGTTGTTAGCCTTCCTTTGTGCCCATACTGATTTCATTCTTTCGCTATGAGCTTGTTTCCTTTCGTCAGACCAAGTTGTTCCAGTCTTCCTACATTTTTCTCTCTGGCCAACCTTCCAAACGTTAACCTTGTGTCTGAAACAGCCTCTATCCTGAATTTCACTTTGTGTAATATTTGCTGATCTTAGGTCCTCTTTAATTGCAGCAATCCATTTAATTATTTCCACTTTAGCTTTACTCCTATTTTCATAAAATTCGACTGTTTGTCTAGTTAACCTACTCGGATTCATCCGTTTTATGTGTCCGTAAAACTTAAGTCTTCGTTTTCTCATATCGCTATGTATATCTGTGTATTGTTTGATTTCTTGGTTTTCTCGAAGTCGGTATGTTGTGCTATTTATTTGTTTGGGCCCTAGGATTTTTCTTATGATTTTTCTTTCCTTCTTTTCAATGTCCTCGATGTCCCTCTTCCTATTCAAAATGAGCGTTTCCGCAGCATATAGACATTCTGGCTTAATAACTGTGTTGTAATGTCTCAGTTTTGTGTTTTTAGATAGGCATTTTTTGTTGTAAATGTTTTGTGTAAGTCTCAATGCCGTTTCCATTTTTTGACATCTACCCTTATTGGCCGCTTTTTCCAACCCATTTTCCATGATTACTTCACCCAAATATTTGAATTGAGAGACTCGTCTGATGTTACCATATTTTGTTTTTAGAAATGGCGTTCTTAGTCTGTTGCAGGTCATGTATTGTGTCTTTTCAAAGGAAATTTGGAGTCCTACATTTTCGGCTGGTTCTTTTAGGATTTCAATCTGTTTCTGTGCCGTTAATACATCTTGAGCTAAAATTGCTAGATCATCAGCAAATGCCAGACAATCAATTTTGATGTTGGTTCTCCCCAGTTTAATGGGCTGGTCAATATTCAGGGCCGACTTTTTTTCACGCCACTCCTGTATTACTTTTTCTAGAACACAGTTAAATAAAAGTGGCGAGAGTCCATCCCCTTGTCTCACTCCAGTTTTAATTTCGAAGGGCTCCGAGATCTCACCTATGAATTTAACTTTTAACCTTGTGTTAGTTAACGTTGCTTTAATAATTGCCAGCGTTTTCAGATCTAGTCCTTGTTCTTTCAAGATTCGGAATAAAGATTTGCGGTCAATAGAATCATATGCTTTTTTGAAATCCACAAATGTACAGACCAGATTTTTATTGTACAGTTTTTGATGTCTTAGAATCAACTTCAGATTCAGGATCTGTTCAGGGCAGGATCTGCCCGGTCGAAAACCTGCTTGATATTCACCAATGTTCGGTTCTAACTGTCCCTGTGCTCTGTCTAGTAGACATTGAGATAGAATCTTGTAACAAACTGGGAGAAGAGATATCCCTCTATAGTTGTTTACATCCGTTCTATCTCCTTTCTTATGTAGTGGATGGATTAGAGCATCTTTCCAATCTTTCGGAATCCGTTCGGTTCGCCAAACTTCTTCTAGAATTTTGGTTATTTCCCTGATTGTACCTGGACCAGCGGATTTCAAAAGTTCCGCAGTGATTCCATCTTCACCAGAAGCTTTATTATTTTTAAGCCGCTTGATTTGCCTAATTATTTGATCTTCATTCGGTGGTAATGAATCTGGGTTTGTTTGTTTAGGCTTTAGTGTTGCTAATTTGGTTAAGGGCTCAGGACAGTTTAGTATTTGTTCAAAATATTTCGCAAGTTCTTTGCAATTATCTTGGTTATTTAGAGCCAATTGTCCGTTTTCCTTTTGGAAGCAAAGACTTTGCGGTTGATAGCCTGTTACTTTAGTTTTAAATGTTTTGTAAAAGTTTCGAGTGTTATGTTTTTGGAAATCTTTTTCTATTTCATTAAGTTGATTGTTTTCATATTTTCTTTTAGTTTGTCTAATTAGCTTCGATGTTTCTTTTCTTACTTCCAAAAATATGTTATAGTTTATTGCTGTTTTTTGACTATTCCAATCTTTGAATGCTTCACTTCGGCTTAATACTGCTTGCTCGCAAACTTCATCTCACCACGGATGTTTTCTACGTTTTTGTAAAGGGACCAACTTTAAGGCTGTTTTAATAATTTTTTGTTTCAATTCTTGCCAGTTCTGTGCTGGTTGTTTATCAAGTTATTATTTTTATTTTTTTTTTAAGTATTATATTATATTATATATAATGTGCATTAACGTTGATACATATATGCCATAAGTGAGGCGTAGCATCAAAATTGACCCCTGTAACCTTTGTGGATCAAAATTAAACATGACATTAAATGACAAGTGAAACGTCAAAAAATCTAAATTTTTCTTAAAAACAACTTATCATAAACAAAGGTTTCAATTTGGGCGTATATCTTTCTTCAGTATAAGTTCAGGCGCTAAAGTGTTAATGTTGGTGGTAACAAAATTAAGGCACTGGCTATCGTCACATAAACATCGAAATGTATATCACATAAAAATATCGAAATGTAGGCATAATTATGTTAAATATATGGGAATGATGGCACAACTGAAAGATGGCCATTATGTTGATATATTTTTTCTTTTTCTATTTTTTTCGCCACGATCTCAATTCGATCTCATTCGCCACGAATTCAAAAAAATATCAAAATATTTTATGAAATAAAAGAATCACTAGGTAAAAAACAAACTGAAACAAATTTCTCACTGATTCTTTTTCTGTAATAACTTTGCCTAATGAACAAAAATTTTAAAAATATATTAAGTCCCTAACATTAGTACTAAATTTTGAACGTTAACTTTTCGGAAAGTTTCCTACCGTTTTCGAAACGAATCTAAAAAATAATTTATATTAATTTCTATATAATACTTTAAAGACAGTAAATATATTTTGTATATGTCAATAATACTTATGTATTGTCAATGTAAGTTGTCGAAGTAGTTCTAGCAAAATAGTTCTATGATTCGATGTGATTGATGATCTCTTCATTTTATGTAATTCTTTCCGGAAAGTCAATTCGTCAAGTTTGGAAAGACCAAGACTTCAGAGAAGGCCAAGTCCGGAGAACTGAATGGATGTCACATCAATTTGTAGCGCAAATTGACCGATTTCAATGTTGCCTTTGTTTGTTTCGATATTGTCGTGGTAAAACACTACCTTTTTCTTAATCAAATTTTATTAACTTTGAAATTTGACTTCTAATACAGCATAATATTCTCCCGAGATCGTCTTTTCCTTCGTCTTCGTCTTCTTCCGGGCACGTTCGCCGTGTCAAACCTACTGTTTGGACTGTTCGTGGATTTCTGATGAGTAGTGATCACCAAACACGACCGGTAGAAATGCTGTGTAGAAAAAACCGTGTAGAAACTGCTTTGCATTGCGTTTTAAATTAACACCGGATGCCAAATAAATAACGAAAGTTTTTAAATAAAAAAAAACACATTTGCCATTTGCCATTGTTATTATACCAAAATTATTTATTTTTATTTTAAATACGTCCCTTCCGTATCCATACACCACTGGGCATGTTCCACCAATGCTAGCATAATTTTTTTTATGTGTGCAACAAACAACAAACAAACAAACATAACCAAAACCAACTTCTCGGCTCTCAGTATTCGGTCTTCATTAGAACGAGTCTCTTTTGACCCTGTGGAAGAAAATCCTGAAGTATAATACCTTTAGAGTCGTAAAAACAAATCATAATTGTCTTTTCTCGTGACTTCTGGAGACGCAATTTTTTCAATTTTGGAGAATCTGGGGATTTCCACGTACCTCTTTGGCGCTTTGTTTGAGGATCGTATTCGAAGCACCGTATTCGAAGTCTCATCACTAGTTACAATCGATTCCAGGAATGTGTAGTTCCTTCTGGCTGTTTTAATAAGGCCCTTGCATTGTTCAACGTGAGCAATTTCTTGGTTCTCATTTAAAGCGTGAGGAACAAATTGAGCAAAGACTTTGCGTTTGTCATTTCTTTGTCAAAAAGTCATGTCCTTGGTTGAATATATTTAGTTCTTTCGCTATTCATATCACAGTCGAATTCACATCGTAGACGATCATCTCACGAACGTTCTCCACCAACTCATTGCGATTTTTGTTTTTTGGCCGGCCTTACTTTGGGTCACGTTCCAAAGCATCACTACCGTCCTGGAATCGCTTAGACCAAAGGTCTCCAAACTAGGGCCCGCGGGCCAAGTCCGACCGCGAATTAAGCAACTAGCGAATTAAGCAAGCATATGCCCGTTTAGGGCGCATAGTTGGCGACTAGTTTAGAAATTATAGATAATGGCAGGAAAATTAAAACGGTTTTGGACCTTGGAATTTACTACGGTAATCAGTATGACCCTAAGACTACTCGGACATATATGTACGAGATAAGTAATCATCACCATAAACTTTTTCAATTAAATATTAACTCTTTGTTCCATCTTATTTTTGCGACGGGCTGACAAAAGGTACCGTCACTTTAAGCGCTATAACGTTGATCGATTCTAATGATTTCTATATATTTTTATAGAGGGGATATAGAGCTCAGTGGCGGCTCGTGGGCTTTTAAAGTGGGAGGGCGTAGAAGAAAATAGTACTGCTGAAGATTTTTTTTGCTTTCCCCTTCCCCCTCTTTACTTTTCGTGCTATTGAAACTCTATACAGGAGATGAACCAGAAAAACATTAAAATTTTGTATTGTTACTGCTTACAAGGACATTGGAGGATGGGTTGTTGCTTGTTGCGCAGATAAAAATGAATAAATAGGTGCTTATCGTTTCCCGCAGAGTAAACCACTCCAAAAGTTTATTGCAACTGCAAATCAGTGTTATGTTCTGAAAAATGGTTTACTGTGATAAATGCTGGAAAGGCGGCGCCCCAACGCCTTCCCTCACGAACAACCAGTGATACAGCTTGCAGATTGTATATTGTTTCAATAGATGGCGGTAGTAGTTTTCTTTAAATTAAAAACTTATTTTATTTTCTCGACATTCTAAGCATCGCTATGCATAAGCACTGCTATGAATAAGCCCCACTATGAAGTAGGAAGTCTATACCGATTTTTCTCTCCTGTCCTATACTCACATATTCATGTAGGAAGTTCCGTATGCATTTGTCCAAGGCCTTTATAAGCTCAACGATCTCTCTAGCGTTTAATGTGTGATTAGCTAATACGATATCATGGATTCTGTTGACTATATTCTAAGAAGCGACCCCAATGGAGCATCTTGAGCGCGGAGCGTCATTCGTACTGGTTTGATCACATTGAAACCCATTAAATCACTTATAAACGATGAAAAGTGAAGGAGCAGACTCCTCATTGCGTCTTTTTAACTTTTCTTGTTTAATCAGCACGCGAAGTTTGCTCTTTTACCGTAATGGCCAAAATATCGAACTTATTACCTTTTGAACACTGTCAAAGTAAAACTAAATGTCGTATCAGATTGAAATTCATGAAGCATTACTAAAAAGAAGCTATCTTTCAGAAATATAATTATCTTTGCTATTACGCCTCCATCTATCAGAAAAGTATGTGATTTTTCACTTTATTTTCGCATGTAGTAAAATGAAATTCAATGGTCATACATGTCTTTAGTTTTGATTGATTGCGCGGTTGGCTCTTGGTGAAACATAGTAACAATGATAATAATTAAAACACTTGGTATTTGTTTCACAATATATTCAAGATATTCTCTAACATGTTTCGGCCTCGCGACCATTCTCAAAGAGAGTTATGTATAAACTAAACTAAAGTTTCAAAGTGCTGTCTAATGGAAGTCGGTTTTTTCATCTCGTTAAATTTATTACACTATCAATAATTGGAGTATTTCCGAAGTCTAGCTGGGTGTTTGTTAGGTTTTTGCCGTCGTATATGGCTTTTTTAATTTCGAAAATTTCCAGGTAATTTAACAGCCTGCTTTTATTGCAGCTATGTATTAATTTGGTATTATTAATGTTAAAAAAATGGTTCTGGTCTATACAATGTTCGGCAAAGCCCGTCTTTCTCTGACTGTGTAAAATTGAATATTTATGTTCTTTTAGCCTATCATTGAGCGATCGGCCCGTTTGGCCTATATAAATATCGTCACACATATTACATTTAATTTCGTATACTCCAGATTTGTCACAAAATTTTGCTCTTTCTTTATTATTGTTTAACATCGATGCAAGATTATTCTTATTAACAGAGATAATATTAATATTTTCGTTCTTTAACTGATTTGTGATTCTTGAACTTAATTTGTGAATATAGTTTATAGCATGCCAATTTTTAGAATCTTTTTAGGGTGTTGCGGCATAAAAATGTTTGGTGTTGTTTTTCTTAATCTTGTTTTTTATCATTTTATCTATGATGCTTGGCTGATATCCATTATTCCTTGCGATATTTTTGATAATATTAAGTTCTTTTTCATAGCTGTCTTTTTTAAGTGGAATCGTTAGAAGTATGTGGGTCATACTATGAAAAGTGGACATTTTTACATTCCATGACTGATTTGAACTTGCGTGAATAATTGTATCGGTATACGTGGGTTTTCTAAATATTTCGAATTCTAATTTATTCGGTGTTCTTATTATTTTTAAATCTAAGAAATTTAATGAATTATCCGTCTCTGTTTCTATTGTGAACTGGGTTTTTGAGTTTACAGTGTTTAAATATTCAAGAAATTGACCCAATAGTCTTTCTGTACCGGTCCATATGCAAATAATATCATCGACATACCTGGCCCAAAAATGTATGTGTCTTGTATAATTAGTGTCGCTAAATAAATTGTTTTCAAAATTAGCCATATAAATTTCTGCCAGGAGGGGGCTCAGGGGGCTTCCTATTGGTAATCCATTCGTTTGTTGGTAAAATTTTGAATTGAACAGAATATAATTTTGTTCGGTACATACATTGATAGCTTCTATGAGAGCATTTTTGTGTACGATTTCAAGATTGCATTCATGAATTCTTTCAGTGAGGATATTTTTAAGATCTTGTACCGGAATGGGGGGAAAAAGGCTTTTTATATCGAACGAAACTAACTTTGCATTGGGAGGTATCTGTATGTTTTTTAATTTTGTTGTTAGTTCTATTGTATTTTTGATTGCTTTGGGCGAGTTGAAATCGATAAATAATGGTAGATCACTGTTGAGTTGTTTGCAAAGTTTATATGCCGGAGCATTTACATAAGAAACGACTGGTCTCATTGGAATGCCATCTTTATGCAGTTTAGGCATTCCGTATAAGACTGGAGATTTTGGGTTCATGGTATCTAGTTTGGATTGCGATATATTTAAGAAGGTTTCATTGTACGTTTTTGTAATTTTCTTTACAGCGGTATGATATTTTTTTGTTGGATCGGTCTTGAGTTCTCTACAGTTTTCTGTGTTGATGAGTGTGTTCATTTTTAGTAGGTATTCATCTTTTGTTAGAATAGTAACAGTATTACCTTTGTCAGCTTTGCAAAAAATTAAATTGTTTTGGTAAATTTTGTTACGCAATTTATTAATTATTCTGAGTTCGTTGGAATATTTATTTTTTATTTTATTGTTTGCCATTATATTTGCAATGTTATATTTTGCTAATTGGCTTTTATTTAAACTACTTAAAAGATTCTCTAAATTGGCTGAGAGTATTTCAATATATGTGGATTTGACGAAGTTTGGACAGTATTTGAGGCCTTTTTCTATTAACTTAATTTCTTCATTATCAAACTGAACATTTGTTAAATTTACAACTCTATCATAAAATCTTACTGAACTAATTGAATTGATATTCTGAGATTTTAGGTGAGCAAAATTTTGTGACTTACATTTTCTTAGGGTATTTAATTTTCTTAGCTGTATTAGGTACTGTTTATGTGTTGCATCCTTCACTGACTCGCGCACTGTCCTGTCAAAGTATTCAAATTCGAAATAATTTGATTTGTGTAGCAGTTCTGTGTGGACTAATTTAAGATGTAAGTTGAGATTATCCCTGTTTCTGTACCATTTGCTTCTTCTGCTAGCCAATGTTTCCGAGCTGCATTGACAGTCCTTTCTGCTTGAGGTGAGTGGTTATGACATGAAATCTTCATAAATTTTGGTTGGAGGTCCTCCTTTTGACACGTTTGGATAAACCATATGTGATTATTACACTTTTTCACTTTCAGTAAAGTTTTTTTCTGTTAATAAGAATAATCTTGCATCGATGTTAAACAATAACAAAGAAAGAGCAACATTTTGTGACAAATCTGGAGTATACGAAATTAAATGTAATATGTGTGGCGCTATTTATATAGGCCAAACGGGCCGATCGCTCAATGATAGGCTAAAAGGACATAAATATTCAATTTTACACAATCAGAGAAAGACGGGCTTTGCCGAACATTGTATAGACCAGAACCATTTTTTTGATCATTAATAATACCAAATTAATACATAGCTGCAATAAAAGCAGGCTGTTAAATTACCTGGAAATTTTCGAAATTAAAAAAGCCATATACGACGGCAAAAACCTAACAAACACCCAGCTAGACTTCGGAAATACTCCAATTATTGATAGTGTAATAAATTTAACGAGATGAAAAAACCGACTTCCATTAGACAGCACTTTGAAACTTTAGTTTAGTTTATACATAACTCTCTTTGAGAATGGTCGCGAGGCCGAAACATGTTAGAGAATATCTTGAATATATTGTGAAACAAATACCAAGTGTTTTAATTATTATCATACATGTCTTTTTTCATTTTTAAAAGTATTTGTATGATAGAAGTAAAAGTTGCCTCAAAAGCAAAAAGAATAACTGGTTTCCTTCTCTTTTAAATTATATAATATACATTATTGTAAAACATTGGTAACCGTCACATGTTCTTTTGTGCTGGATAAGTGTAGGTGGATTTTCAAACACATAAAGGAATATACCGGTACTTATATCATTCGTTTCGATGTAGCAACATGTCATTTTCATTTTTAACGACCTCATTGAGCTACCGAAATCAATTTAATTTCAGAGCTAATAATTTTGCGCTGAATATATTAACAACGAATTAACATAAAATGTGTCGCCTTTAAATTCGACTATCGGTTGAGCAAGTGGCGCCATTCAAGGCTCACTAGATAAAATAAATAGTCTTATATATTAGAAAAAGTGGACAGCGGGAATATGATCGACTTACTGCGACACAAAAGGAATATTCAACGTTTCAAAACGATATCGTATTTTGTAACTTAACACCTCGATTTATTTGATATGAGGAAACATTTTCTATGGTCTTTTTACAAGTACCATTAAGTTGGTTGTATTCCAATAATATACAAGGGGTTATAAAACCTAGAACTTTTAACTTCGTCTTCTACAGAAAAGCTTACAATAGGAAAAAATTAATCCAGATATGCCTGAAAAAAACTTTTTTAAAAACAAATGGTTATTTTTCAAATTTTTAATTAATTTTAACGATATAGAACGTAAAAAAAATATTACATATGCACCAGAGTCCTATGGGACCCGAAGAGCCAGGTCTTCATGTACGATATTAGGAACATAACATACTGTTATACGAGGTGTGACTATTAAATAACGAGACCGACGTTGTAAAACATTTTATTTTGATTTCATACATATTTAATTATTATTACCTTTAATATACACCTTTCGTCTATCTCTAAAACGCCCCCATACATATTTAATTATTATTACCTTTAATATACACCTTTCGTCTATCTCTAAAACGCCCCATGCGAATCTTCCATTGTTTGAAACAGTACTGGAAGTTTTCTGATGTCAGCTCCTTCTAAAATCTTTAACATGTTCAGGGTGACGTATAATAAAAGGAACTTTTGAAATCCGTAGTGGAAGCCATGAGCAGGTGGCAACACTGTAGGACAGTGACCTTGAGCAAGTAAACACTTTTTAGCCGTTTAAGTAACCATAAATCAGTGAAATAGATAACAGCATGCGTTAGCCATAAAAATGTTTGATAAAAACAGTGATCGTTTGGAAGCTGCGCAGAAGGAGTTCCAACGTTTTTACAACTTAGACCGTCATGATGTCCCGTCAAAACGTGATAAAAAGTCGGATTAATAACTTTGAAAAGATTGAATCTGCCTTAAAGAAGAAACCAACAGAACGACCAAGAAGTGCGCGTACTCCACAAAACATTGATGTTGTACGCGAGTCTGTCTTAGGGCCGGTTCTACAATGCAAGTATATACTGAAACTGAAACGCCCTTTCTACAATCACCGAACAAATCTATTCTCGGTAGAAATCGACAGATATAAGTTATTCCCTTTAATTTGGGTGGATATACTCCGAATATAGTGATTCTTGCTTTCTATTGGCTTCTATTGGTCAGCTTCAGTTGTCAGTATTAATAAACATAACCTGTCCTTTCTTTATATTAGACAGTGTTATGCATTTTTAATTATAACAGTGAAATAATGAATTGATATGGATCCCATAAAATATAAATATTTTTGATTCTGATGAAAGTGATTTTGAAGACGTACTTTTAATTCGACGGCCAAAAGTAGTTAAACATCAGTATGAAGGAACATAAATATTTGATTCTGATGAAAGTGATTTTGAAGACGTGCTTTTAATTCGACAGCCAAAAGTAGTTAAACATCGGTATGAAGGAACATAATTATTTGATTCTAATGAAAGTGATTTTGAAGACGTGCTTTTAATTCGACGGCCAAAAGTAGTTAAACATCGGTATGAAGGAACATAAATATATTATATAGCTATACGATTTTTAATGTAAAATGCATTTTTTAGGCCCGATTATTTCGAGGAGTTTGACGACCTGGAGTTTTTTAAACGTTTTCGCTTACTAAAACGAAATTGTGCAATGTTTCTGAGTTTTATTGAAGATGAAATTGAATCTTCAACAGATCGTAATCGTGCGATAAAACGTGCAACAAAATTGTTTTTGACATTGCGTTTTTACGCTACGGGTAGTATGTTACTTCCAGCTGGAGATTTCGCAGGAGTAAGCAAAACATCTGCTAGTATGATTGTTATCAGGGTAACTTTAGCGATTGCATCATTATGTGGAAGGTACATCAAGTTTATAGAAACAGAAGCAGATCGCCACAAGCTAAAGGAAGAGTTCTATGCTATTGGAAGGTTTCCTCATGTTATCGGTACTATCGCCTGCACTCATGTCTGCATCATTTCGCCAAGCGGAAATGAAGCAGAACGATACCGTAACAGGAAGGAGTATTTTTCATGAAATGTTCAAACAATATGTGATGCACGCCTACGTATAATGGATATTGTTGCACGGTGGCCTGGATCAACTCATGATCAAACCCGCTACTACAACTACTTTGTATTTTAGATGTAATTTTGTCTCCTTATGCCTGTTTAGCTATGCAGCTATTTTGTTCGCTTAGATTAAATAAACATTTATCTATAAGAACGGTAAATTGGAAAATTGCTGAAATAAATTTATAATAAATAAATTTATGTACCTAATTATGTTGTTGATAAACGTCAAAATAAAAGAAAAACGGAAGTACATTTTTTAACGTTTTATTTTAAACCTCATGATAATACATACATTTCTAAAATACATCTAAATGATTAAATGATTACATTTCTAAAATACATCTAAATGAGATAAAATCTCTAATTTCTAAAATCCCTTAATGCCAAATATTTATTTGTTATCTATGGTGTTAGCAAATTATGTAATTTTCACATCTATTAATAAATCATAATTATAAACAAAGAATGCCAGTGTGGTTGTTCCAAGCATTTTTCTTTCCTTTCTGATTCCTCGAGAAGTGCCATTTGACAATCAATGAACTCAATCCTTTTTTGGCTAACTCTTCATACACTTTCCCACTGCGTCTTTGCTGCAAGCATGTAGGTGTTGAACCTATCTTAGTGTAATGTTTACTTAGTGTTATGTTTTGAATAATGTTTACTGATATAATTTGAGAACACTTTGCTTCTAGGCTATCTCAATTGGTGTGGATTCCATAAACTCCAGTTACAATCTGCCTATAATTATTAATTATTTTTATTTTATTACCAATATGGTTCATTTTAGTATACATACAAATTCTATATTGGCACTAGAAGAATCATGTGTAGTATCTCCAACTGCCTTATATTTTCTTCTTCCAAAGCCTCAGTGATAGGGTCTGCAGTGTCTTTTGCAACTGGCAAATCTGTATTTACTATAAAATATATACACAAGACAAAAAAACTGAATGAATAAAAACATATTAAATAACCCATACCAACATCAGTTTAATACAATGCCCTTGCCCCAACACCAATCAAAGCCAGCACCCTATTTCCAACATCATCTAACTTTATTCTCTCGTTGGGCCGCCACCTATTTTGTACATATATTGTTTATGTTCCGCATAATCCTTCTTCATTTATTTTTTTTACAAATCCCATTTCCTACGCAACATTTTGGCAGTTCTTCCTGTACCACAAACTGCAATAAACCTTTCTTCAATCAGTCTCCATTCTATATCTTTGGTATTATTGGAAAGGCTGTCTGTTTTCTTGCACTCTGGAATATAATAATGCGAGGATCACCGGCACTGTTAGTACGTAAAACAACTTTATACGTACCGAAAATGTCTTTACTTGCCTCAACCAAATCGACTAACAGAACAATTTCGTCAATCGTGAAATTATTGCACCGCTTTTTCTCCATTTTAATAAGATGAAACAATATTTTTTATAAATCGAATAAAACAATTTTATACTTTGTCATCTATCACTTTTTTTAAATTGTGTGAGTATAGTTTCGTACAACTATGTTACATTCTCAAACACTATTTTAAAACTAAGTTATAACAGCTGTTTTTCCTATGTACCTAATTTAACACTTTTATTGGGTTAATTTTTTTACTATATTTTAAGTAGTAAGGAATTCCGGAGATCTATCTGATCATTTAATAAATGTCTAGACGGTTCTTTATTATATTTACAAATTTGTAAATTGTTTGGCGCTGTACTGTAGATCGTTTTATGAAACTATAGTCACGCAAATTTTAAAATACAAGTGATATATAACAAAATATAAAATTGTTTTATCCGATTTAAAAAATAAACTATCACAAAGTAACGGACAAATCAATCAACAATATTTCTATAATTTCCAAACCATTCACGTTAGGTTAAGCTTATAAAATGCTATAATTTCCCACACCTTCAACTGTGAACGATGGCCCAATCCCACCTACTATTTTGACGTATTAGAACAACAACAGTCTTATTTTAGGTATAACTAAAGGCGTTGTAGGCAACAGGCCAACACCAAATATCCTGAGAATAATACCTGGTATAACCTATTCCGCGTATAACTATTCCGCGTTTAATTCGTAAGTAAGTAGCTGCGGTTGAAATGTCTCGGGAGAGTGTTCGCAGAATTCTTCATTTAGATTTGAAATTTCATCCATACAAGCTGCAGATAGTGCAACAACTGAAGGAAAACGATTACCAGTTGCGATTAGAATTCTGTCAACAAATGATAACAATGACGATGAATTTCTAAGCAAGTTGTTGATGTCAGCGGAGGCCAATTTTCATCTCGCTGGTTAAGTAAATAAACAAAACTATCGTTACTGGACAGACATAAATCCTAATGAAGTTCATTAGCGCCCTTTACATACTAGTAAGGTGACAGTATGGTGTGCTGTTTCATTACATGGAATCATCGGACCTTATTTTTTTTTTAATGAACAGAGGATCACAGTAACTGTTAATGCGGATCGTTACGTGGATATGTTACAATCTTTTGTTACATCTATTGAAAAATTTTCAACACGTTCAAGAAACCTGGTTTCAACAGGATGGAGCAACATCACACACTGCACGACAATCAATGGAAGCTGTGCGAGAATTGTTGGGTAACCCTGTGATCTCAATATTCGGTAACGTTCCCTGCCCCCCTGGATCGCCAGATTGGTCCGTTTGTGATTTTTTCTTTTGGGGCTATCTCAAGAGTAAAGTGTATACGACTCGACCAAGAACTCTAGATGAGTTAAAACAGAGAATTTATGATGAAATTCACAGTATCCCAGTTGAGATGTTGCAGCTGTCAATGAGGAATCTCAACAGCACAGTTCAATAATGAATTCGTACAAGAGGATAACATCTAAAGGAAGTAATTTTTAAAAAATGATAAATTCCAATAATGTTTCGTAAATGGCAAATTATAAGGTTTCAATTATTATGAATAAAATGTTTTCATCACTCTTAGTTTTAATGGATTGTTAAATAGTTCGTTTTTTTTGTGTCACCTTGTATTAACAGAAAAAAAACCTTAAAATTCAATTTTAAAAAAAAAAATAGAATCTCCATACTTTATATGTCTAGCGTCTTACATATAGGACGCTTTCATATTTACTTTTGTAAGTTACTCCGTATCAAAAAGAAACATAACCTAATATAACAAGTGATTAGTTTTAACCTCCAATACCTCGAAACACTTATAATAACATTTGTGAAACAACATTTAGTAACTAATTACTTACCCAACAAAATTCACGTCACAGTGGTCCATTTTTCGTAATGTAAACAATTAAACTTTAATAACAAAACGGGACACTATCGTAAAGCTGCGCTTACTATCGACGCACGGGCTTCCTTACAGCTGATTTTTATGTTACCTACATGTAGGATGACAGGCATATCTGGGTTAAATTAAAAACTTACAAATAAAAAAAACACAAATAAATAAAACACAAAGTGATTTGGAAAACTATATCAGTTTAGAAAATATATGCAAAATATAGAATTATTTTTAAGTAGAAATTTAATATTTTGAGAATGTATTGTAATACTACTACTATAAATAATGATACTCCTATCGCAGTATAGACTGCGCCAAAAAAATCGATCGAATTTTGTAATTAATGAACGAACCAATATTTGAAAAAATACAATACATACTCTTCAAGGAAATTGAATGCTCTACAAAAAAGGTACCTTAACATTTTTCGTTAAATTCCGTCCTCCCAAAATTATTCAAGGTTAAAGTTATTTTATCGATGAATATATAAACCATTGGTCCAACATTGACAGTTTTCAAGAATGTAAGCAATTTTTCGAAAAATTGATTGTCATAAATGTTGTAGCGGAATGTCGTGCAGCATTGATTGCAAATTACAGTAAGTGTCTCACCAAGGAAGAACAGCCCAAGTACTTATTATTAGTCGTTAGTGAATATCGAAAAAAATCCATAATTCTAATAAAGTTAATTTGATTGAGGATGTGTTTTTTGAAATTGGTGGTTAGCTATTATTTTTTAGTAATTAGAGATTTATGATCTTTTCTTTTATAAAAAATGAATTATAAATAAACAAGCAATGATTTTTCTGTCTACTCCATTAATACTATTCATTTCTAATTCATAATTCGATTTTTATATACATATAAAAGTATATAATATCAAAGATAAATGCTTTATAAATAAAAGGCCGAATATGTTTTACTCTTAGAATTAAATACAGTAAATGTATTGTAAAAAAATGTAATGTAATAATGAGATGTAATGTAAATTACTGTTAAATACAGTAAAATGAATTTTCGTAGATAAACAACTCTTTAAACAAAATCAAATTTAAATAAATTATGATTTTGAAAAAATTTAGTGATGATACCTAAAAAAAAATATTTTCAATATTAAACCTTAAATTGTCTAATCAAGTAAAAAAAAATGAGGACAAATTACTTTTAAATTCAACTTTAACCTTGAATAACTTTGGGAGGAGTGAATTTAATGAAAAATGTTGAGATACCATTTTTTGTAGCGCATTCAATTAATTTCCTTTAAGAATGTGTATCGTATTTTTTGAAATATTATTTATTCGTGCATTAGTACAAAATTTCAAATTTGAAAAGTAAAATTTTAAAAGCAGATCAAGGCACGATTAAATGGAAATGGCTTGTTTGACGTAAATTTAAAATGAGGCCTTTTTTGTAGAGAATTCAATTCCTACTCAATGCTCAAATTTTTCAAATTAATGGTTTATGAGTTTTGGACGAAATATGCGATTGCTACTAAAAAACCGAAAGTCGCGATGATACAGTTCTTTTCATAAGTATGTAGATAGGGCTCTAACTTTCATAATATTTTTTTTTTGGCATCACAAATAATATTTTCAGTATCACTTTGAAAAAAAAGTCGAATGTAACGAGATATTACATGATGTTAGAGTAACAGATGGTGACATTTATCAAAATGATGTCGTGTAAAATTAGTGTTTAAAATCCCCCACTCAACCAGCCATTTGAAGAAAAACCAATTGAAGAAAAATGGTGTAAAATTGTTAATATATATATATATATATATATATATATATATATATATATATATATATATATATATATATATATATATATATATATATATATAATAGTGAAATGAGTACGAAATAAAGTTAACATTCGAATTGATTTGAAATTGCAAAAAAATTAAAATATAAGAAATACATAAATAAAATATTATGGCAGAATTTACGTTAAAGAGTTCACATTATGAAATCAAAAGGAAGAAAGGCAACGTTGTCTCTAATGATAGTATTGATGTTGAATTAGGTGTCATTCAAATATCTATATGATGAAACACGTTCAAATTAATAGATTCACTAAAAATATATTATTAGTTACTTACCATTCAACTATTAGACCCTTCGATGTGAAAGACTAAACTCGAAGACATTTACCAGTAAACACAATATAAATTTTAAAACTTGTCAACGCGCGTTTCGTTAACCATGTTATGATCACCAGGAGTTGATTTAAACTGATTCTAAAACTAAACTATGTTATATTGTTATATTATTATCTATCTAGTGGTAAATCTCTTCGAGGTTAATTAGCTACCAAATAACCTTTTTTGTAAGTACTTGACTCTGCATATCATTTTTTCGGAATCCTTTTAAAAATCGATATAAAACTTGATCATTGCATAAAGTCTTTAATTTTTTAACCATCGTGCTCATTGCAACAGTGTATTTTCGTTTCTCAAGAAGGTAGTGTATGCCGAAATAATTATCAAAATATAAATTAAATAAAATATATATAAGTAATATATATATATATATATATATATATATATATATATATATATATATATATATATATATATATATATATATATATATATATATATGTATATATATGTCCAATCCAATCCAATCCATCCACCCAATTACATATAAATATGCTGCATATAAAACTATGATCCGCTCTTCAATTTCGTCCATAGCACAAAGTAACGACTTCAGTGAAAAATATACCAGTTATTTAATAAATGTAAAACAGAAACAATTATTAATCGGTCAAATATACCTTAAAGTTAAACAACCATGATATAAAATATTGTTAGTTTACATATTTCGGTCAGATTTCAGAACAAATAGCTCGCCCTTTAAAAAACCCCCCAGTCAACCAGTTAATTACTTTTTAATACCAAAGATAGAACGCAACAAAACAAAAAATTACGAGTTTATGTGTTAAGTTGCAACGAATGCAGTTGTGTTGTGTGCGTTTAAATTTTGGGCAGAGCATTTCAATGGATACCGTCCGGGAGGTGGAACGATGCGTTAAATATGGCTAGCAAGCACAACTTCGAAACCCCACCACTCCACTCCACAGTTAACCACCTACGAACCATGAAATAAGAAGTAGCAGAGTCCCCATAAATTTTTTTATTTCTTTTTTTGTCTTTCGCAATGAATGTTCGGCGCAGAAAGTAACATTTATTCAACACCCGACATTCCCTGTTCTTCATAATAGCAAAAAGATCGAACTTATCTGCTTTCGAAGGCTGTCAAAACAAAACTAAAGGTCATATCAGCTAGAAATTCATGGAATGTTACTAAAAAGAAGCTATTCTTCAGAAATGTAATCACCTTTGCGATCACACCACACCGTTAATCGGAGGAGTATTTTACTTTTCACTCTGTCCTCGTATACTGGATGCAACGATATTTTTGTTTCCCGATAGATTCTCCAAAAGGGTCTTATTTCTCTTTTTAAACTTAAGTTCTGAATAGCTTTATCTTATAGAATCTAAATCTAGTTGATAGTATAACATTTTTGCCTTTGCCTAAAAAAAATTTGCGTTTATTTTAAAAAACTTTTTATTGATAATTAAATCATAGTGTATGACTTTTAAACACGAAATACAATATTTGACAAATGATCACCTCTTGCAGCTCCACAGACGTCCACTCTTTTGTCAAAATGTTGAATGATATTTTGGTATATCTGTGGCTCTACCTCACTAAAGACTTGAATAATTTCATTATTGCTTATATAAATCTAGCTTTTCACATAACTCCAGAGAAAATAGTTCAACAGTATCCAGTTACATTATCCTGGTGGCCAATTCACATCCAGGAAAGTATTCTTTCAATAGTTCTATTGCTTCGTTAGCAGAGATGCACACCAAACAGTAACTCGTTTAGGATATAAAAGATTCTCATGAATCAATCATGCATTTTCGTGACCCCCAATATGAGACACTCTTGTAGCCACCAATTTCAAAATGTGCTTCATATGAAAAGATGATTTTTTGGGTAAAATTATCTGTTTGTTCTTTGATCCAATTGACAAATGCACGATGTTTTGAATGACATAGTGGCATATATGTATATATATATATATATATATATATATATATATATATATATATATATATATATATATATATATATATATATATATATATATATATGTTGTTTAAAATAATAATTGTTTAAAAATTTCAAGAAACTATTTCGGTGGAAAATTAAAAGAAAAGCTGTATATAGTCGTAGTGGTAATTCACAATTGATGTCATGCCCATTGATTTGGTACATGAAAGTGTTGCTGAAGACCCAGAAATTTTCATTAGTCGATGTTCACAACAATTTGGACTCTGAAGGATATAAACATTTCAGCTCTGAAGGCATATAAGGTTTAAATAATATAGGAACTGAAGCCACTATGTCATTCAAAACATCGTGCATTTGTCAATTGGATCAAAGAACAAACAGATAATTTTACCCAAAAAATCATCTTTTCATATGAAGCATATTTTGAAATTGGTGGCTACAAGAGTGTCTCATATTGGGGGTCACGAAAATGCATGATTGATTCATGAGAATCTTTTATATCCTAAACGAGTTACTGTTTGGTGTGCATCTCTGCTAACGAAGCAATAGAACTATTGAAAGAATACTTTCCTGGATGTGAATTGGCCACCAGGATAATGTAACTGGATACTGTTGAACTATTTTCTCTGGAGTTATGTGAAAAGCTAGATTTATATAAACAATAATGAAATTATTCAAGTCTTTAGTGAGGTAGAGCCACAGATATACCAAAATATCATTCAACATTTTGGCAAAAGAGTGGACGTCTGTGGAGCTGCAAGAGGTGGTCATTTTCCAAATATTGTATTTCGTGTTTAAAAGTCATACACTATGATTTAATTATCAATAAAAAGTTTTTTAAAATAAACGCAAATTTTTTTTAGGCAAAGGCAAAAATGTTATACTATCAACTAGATTTAGATTCTATAAGATAAAGCTATTCAGAACTTAAGTTTAAAAAGAGAAATAAGACCCTTTTGGAGAATCTATCGGGAAACAAAAATATCGTTGCATCCAGTA